>CM019828.1:53101576-53662578 GCA_009763385.1 Coix lacryma-jobi var. lacryma-jobi
CCTTTGTTGGATGAATTGTTCGAAGCTTGGGAAAACCCGGTACTGACATATGACCGAGCAACAATGAAGAACTTCAAAATGCATGTGTGGTACTATGGCAGAACCGCCTAAGTAAATCCACTTCCAAGTACACTTGCCTTCCATTAGGCACTAAGCGCACTTGGGAGCGTCTAAACTTAGCAATTCTGTCGAGCACACCCCAAGGGAGAACTCGAAACAATCCACATTTCTTGCCAGGATCCAATAATGAGTAGAGCTTACATAACACAAGCCAAGCCATATATATTACAAGTCTTAGGAATTTAATTATTACAAGCCATTGTTCAAGTACGGAAAGTAAATGGTGCAGAAAATAACAGCTAGCGGAGATCTAGGCGTAGGGGTGAGGACTCGGTCTGTGCCCACCAGAAGAGTCCTCCAAACAACTGCTCAAGCTGCACCTGCAACAAAGATCATAACAAACCTTGAGTACTCGAATGTACTCGCAAGTCTTACCCGAATGGGAAATATAGATCCCGACTCACAAGGATTATGAAAGGCTATATGGCTCTGGTTTTTCTTTGTTTGCAAAAGAGCATTTTTAAGAAAAAGGTTGTAACATGTTATTTAGCCATATTAGTTGTTACTCCTATTTCTATGTAAGCACCTATTCTATTTCCAAGCAAGAGGTAAGCAATACAGTATAGTTCTCCATCCTTAGTTCCAGTTGTTAAACTACGCTGTCGGGCGATTGCCATACCGGTACCGTTTAAACAACGGCGATTCGCGAATCAATGTAGGACAGCTGGGTACCCCAAAACACACGCCCCGTTTGCACCAAGGCACAACCGAGACCAACTCGCTAACTCCTGCCAAGGGGTCCAGTATCCGCATCCAGGACCAGGACTCCAAGCCCCCACTCACCGGCCCGGCCGTGAGTGGTGCAAGGACCTCCTCCTACCAAAAACTAACGGTCGGATCACATAGAGCCGGAAACCGAGGCAAGAGTCAGCTAGCCTTTCCGCTCCCATAAGCAAGTATGTGTTCGGGATAAGAGGATCTGTGACATAGCTCACACCCACAACAACGAACAGTCCCTAAGCGACACAGTCAGGGAAACAATGCAACCGAAGCTAAGCCCGTGGCCGCGGGACATAACTCGTCACACCCACCAGAACCAAACCACATCCCTGCTCGGTCTCAGTTTCTTTCCATCATCATTAGTTTAAAGTAGAGCACCTACTTTGTGAGCAACGACAGGTCGCCACGCTACCGTTCATCCTAAGCATAGCTCTACTCGAACCAGTACTAGTAGGACTCATGGGATATGTATATATATGCAAGTGGGTTTCAAATAACTCCTAAAAACATAAATGCACAACATACATATATTCATTTAGAGATATTCAAAAATATAGGTTATGCACCGGGGCTTGCCTTGGTCAGGAGCAACAGGAACAAAGTCAGAAAGAGGCGGCGGTGATGGCAGCTCCTCAGGCACCTCGAGCACTTCCTCGTACTCCTCTATCACCTCCTCGAACTCCTGGTCGCCGAGAACCACGAACTCTTCTTGCCCGTCACCTATATGCATGCGATGATGATGCAATGCTTAGCATGGATTAACAACTAGCAAACAAAGAACACCCTAGCTACTAACATTACTTACTAACTACAGCAAGGCACCAACAGATTATACTAACAGCAAGGTTACAACAACCCTAACCAAGGATTAAACTAACTAACTCTTATTCTACTTTATTTTCTTCTATTTAGTCTAAGCAATAAGGCATCTTAGCATATATTTAACCACTACCAGAAAATATACAAACTATTATGAACCAAACATACTAACAGATAGATCATGATTTTAGAAACCTAACAAAAATCATTTCACTATTTTTGGACACTCCTATAATTTGATATGATTTTTAGAAGATTTTACACTAAGGAAAAAGAGATAAACTAATTCTAAAAAGGAAAACGCTTAACGGGCCACAACTCTCGGCCGGCCTACCAGCCAACAGGCGAGCATGCGCGGCCTGGCCCAACCGGCTCCCGCGCGGCCTGGCCAACCGGCCCGACCGAGGCCCAGCAACGGCCCAAGCGTAGGCCGCTCGCCGTCCCCCTCTCTCTCTCTCGTGACTTTTGCGTGCTAACCCTCAGAAAGCCGGATAACTACAAAGGGGTCCAAACACTATTCTATCTACTCACTGACAAACTCGGATAACCCCCTGTATTTTACCTAATTCACGCGCGATGGTCCCTTCTTCCCTCTCCTGCCTGCTCGATCGAACTGATCGACTTGGGGCTCGGATTCCGGCCGGGAGAGGCTCGCCGGCGGCGAGACCAGGCTAGGCGGAGGCCCAGGCCTTCACACCGCGCCTGCAGGAGCCCGAAAAAAGACGCGGGGGCCCTGCTGCGGCTTCCGCGAGACGGCCGACGCGGCGGCGCCCTCGGCGGCTACTGAAAGCGGATGCCGGTGAAAGGGAAGGAGAAAAGAAAAAAAAACGCGGCCGATCGTGGATGGCTAGAGCACCTAGACCAAACCGGCCCGACACACTGGAACGACCGCTCAGAGAGGAGCACGAGAGCTATGGTGGCGGTTCACAGCAAGGGTGGAACTTGAGTGGAAAAGAAAGGAGGAGACCTCGCTTTTCTAGGGCTTGGCCACTAGGCTAGGCTTAGGGGACACGTGAACACCAGAGACAGCCTACGGCGGCCATGTGCGAACAGCAGCGCGCACAGCGCCCGTGGACAGGGACATGCACGTGGTGACCACGGCCAGACCTGACGAACTGGCGTGCCATGGCCAGGGTTTGGACGCGAGCGTTCCGGCCGATCCTCATAACTGCGGCGCTAGGTTCCAAAAGCAACAAGAGACATAGGACTTCACACTGGAGATAGACGCAGACGGCACCCTGAACCGACCAACCCACGAGGAGAACAGCTTGCTGAAACTTCTCAATGTCAAGCCAAAACACGTTCAAAACATCGAACACCTTGAGTGCGCTCATGACCAGTTTTGAACACAGTCTCTGGCCTCATCCGCTCAGATTCCGCCCAGGCGCCTGTGGACAAAGTTGGAGAGCTTCCAACCTACTTCCAAACTCCTTTAAGGCGAAAGACCGTTCGAGGCTGGGATCAGCGAGAAAAACAGTGCCAAGGTACCAATGCCACTGTGCCTGCCGAGCGCAAACAAGCTGCGATAAGACGACCCAAACGAGTCCGGACAAGGCTCAACTTTTCACAAGCTCTGACCCGAAACATCTAATTCAACTTTTACTTTTGGACCTATCCCAAACTCTGCACAGGTAAGGAGAACGTGGGATGCCAACCTCAAGAACACTCCAAAGACCCTAGACTGAGCAGATATTTCTAAGTCACTGGATTTCAGCAGCAGATTCAAACTTGCTAAACCTTTTTGACTAGCTTCCAAACCGAACTAGCACTTGGTCACTAAACCAAACTTGTCGATTATGATCCCATCTACAACTTTGCTTAAAGGTCCAACCTCATAGCAGTTAAGGAAACTGCAGCTTGACTATAGCCAAAGATGCATCCTGAAAAAGGTTGCAACGTTGGTTTTGGCCGCTTTTAGGCATCTTCGGCACATTTTCTCAGCAGGGACCCTTACTAACTTTTGTTCGGGGTATCCAAAAGAAGGGGAAGGACCAGATACAAAGGCTTGGGTGGTTACATACGGTCACGACTTAGTTAAAAGATACTAAGACGACGTCGGAACGACATTTCATGCGACCACCGGAAAACGATTAACTTGGTTTGAGAGATGGTTTTGGATTCGATGAGAGACAAGGATTGAGTTTAGAATCCACCAAAGGTTTTTGTTAAAACAAGGATCACGTTCCTCACAAAGACTTGGACCAAAACATGCTAGTTAACAAGTTATTATTATAAGCAACAAAAGTTTTATTCAACACAAACATATGCAAGCAAACTAACATGATGCTCATGACAAGTTTTAGTAAGTTGTTTTATGCGGTAACACCGTGGGTGTTACAGCCCCATCCCCCTAAAGAAAATCTCGTCCCGAGATTTCCGTGCCTAGTGTGGAAAAAGAAAGGAACATTACTGAGCTTTTTACCTTGGAGAGACAGGAAGAAGATAAGGATAATGCTCCGCGATAAAACTTTCTTGTTCCCAAGTCACTTCATCCTCTGAATGGTTTTTCCATTGAACCTTGTAAAACTTAACCACTCGGTTTCTGGTGACTCTTTCCTTTTCATCTAGAATCTTTATCGGATGCTCAACATAAGAGAGATCAGGCTGAAGAGGAAGATCAGTAACTTCTATTACTTCTTCAGGGACACGCAAACACTTCCTCAGCTGTGATACATGAAAAACATTATGGACTGCTGACAGAATCTCAGGAAGCTAAATCTGATATGCCACAAGACCCAATTTTGATAACACCTTGTAAGGTCCAACATAACGAGGAGCTAACTTCCCACGAACACCAAAACGATGTTCACCTCTCATGGAGGATACCTTAAGATATACATAATCTCCAACCTCAAAACTCAAAGGCCTTCTTCTCTTGTCCGCATACATTTTCTGACGATTCTGAGCTGCCTTTATATGACCCTGAATGATAGCGACCTGCTCTCTAGCTTCTTTTACCAAATCTGGACCAAAATATCCACGGTCTCCAACCTCAACCCAGTTGAGTGGTGTTCTACACTTTTTGCCATACAAAGCCTCAAATGGTGCCATCTTGATACTTTCTTGGTAGCTGTTATTGTAAGAAAACTCTGCGAACCTCAGACACTTGTCCCACTTTTCTGGAAAAGATATGACACAAGCTCTCAACATGTCCTCCAGCACTTGGTTGACCCTTTCAGTTTGTCCATCTGTTTGCGGGTGATAAGCTGTGCTTCTCAACAACTTAGTTCCCAGGCATTCATGGAGTTGTTCCCAAAACCGAGAAACAAACACAGACCCTCTGTCTGATACAATGGTGAGAGGTACCCCATGCAAAGAGACAATCCTGTCGAAATACAACTCAGCATACTGCTTGGCCCCATATTTAGTATGCACTGGCAGGAAATGAGCTGACTTGGTGAGTCGATCCACAATCACCCAAATGGAGTCATATCCTGAAGAGGTACGGGGCAAGCCCACAACAAAATCCATAGAAATATCCTCCCATTTCCAGGCAGGAATAGGCAAAGGCTGAAGAAAACCAGGCGTCCTCAAATGATCTGCCTTTACTCTTCTGCATGTATCACACTCAGATATATACTTGACAATATCTTGCTTCATTTTTGGCCACCAGTACAAAGTACGTATGTCATGATACATCTTGTTACTTCCAGGATGGATAGAAAGCTTTGAGTTGTGTGCTTCTTCCAAAATTTTTCTCCTCAACTCTCCTTCATTGGGAACTACAAGCCTATTCTTGAATTTCACCACTCCTTGGTCATCCACACTGAAATGAGTTTCCCGTTGTTCCATGATCAACTCCTTGATGTGAGGGATTTCTGCTTTATCTTGCCTTTGCTCCATCACTATCTGTTCTAACAAATCCAAAACAAGAGCAATATGAGCTAGGATCTCTGAATGACCCAAAAGTAAAGGTTCCTCTTGCGTGGAATGTGACATCCGACTCAAAGCATCAGCTACCACATTAGCTTTTCCAGGATGATAATGGACTTCCAGATTATAGTCCTTAATCAACTCAAGCCATCTTCGTTGCCTCAGGTTCAGCTCAGGTTGAGTGAAGATATACTTGAGACTCTTGTGATCGGTGTAAATGTGCACCTTATTTCCAAGCAAATAATGCCTCCATATTTTCAATGAGTGCACAACTGCAGCTAACTCAAGATCATGAGTGGGGTAGTTCAACTCATGCTTCTTCAACTGCCTGGAAGCATAAGCTATTACCCGTCCTTCTTGCATCAGCACAGCACCCAGTCCAATCCTGGATGCATCGCAGAACACATCAAAAGGCTTTTCAATATCAGGCTGAGCTAGAACAGGAGTAGTGGTGAGACACTTCTTCAGAATCTGAAAAGACTCTTCACACTCTGGGCTCCACTTGAACTGGACCTCTTTCTGCAGCAGCTTGGTCATCGGTCTAGCTATCTTGGAGAAATCCAGAATGAACCGACGATAATACCCTGCTAGACCAAGAAACTGTCGAACCTGATGCACTGACACTGGAGATTGTCACTTCAACACATCTTGTACCTTGCTTGGATCCACCGAAACTCCTTCAGGGGTCAAGACATGCCCCAAGAACTGCACTTTTTCTAACCAAAACTCACATTTGCTAAACTTGGCGTATAACTTATGTTCGCGTAGCCTACTCAAGACTACCCGAAGATGTTGAGCATGCTCCTCTCTATCCTTGGAGTAGATCAAGATATCATCAATGAAAACCACCACGAACTTATCCAACTCTGGCATGAAGACTGAGTTCATGAGGTACATGAAGAAAGCAGGAGCATTGGTGAGGCCAAAAGACATGACTAAATACTCATATAACCCGTATCTGGTGGAGAAAGCTGTTTTGGGAATATCTTCAGGCCTGATCTTGATCTGATGATAACCGGATCGAAGGTCGATCTTAGAAAATACCTTTGCACCGGCTAACTGGTCAAAGAGTGAGTCGATCCGGGGCAATGGGTATTTATTCTTAATGGTTACCGCATTGAGGGGACGGTAATCCACACACATCCTGAGAGTATCATCTTTCTTCTTGACAAAGATTGCTGGACAACCCCAAGGTGAGTGACTGGGACGGATGAAACCTTTCTCTAGCAACTCTCCCAACTGTTTCTTCATCTCAGCAAGCTCTGGAGGAGCCATGCGATAGGGACGCCGAGAAATTGGCGCGGTCCCTGGTTCCAACTCAATGGTGAACTCTACATCTCTCTCAGGAGGAAGACCGGGTAAATCCTCCGGAAACACATATGGAAACTCACAGACAACTGGGATGGAGGCAAGATCGGGGGAAGCTTCTGTACTAGCAACAACTGGCAAAGCAAGAGTGGAGGTCAAGATAAGAGTCATCCTATCCTTTGATAAGTTTGGAAGTCTCAGCTCTATGGCTCGGTGCTCTAAGTTCAGACTGACCCCAAAGTTTTTCATCCAATTCATTCCCAAGATAACATCTATGCCGTGTCTAGGCAATATTAAGAACTGGGAGCGATATATATAAGTGGCTAATCTCAGATCCACTGTAACTGTCCGAGTATTAACACAGATTTGAGCTCCCGCAGTTCTTATTCTATAGGCAATAGGTATAGCCATAACAGATATATCATGCCTTTGTGCAAAACCCATGCTCATGAATGAATGTGATGCACCAGAATCAAACAACACATAGGCTGGATAGGAATTTATGGTGAACATACCAGCCATCACAGGTTCTCCCTGTGGAATCTCCTCAGCTGCGGTGTAGTTCACTTGTCCGGATCTGCTAACTGGAATCCTCTTCTTGATCACCGTTCTCTTGACTAGGCGTGAGTTGGCTGAAGGCTGAGAGTACTGACCGCCCTGGTTCTGTGGGCATTCTCGAGCATAGTGACCCTCCTTGCCACACTTGAAACAAGTACCCGGCCTGTTCCCTTGAGCTTGAAACTATGGTGCCTGCTGTCCGGGAGGTGGCTGCTGCACCTGCTGAGAAGGTGCGTGAAACTGGGTTGGTGCTGGAAAGCTTCTGTAACTCTGAACTGGGCGAGACGGTTGCCCACCCTGTTGGTGAAAGGGCACCCGCCTGACCACCTGCACCTTCTGAGCTTGCTGATGCCCAGAACCTCCAGAAAGAGCTCGCTTTCTCTTCTCTTCCGCCTGTGTCTCCTTGTGTAGGCCCTCCATGGTGATGGCAGCATCCATTAACTCTCCAAAGGTAGTATACCTGCCGTTGTAAAGCTTCTCTTGGAGTACAGCAGAGAGCCCCTGGAAAAACCTGTCTCTCTTCTTTGCATCTGTGTCAACATACGACTCAGCATATTGAGCCAACAAGTTGAACCTATTGACATAGTCCAACACAGAAAGCCCGCCTTGCCGCAGCTCCAGAAACTCCTTAAGCTTCCTGCTCAGAAGACTAGCAGGAATATGGAACTGACGAAAAGCTGTGGTAAACTCCCGCCAAGTGATGGCATGGCCCACAGGCTGAGCTGCACTGAACGTCTCCCACCAAGCTGTTGCTGCACCCCGCAGCTGCTGTGCTGCAAAGTACACCTTCTGCCCATCAGTGATAGGAATGAGCGGGAACTTCTGCTCCATGGACACAGAAAAGTACACCTTCTTTGTCTGCACTACATCGATGTAATGCACATAGAAAAGAATATCGTCGAGGCACTCTTTGCAACACTCATGGACACAGAAAAGTCAAAGGACAACGTTAAGGCTAGACTGGACCTGCAAGAGATGTGCGATAGACCAAAGCTAGTGATGAAGGCTCCTTGTGCCAGCAAGAAATGGAAAAGAGGTCCGACCGATTATATATTAAAAAGAGACCATAGGAAGAAAGTACTACAGTGGATCGGGGCGTTAAGGTTCCCTGATGGGTATGCGGCGAATCTGAGTAGGGGAGTGAACTTGTCTACTATGCGAGTGTTAGGGATGAAGAGTCATGACTACCACATATAGATCGAGCGGCTCCTTCATGCGATGACCCGGGGATACCTCCCTGAGCCTGTGTGGCGCGTGCTGGCAGAGTTGAGCTATTTCTTTCGCCAGCTTTGTGCCAAGGAGCTATCTCATGACATGATTGCTAACCTAGAGGAAGTGGCACCTGTGTTGATCTGCAAGTTGGAGATGATCTTTCCACCCGGCTTCTTCCTGCTGATGCAACATCTGATTTTGCACCTACCGTACGAGGCACAGATGGGGGGGCCCGTGCAGTGCCATTGGTGCTTTCCAGTCGAGAGATGTCTAAAGGTTCTTTGGAAAAAGTGTAGAAATAAAGCCAAAATAGAGGCTTCTGTGGCAGAAGCATTTATTCTGGAGGAGGTGTCGAACTTCACAACAACATATTATAAGGATAACCTTCCTAGCGTGCACAATCCACCCTCTCGTTACAACGTCGACGAGAGTTTATCGAACCTCAGCCTTTACAAAGGCCAACTCGGAAGAGCAAGCGCATCGAGGACCAAGATTTTGCAGCATGATGAGTGGCACACTATCATGTTGTATGTGTTGTTGAACCTTGACGAAGTGACAACTTATGTGCAGTAAGTTCTCAATGAGCTTGTTACATGCGCCGTCACTATCTTGCATCTATTGATTCGACCCCCTTGTTTTAAGGAAATTTATTGATGAATACCGGAGAGAGAGGATAGGGAACCTTCCTCTGAAGAACAAGACCATCTTCTCAAAAATGGTGTGCCTGATTTCATTTCATGGTTTAGTACGAAGGTACCACCCAACTAACCTCGTATTTCATTTCATTTCATTTCTTGTTTCATTTCATGAAACGATCTACCCTGCCTCAACTTACAGGCCCGCACAGATGCGGAAATGATGGATGAGTTGAAACAGGTTGCCAATGGCTTCGACTATAGGGTCAAGTCATTCACCGTTTATGATGTGAATGGCTATCGCTTTCACACAAGCAGCTACGAGCAGAGTCGGCCCAATCGAAAGACCATGAATACCGAAGTTCGTACGCTCGACACCAATGAGCACGACTGTCATAGTCAAAGAAATATACGAGCTCAACTTTGAGGGTACCAAAGCTATTGATCCAGTGCTATTCAAATGTCATTGGTTCGATCCTGATGTCACGAGAAGAGCCCCTGAGATTGGGATAGTCGAAATTCGACAAGATTCCGTCTACAAGGGAGACGATGTCTATATTGTGGCTCAACAGGCCACACAAGTTTATTATCTCCCATGGGCGGGTCAAGAAGACGACAATCTTTTGGGTTGGTACCAGTTAGTATTGCCGCGCGGTAAAGCGCCTCTCCCAAACGATGATGACTACAATTTTGACCCAAACACATATAGCAGAGAGTTCTTTCAACCTGAGGGGCTAGAAGGGAGGTTTGACATTGACATTTTTTAGCTGATGGACATGGAAGAAGACAATGACAATGATATTGATGAGGACGAGGGTGATGAGGTGCACAATGCTAAGGACTTAAGAATGCTTGAGCGATTACAGTTTGGTGGTGACATTGATGAGGACGAGGGTGACGAGGATGATGGAGATGAGTCCGATTGTTTCGACAATATTGACAGTGATGACGACACATGTGTGCCACAAGCCAACACAAAAGGGGCACTAGCCACTGACAATCGCGGAGATAATTTTTAATTCATGTAATGCTATGTTGCTTTAATTATTTTGCAATTATGTTTCATTCATTTTGTATCTCTTTATAAATACTTATCATTTATTTATGCTAATTGATTTTATCTTTGTAATGGCAGGCACTCGACAAAATGTCGGGCGGAAGGCGGCGACAGCGGCAGGTCAACTCGCGCTACCAGAGGTCCAGCTCACCACCCACCGCCGCCGAGGAGCCGTTGACGAGGAGGGCGAGGCCCGGCCGCCCCCGCGGACGTCCTAGGAGGGAGCCGACTCCTGACCCAACTCCCGACCCGGTGCAGACCTCCTCGGACGACGACCAGGGGGACGCCGGAGGGATGACCAGGAGGACGTCGGACGATGACAGCACTTCCTCGGACTCGGAGGGTGGCCAGGGGGACCAAGGGGATGAGGGTGGCGAGATCGTAGGTGCCTCAGGAGGGGGTTCCACTTCCTCTGCTTCGAGCAGAGTCTACTTGCGCGGCCCCTCGCAGCTCCCGCAGCAGCGGATCGCACCTAGCCGCTGCCCGGTGATTCGACCTAGCGGCGACAAGTAAGTAACCATTAATGTTTTCACTACTTGTTGACATGACATGTTCAAAATTGAACTTCCGACTAACAATTGTTCTTAATGACTCATGCAGGAACTGGGAACTTGTGGGAGGGGGCAAGACACGCCATATCAATGGCATCCTAAGTCTTCTGATTCAGAAGAACTACCCTGGCTTGGTCACCTACGCTGGGGTTAGGTCACCACCCTGGACGTGGGACCACTTCGCCGCCGCTGCGGACCACACGTACACCACTGTTGCAGCGCGGATTAGGGCCGAGTTCTGGGTGAGTCTTGATATCACATGATTTCTCAATGATACGCATTTGTTGGACGTTCTTGAAATATTGAAAGGATACCTGTTGTCTTTATGCAGGAGTACTTTGCGTGCGAGGCGGAGAAAGAGGCCGAGGCGTTGCATGTGCAGGACAAGGTCTGCAGGTCCTGGCTCACGGATCTGTACCACGAGACATGGATCCAGTGCGTCATCAACTACAACGCCGACGTGTTAGGGCGGGCGGTGAAGAAGGCGGACACCAGGCAGATGATGCTCACTAAGGAGACCGGCCTCACCAGGGAGCAGTACATCCAGGTACGTACAAAACAGTAATATTGATTGGTCCATCCATCACTTAGCGGCTCTTCTAACACATTAAATACTTAATGTCATGCATTTCTGTCCTGGTTGGTGCGCCAATCACCTAGACTGCTGGTTGTCCATTGTGGTCAAGTGGAAATCGGACGACTGGTACGAGAGGCACGGTGCTCGCCGAGACTGCCGCCTGCAGATGCCTGGGGTGCCACACCACCAAGGCAACCTTAGTCGCAACGCCTACGCCGACAGATGGGTATGCTCTACTGATTTTTTTATTCTAATGCTCAATTACTCATTACTTGTAATCATCTATGTGTTTTCCTCGCAATCCCAGTCGCATGGTGGTGAGGAGTGCCCCTCTTTCAAGGCGTACACCATGTCACACCAGGGCAAGGCGACTGCGTCGGGCACCCAGTACAACCCAGAGGCCAGGCCCGATGCGTACACCAACGCGAACGCCTACACCAAGGTCACCGAGTACACCTCGGCGGCTCGCGAGCGCCATGGGGAGGACTTCGATTCGGCCACTCAGCCCCTAGATACAGACCTGGTGATGAGGCTGGGAGTAGGGAAGCAGCACAGCTGGTACTGGATAGCCAACAACGCAGTTGACTCGTCCTCTGTTCCCAACCCCGCCGATATTCGAGCTGCCAGCACGAGCTCCTCCGTCCCCATATGACCTCGGCAGCCGACCTCACAGCAGATGATGGCACAACTTCAGGTAAGAACTGTTCTATTCGTCGTTCATTGCTTTTACACATATACCTTGCCTTTCCATTGTTTAAACCTTGCGGGAGGAATCTTGCAGGCCCAGGCGGACCAGGTGCAGAGGTTACAGCCCTGCATGAGGCCCAGGCAGCGGCCCATCGCCGCGAGTTACTGGCCATCCACGAGCGGGAGGCACAGAGGACGCAGGACATAGCTCACTTCTTTGGGAGCCTGAACATCCCGAGTGTTGTCGTGCCTCCCTCGCTGCTCACTCCTTTTGTGCCTCCTGGTACTCCTTCGACAGGGACTCCGGTGAGTATATATGGTTGTTTATTGCTTTAACTTTTACGGCTGTCCTCCAGGTGCTAACGAATTTGCTTCTCCTTTGTGCACTCACAGTCGGAGGGTTCGGCGCCGACTCCTCAAGCTGGCTTTCTGCCGCACACTCAGTACATCACTAGTGGCCCTCCTCCGCAGTCTGGGTGGCTCCCCGGTGGCCCTCCTCCGCCATACGGGTGGCCAGGTCACCTTCCTAACCAGTCGGGGTACACCGGGTGGCCATCTGGACCTCCGCCACCCGCGTGGGAAGGTTGGCAAGGTGGTCCTTCGGGCAGGTCGTCGCACGGGTGGCAAGGTGGGGGTTCTTCACAATCTAAGCACCAAGGTGAGCAGTGATGGCCGACTTAGATTTGTCATGGACTTGTGAGATGGATGTGATGGACTTGTGAGCTTGTGATGAACTTGTGATAAACTTGTGATAGCTTGCGATGCATGGAGACTGAACGTGTGATATTTGTCTGAAATGGATATGAATGTGATATATTGAGTTCTATGTGATGGAATATGGATGTGTGATATATATATATTATGTTTTCTGTGCAGGGAATTGAAAATATAAAAAAAATTGAATTATTCTCACCTTGGCGAGTGCCACACTCAGCAAAGATGCCACGACACTCGGCAAAGCTGGGTAAATTTTCCCCAGCTCGGCCTCTTTGCCGAGTGCCGAGACCATGACACTCGGCAAAGGAGGCCTCTTTGCCGAGTGCCAGTCCACGTGGCACTCAACAAAGAGGGCCTCTTTGCCGAGTGCCAGCCCACGTGGCCCTCGGCAAAGAGGGCCTCTTTGCCGAGTGCCGGTTCGTTTGGCGCTCGGCAAAGAGGCCGTCAGTTGACGATTCCCGTTTGCTTTGCCGAGTGTTGACCTGGCACTCGATAAAGCCTTTGCCGAGTGCCCGATATTTGGCACTCGGCAAAGAATTCTTTGTCGAGTGCCCTTTGCCGAGTGCGGCACTCGGCAAAGCCTTCGCCGAGTGCGAGAGGCCCTTTGTCGAGTGCTGCCAGCACTCAGCAAAGCCTGAACGTGTTGTAGTGAAGTATGAAAAGAGGAACTTAGTATTATTCATAACAAGTTGATCCTTACAACTTCTCCTCCTCTCTTGCAAGTAGCACTCGCTCCAACTACTAGAAGACTAACTAAAGGTAGAGAGCTCCAAGTACAAAGTAAAATGTATGAGATATATGTGATGATGATCTTGAGAGGGAGCTCTACCCCTACTTTTAACTACAACATGGTCGGCTCGGTGGAGTTAATCTTGGAAACCTCGATGAACCTCCTTTGCATGCCGCCAGGCAACCGCCCTTCGAAGGTGGGCCCGAGACACGCCGGGGGCGGTGCTCCCGCACCACGGGTGAGGCCGCACCCCTGGCTGCACCGCTGGCCACTGCCTTCGCGTGGTGGGCTGCTGGCTGGGCCTAAATGTCTTTTATGTGGGTGTTAGCCCAGATTTGGAGTTTGATGGACTTCTTCCTTTATTTCTTGATTATACGCTTTGTCGGAAAGCGTATTCTTCTTGCCTTTTCCACTGTATTCTTTGTTGATGCCTGTAAAACAATGATTCTTCAATACAAGTAAAAATAGGTCAAGGTGATAACAAATGTATGCAAGTATGCTTTGTTTTGTCCTTAGTTCGCTTATAAAAGTTGTCGGTAAGCACCGCCAACACACACAGACCAGGCTTACTGTGCCGCACGCAACATCGCCATACACCGACCACCGTTGGCCGCCGTCACTGGCTCTGGCACCTGCTACCGACACTGTAGATCTCCGCCATCCACCTCCAAGAGCGAGTGCCCCACCACCATGGCTGCCGCCCCTAGCCTAGAGGGCGTTGGATCTGGCAGCCGCTAGGGCCAAGGATCCATTGCCCCAATCCGGCGTCATGGCCGCCACTACGATCGCCGTCCCCCACATTGGAGATGTTGGATCTGGCCATCCAGACAACGGATCCGACCGCTAGCATGCCGCAAAACGCTATGGAAGCCCCGCCGCCACCATCCCCTCAAGCCACGCGGCCCTGCCTATAGCTCACTCCGACAGCGGCGCAATGGGGGAGGGGAGGAAGGAGTGAGCGGAGGAGGGTTTGGCTGCCGCCCGAGCGTCTAGGTGGACGGGGGTCGTTGCAGTAGGTATAACATAGTTGAAATCTCACAAGAAAATAATTTAATTTGCACAGAAATATTTGAGTTCTTGCATTCCAAACATGTTTGTATAATACTCATCTCAAGTGTCCAAGAGCATTTCCAACAATGGACAAAAAAAAAAGAGCAACAAAAAATCAAGGTTCTGGGGTGTGGGGTATACAATATGCTTGCATGCTGGATGCATGGCGACACCATGGCATTTAAACGAGGATGCAAGTATTTGGTGACAGCTGCATCAGTTCTTAGGTTGTTGTGGCGCGAGAAGCCCAGAATCGGAGCTGTTCAGGTAGCTGGCCTCTGAGAGACAACATTTAAGCAGCATCAATATATGTGTCCTTTTCTAGACCTGTTTTCGAATCGGACAACATTGCACATTGTCCTTGGATATCAGATGCCATTCAAATTGGTCTATTTGAATTGTCCTTGCAGACAGAGATCGGTCCCATAACCCGGATTCTATGCTGCAATGCAAGTTGTACATAATATTGTTGCTACTCAAGCCGATATGCTGAAAATTCTACGATCAGCCGCCCTGAAATTTCAGCATAACCCAAACCTGTTTCCTTCACATTAACCCAAAACCAGCATGAAAGCATATTGTGTAGGGCAAATTGAAGATACGGCCAAGAGTCTTGGTTTTGTACACTTGTGCAAAGGGAAAATACCGGCCTGAAAAATGGAGGCAGGTTGTTTTTGGTCTACATACCAGTTGTCATACGTATTTTCCTTGTAGAGTGTTTGGTTTGATAAATGAGTTGGTTCATCATCTTTTCACTTTTTACATTTTTGAATGGTTTGTAGTGAAAAAAAAACCGTGGTGATTTGTTTGTAGAATAGAATGGTTGATTCATCGTCACAAACTAATACTAGAACGAGAAATGGAGCTGTTCCACCAAGGAATGGACTCATGATGCACCACCTTATCTAGAGTGGATGATTTCTCAAACCAAACACACCTATGACCTTGTTTAGATGGAGGCTGAAAAATTTTTACGTGTCACATCGTATGTGTTTCGACACTAATTAGTCTATTAAAAATAAATTAATAAAAAACAAATTACATATTCTGTCTAGAAACCATGAGACGAATTTATTAAGACTAATTAATTCATCATTAGTATATGTTTATTATAGCATAATATTATCAAAATATGAACTTATTAAGCTTAAAAAATCGTCTCACAAATTATACGCAATCTGTATAATTAGTTATTTTTTTAGTCTACATTTAATATTTCATGCATGTGTTCAAACATTCAATGTGATGGGTGAAAAGTTTTTAAACAAGTATATCTACAAAGTTTGTGTCACTAGGTTAAGAAAAATATGCAATAATAAAAAACAAAGAAATATTGAAGTTATAACAACTAGAATTACATGAGTGTTTCAGGCATGATACATTATTAACACTGTAGTTCAAGACACGAGTGAGAAGTTAACAACTACCATACCTTCATTTGTGCAGTCAAAGAACTTATCTGTGAACTTAATCGTGGCTCAAATTCTTGTGGTAGAACAAATACATCTAGATTTAAGTCCTCGATGACTTGATGCGTTGCTCACATTTTTCTGGATTTCATTTAATGGTGTTGTTTTTTAGTGATTCAAAATAAAGATCCATTGGCTCCTAGACGAAGCTGCCTCTAGCCCCGCCATCTGATTTGCGTTGCTCACAATATTGTTGCCTGGCCACGGAATTGCTCCTAGGGCTTGATGCTTTTTCTAAGAAAATATATCAACAAATGTCTTGTCAAGACATTTGTTGATATTGACAAGACATTTGTTAATATATTACATTTGTTGATATATTTCTGAGAATAGCATGTGTAGTTTTTGCAAAAGGAACATTGAAGACTTGTGTAAGTGTACATACATGTTTAGTCATGGGCAGTGGTGAATCGAGAAAAAAATATTAGGGGAAGGTTTATTCAACCTCTAGACAGCTTTATCCTCTCGTCGGTGTATATCCATGATAAAAACTTTTATGGGAGGCTTAGGGGTCTCGATTGATCCAGCGGTTGTAGAGGGGTTAGAGCCCCACCGCTGGATCCGCCCCTAGTTATGAGCGTTTACATCTCTACAATTACTACAGAATAGACCTTTGGTCGACCTGCCAAATGAGATTTAGTCTCGCAAAAAATACGTCTGGGGCCAAAAAAACCTCTTTAGTCCCAGTTGGTAACAGTCCCCTGTCCAATGACTACGCTGTCAGACATGTCTAGGAGGGACTTTTAGTCTCGGTTGGTGTTACCAACTGGGACTAAAGGTCCTCCAATCTTTAGCAACCGGGACTAAAGGGTGACCTTGTTATCAACCCAAACTAAAAGTCTTTCATCTGGAACTAAAGGTCCCCCATGGATTAATTCAAAAGGAGAATGTATAAGACTCTATCGCATATGGTGTACAACTGAGTTGGTAAGGAGTTTATGCGCGAGGCGAGAGGTAGTGAGTTTGAATCTCATACACCACAAGAGAGGTCTCCCTAGAATTTTATTTATTTTGTTCCCTGAGGATAGACTTTAGTCCCGGTTGTGGTACCCGGGACTAAAGGTTAAGATCTTCTCGACCGGGACTAAATGTCGGTTATGGTACCCGGGACTAAAGGCTAGGATCCTCCCGACCAGGACTAAATGTCATGACTAAATATCGGTTATGGTACCCAGGACTAAAGGCTAGGATCTTCCCGACCGGGACTAAATGTCGGTTATGTACCCGGGACTAAAGGCTAGGATCTTCCCGATCGGGACTAAATGTCATCTCTCTGAAAACCGGGACTAAAGGTCCTTCCCAGCCAGGACTAAAGACCATCTCTCCAGTAGTGCACTCTATGATTATTTTTTTTTAGAAAACATGAGGGGTGTGATCCCTAGTGAAAGTTTTATTAAAAGAAAACTGAAAAGGGAGAGTATGTACAGCTCTTCGAGAGACAAAAAAAAAAGTCAGGAAAAAAATTAAAAAGACTGCACAAATGCCACGCGCGCCCATGCCATCACCTAACACCCTTGTGTCTCTGCAAGTAGGGATAAAAGCAGAACTGATATTGAAAGGGCTTCGAATACTTCTGGAATGGATAATATGTGAATGTGGAAATTTAATACTTCTACCGTATCTAAACTAGAATACTGAAAGTCAGATTTTTGATACATATGACATATCGATCCATATTTGATGCCGAATCCTAGAACGAAATAGTTAATATCCGTTCGTTTTAGATACAAGTTTCATCTCTCTCTCTGTGTGTGTGTGTGTGTAAGAGTCTGAACTGTGAATACATATGCTTGATTATTTTGATTCGCACATGGCGCACTGAATTGGCAATTACAGAACATATCAATGTACCCTCACCAACCTCACCTCTTGAACTTATAGGGTTAATATGCATGGTGATGATCTCAACTCATGCAATGTTAGCAAGGACAATGACACAATGCAGTCAGATGCATATATATGTGTTGATGAATGCATGCCCATAGCTTACCCAATGCAAAGGACAATGTGCAGTGTTGGCTGATTCCACAAGACGTACATATACAGGACACATAGATACGTATTGATGTCGAATATTGATTGTGTTGCCCCTGATGATCGAGAGCTGCCAGAAACCTCAACAGTTCTTCTCACACCACACGATCTATTATAATTATTAGGAATTGAAGTTTCTCACCAAACATCTGCATCGATATGGTTCGATTATACTTCAAATGCCATGGGGTCACCGTGGCACATACACCGTACCTAGCATCCAAACATACATACACAGTACCATGCACCATGACGCGTGTGCGAGATTCAGAGACACTTGGAGGATGGAGGAAACGCCGTAACAGGCGTGTTGCGTGTTGATTCAGTTAATGGCTCGAAAAGCCCTAGCCGTGGCTTACATAGGAGGTGTAGCACCTAGATGAATGACCAGGAGATAATTGAGATAAAAATAGCAACAACTTATCTCTTTCCTTTACTATGCTAACTACCTTATCTCCTGGCCTCTTCTATCTTTGGTGTACACGCACTCATTTACAAATCATGCATGTTACACAACACTTTGTATTCTAACACTCCCCCTCAATTGAAACTTTCTAAGTTGAGATTGTTCTTAAACATCTCCAAGTTTTGCACAGCTAACAGTTTGGTAAAACCATCTGCAACTTGATCTCTTGTAGAAATGTATTCAATATCAAGTAGCCTTCTTGCTACCTGTTCACGAACAAAATGATGATCTACCTCTATGTGCTTTGTTCTAGCACGAAAGACATGATTTGCTGAAAGATACTTAGCTCCAATATTGTCACACCACAATTTTGCTTTTCTTGGCGCCTGAATGCCCAACTCATATAGCAGAGTATGTATCCACATTACCTCAGCAGTGGCATTAGCAACTGCATTGTATTCAGCTTCTGTGCTTGATCTTGATACTGTAGATTGCTTCCTGGCACTCCAAGAAATAAGATTAGACCCTAAAAACACGACAAACCCTCCAGTTGATCGTCTGTCATCTTGATCTCCTGCCCAATCTGCATCTGAAAATGCACTTACAAGAAGGGAGGGTGACTTATAAATTTTGAGTCCAATCTCCATAGTATGTTTGAGATACCTTAGTATTCTCTTTACTGTAGCCCAGTGAATAGTAGTAGGCGTATGTAAATATTGGCAAACCTTATTTACAGCAAAATGAAATATCTGGCCGAGTCAAGGTCAAATATTGCAAGCCTCGTACAATGCTCCTGTATGCCGTAGCATATTTGGGACCAAGAGGATCACCTTCATGAGCAGATAATTTTTCCGAGGTGGACAATGGTGAGCTAACCGGTTTACACTCGATCATATTGGCACGCTGCAACACATCTTTAGCATATTTTCCTTGTGTTAAGAGAATCCCATTATTTATCTTCTTTACCTCTATATCAAGAAAGAAGTGTAGATCCCCTAAATCCTTGAGTGAAAATTCTTTCCTCAAATCCTGTAACAAGCATGTTGTGGCTTCCTGAGTGGAGCTAGCAACAATTATGTCATCAACATAAATAAGAATATATAAAGTGACAGATCTTTTATGATAATAAAGCAGAGATGTATCAGCCTTTGATGCTTTAAAGCCCAACTGACACAACTTATTACTCAGCCGTGAATACCACGCTCTTGGTGCTTGTTTAAGCCCATATAAGGCCTTGTCAAGCTTGCAGATATACCCATTCTTTGACTTATCCCCATAACTAGGTGGTTATTTCGTATACACATCTTCTTCTAGATACCCATGAAGAAAAGCATTTTGAACATCTAATTGATGTAGGTTCCACCCTCTAGAGACAGCAACAGATAAAATAGTTCTGAGATAGTGGCTGGTTTTACAACTGGGCTAAAAGTGTCCTCATAATCAATACCATAACGTTGTCTAAACCCTTTTGCTACTAGCCTAGCTTTGTATCTATCCAAACTCCCATCAGTTTTCCGTTTGACTTTATATACCCATTTACAGTCAATGACATTGATACCTCTCTTTGGTGGGACTAAATGCCAAGTTTTATTATTAATCAAGGCATTATATTCTGCATCCATAGCTAGTTTCCAATCTCTACTGTTCAATGCTTCATCAAGAGACTGTGGTTCACCGGATGCTGTGAAACATCCATACTTGATCGTACTATATGTATAGACTTTAGGCTTGCGAATGTCATCACAAAGTCGAGTCTATGGTCGAGGTGGTGTAGGAGCCTCTGTTGCAGCCGTAGAAGCTCCATCTTCTGTTCCATTCGAAGGCGTAGAAGCTCCATCCGCAGCAGCAAAGCTGTCAGCGCCAGCTTCTGTTCCCCCATGCCTGCGACAGGATGGAGCGTCGGGGCTGCCACGGTCGGGTGAGCAGGGCGCACCACGTTGGAGGCGGGACACGTGGCCCCGCTCGGTTGGCGCATACCAGACGACGACGAACCAGCACGTGTAGCGTCCATCGGGGGTTCCTTCGAGGCAGTAGTGCCTATATTGTCTCCTGCATATAGTTGGCCATCGGGCCGGCCCGGCCCGCCCCGGCCCCGGCCCAAGTAAGGCACGGCCCGCACCGTGCCGGGCCGATATGGCCCGCGGGCCTCCCGTGCCGTGCCTTAGTGGCCCACGGGCCTTATCCTTGGCCCAAGCACGGGCCCATGGGCCTATTTTCGGGCCATGCCGCCCGCTAGGCACGTTCATGAACTGCGGGCCGTGCCGGCCCATGGCCCATTAATCAGATAACCCCTCTCCACATATAGAAAAACAGGCACAAAATTTTAATAAGTGTATAGAAGACTCAAAATACCAAACACCAAAGACTCAAAAGACCAAACACAAAAGAGGCAAAAACTGAAAGAAAATGAGTTGTGTGCAATGCTGCCTCATTAAAAACCTTTGTAGGTAAAACTCACCCTTGTGAGAAACCCTACAAACGAAAAGAGTACATCACAGCTCATAGTCTTAATTATCACAATATGAAGTCATAGTGTCATACAGCCATACAGTCACAGACTCACAATCATACAGTTTTAAGGACAGTACAAGTCTCATACTCTCATCTCTCACCAAAAGTACCAGCAACCCTGCCTACACATTTATCAACTATCAATCTATCATCAGACCAAATCCTTGGTACCAGCACCACCTCCAGAACCAGAAGAAGCAGAAGGACCAGCACTAGAAGTAGAGGAATGACTGTCACCATCAAGGTATAAGTTCTGGAATGCATCCTCTAATTCTGTGTTATCCACAGAATGTTGTAGCCCATGTCAAGTTACTTAGTTAACTAAATTTGTGAAATTAAGTAGTCAACTAAATTTGTGATACCTTTATGCAGGTAAGCATCTCAACATGTTCAGGCAACAAGCGCCTACGGCGCTCTTCAATGATCCTTCCTGTCAAGCTAAATGTGGATTCTGAAGATACAGTAGAAACAGGTACAGACATAATATCTCTTGCCATAATAGATAGGATTGGATAGGTTAGCTTGTGGTCACGCCACCATAGCAAAATATCAAAGTCATCCTCATATGCAGTGACATTGTCACTATCCAGATAAGAAGACAACTCAGAAGCAACAGATGAGGAAGTGGGAACAGAGACAGAGGATGAACCACCATTACCAGATCCACCACGCCCACCAAAAATTCTTCCCCATGCCTGTTTTTTCTTACCTGATGGGGCTACTGATTGTGTAGACCTTTGAGTCCTAGCTGCACCAAATTTGTTGTCATACTTGCCAAACAGTTTGGCCATTTCAATTTTAACTTCAGAATAATAAGTATTATATTCTACACCAGTGCATTCTTGTAGCAATTGCAACAGATTAAACAAGCCCCTCATCTTAGCTCTAGGATCAAGTACAAAATCAAATGAATACAATAGTGGTATTTTTTCCAGTATTTAAGAAATTTAATCTTCATTGGATAGACAATAAACATCAGGTTTTCATCTTTTTCAGAAGCATGCAAGTGAGATGCAATTTCTAGAACATGGTGAAGAACTAGTGGACTTGTTGGATAGTACACACCAGAAAGAACAACAGTGGAGTCATAAAAGAGTTCCAAGAACTCCAACATTTTTTGAGCAACATACCAATGTCTATCAGTCAACAATTCAACACCATAGTTTGAATTAATCCACACAGAAAACACTGCCTGGTAAGGAAACAAATGTTTAAGCATAAGATATGTAGCATTCCATCTTACCTCCATGTCCAATCCAAACTTTCTAGGCCTAAGACCCTTTGCTTGACAATATTCCTTAAACTTAGCAATTCTTATGTTAGATGAATTCAAAAAATTAATTGCAATTCTAAAGTCTTCAAGGTAAGTTTTCAACCTTTTCAGACCAGACTTAACAATTAAATTGATGATATGGCAAGCACAGCGTTGATGCACATAAGAATCCTTATCTCTATTTGCAGTTGCAGTAACAAAGACAGGTTCAGGATCAGGACCCAGATACATTGCAAATATAGGTTTAAGACTATCCATAGCCTTAACATTAGATGATGCATTGTCTAGAGTAATAGAGAACACCTTATCAACCAAGCCAAACTCTTGAACAACACAGCCAATTCTTTCAGCAATATTTTCACCAGTATGATTCACCTCAATCAATCTAAGGCCAATTACTTTTTTTCAATTCCCAATCAGCACTAATGTAATGAGCAACAACAGAGATATAATCTTCCTTAGCATTACCAGACCAGATATCAGAAGTCAATGCAACAGATGAAACAGCAGTCAAAACAAATTTTTTAAGCACATCACGGCGTTCAGCAAACAATTTACTAAGGTCTCTAGTTGTGGTTTGTCTAGAGACCTTAACAAATCTAGGGTTATGAGCACGAGCAATGTACTCTTCAAAAGCATCTGATTCACCAATATTTAAAGGTAGATCAAGTCTAGCAATCAATCGACATAGCTCAGATCTAGCAACATCAGGTTTGTACTCCCAGTTATGAAAAGAACCATCAGGATTAAAAGCTATCCTTGACTGAACCATAGCAGCATGATTAGTTTTAAGCTTACATGATTTCTGGTGTCTTTTTAAGTGACCAGTGCCAGCATTAGACCTAGCAGAAAGTGTGTTCTTGCACATTTTATAGATAGCTTTGGTGCAAATCTTTTGACCATTGATAGTCTCAAACACCTCAGTAAAGTCATTCCAGACAGCAGATTTACGCTTGCCTAGGGTTGATGAAGAAGGAGTATTACCACTTCCATTACCATTTTCAACAGAAGCAGAGGAGCCGACGGTGGTGCCAGTAGTCGGCGCCGCTACACCGCCGCCGCCGTCCAGATCGATGGGAGCAGAGGCGTCCCCTAGATCGATACCGAACAAGGCAGCTGCATCACCAGCGACGTCGTCGTCATTCTCTGGTGAGCCGGCTATGTCGTCTACACCGATCACATGTTCAGTGACCGGGTCCACGACACCGTTCCCGGCCATGGCGCCCTCTCCAGCCCGGTTCCTCAACGGTGTGGGTGGAACCCTTCGTCGCTCTAGGCCGGAGCTAGAGGAGGACGCATCGGCTACCGACCTGCACACACAAAAGGCGAAAAGGAGAAGAGAATCATCAGTGAAGAACATGATCGGTTAGGGTTAGGGTTAAGGTTAGGGTTAGGTACCTGCGCACCGGAGCCCGGCGCCGGAGAAGACGACGTGTTCAGGGCCACGGTCACCAGAGGAAGACGACACAGATTAGAGGACGACGAGCGGCGGAGTAGTGACAGACAACGACTCAGACTCACATAGTCGGAGACGAGACAGAGATGTAGACTGAGAAGGGAGAGGTAGAGATGGAGGAGAGGGAGAGGAAGGCCCTCAAGGAGGACTGCAGGAGGGCACGGTCGCGGTCCCGGCGGATGGACGTCACCGGAGTGGGGGGGGGAGGGTCGAACACCACCGGCACCATGACCAGATCCAGATGCCCAGATCCAGATGCAGAAGGGAGGGAGGAGGCAGGCGTGAGGGAGGGAGGAGGGCAGGAGGCAGGCGCGGCGGCGGTGCGGCCACCGGAGTCGAGGAGGAGAGGGACCGGGGACGGCCACCACCACCAACGCCGATGCGATGCGGAGTCGAGGTCGTGGAGAGGGCGAGAGCCGAGAGGGCGAGGGCGAGAGGAGAGGGAGAGGCAGGTTGCAGGCAAATGAGCTAGGGTTTGGGGGAGGGGCACGGGCGCCGCGTCGAGCCCTTTATATATGGCGGCTGGGCGTGGGCCGCCGAGGCCGCCTAGGCCGTTACAGGCTGGGCCGCTCTCGTGCCTCCCTTTGGCTGCGGGTCGTGCCCGGGCTGGCCCGCGTGCCTTGCCCTCGGCCCAAGCACGGCCTGCAGGTGCAGGCCGGGCCAGCCCGGGCCCGAAATTGTTCGGGCCGGATCGTGCCCGTGCCGTGCTTTTTTGTCGTGCTTCGTGTCGTGCCTTCGTGCCTCGGGCTGCATGGAAATTTATACTCCTGCAGTACCAGCAGGAGTGAACGCCGGATCTTCTTTAGGTTCCACGCTGGGAGGCAAGGAGCTCCCCCTGTTATCACATGCTGCATGCTCACCATCAGTAGCTTGGTTAATGGAATCAAACACTTGATCAACTAATTGTTCCGTCTCAAGAGAAGGCACAAGACCGGGTGGGAGAAGTGCAATTTCTGCATGGAGGCGGGCGCCTGCGTTGGAGTGAAGAGTAGAAAAAGGAAAAACTTCTTCATAAAAAATTACATCTCTAGAAATATATACTCGGCCGGACTGAATATCAAGGCACTTATAGCCCTTGTGAAGGTTACTGTAACCAAGAAAAGCACACTGCTTAGAACGAAGTTCAAGTTCATGACGATTGTAGGGTCGGAAGTTAGGCCAACATGCACAACCAAAGGTGCGGAAGAAAGAGTACTTCGGTTTTTGTTGGAGTAATCGTTCAAAAGGTGTATGATTATCAATGACTTTGCTAGGCAAATGATTAATAAGAAACGTGGCAGCCATGAGAGCTTCATCCCAAAATTTCAGTGGCATTGAGGCATGGGCTAGGAGGGATAACCCAACCTCAACTATGTGACGGTGCTTACGTTCAATGACCCCGTTTTGTTGATGAGCATGGGGACATGATACATGATGAATGATACCGACTTGGGAAAAAAGTTATTTAATTTTTGATATTCCCCGCCCCAATCAGTTTGCATAGCAAGAATTTTTCTATCAAATTGTCGCTCGGCCATTTTTTGAAATTCATGGAACTTTTGGAAAACTTCAGATTTATACTTAAGGAAATAAATCCATGTAAAACAACTGAAGTCATCAACAAAGCTAACATAGTAGCGTTTTCTGCCAAGAGATTCAACTCCAGGACCCCAAACATCTGAATGAACAAGTTCCAAAGGGAAACTAGTTGAGCTAACAGATCTACTGTAAGGTAACTGATGACTTTTTGCTTGTTGGCAAGCATCACAAACTGATTTCTTATTGGACGCGGAGGAACAAGAAAGATTATTACTGTCTATGACTTTGGTAACAATGGGAAGAGAGGGATGGCCTAGACGATATGCCATCTAGACACGGTTGGCTTGTCAATAGCATTCGCCTGCTTGACTGGAGAATCGGCGGGAAGGGGTACAATCCACGATGACATGGCCCCTTAAGAATCGTTTTCCTCATAGCCTAATCCTTGATAAGAAAAAAATCAGGATGAAACACAATAAAAGCAGAGTAATCTTTGGCAAGGCGATGGACGGAGACTAGATTTTTTGCAGCGTTAGGAACATGAAGGACATTGTTTAGATGTAAACTACGGGATTGAGTTGGAACAGTAGTATGACCAATGTATTTGATTTCCATACCTGAACCAGATGTAGTGTGAATCTGGTCATTTCCATGATACTTCTCCCTCATCGTCAACTTGTTCAGATCACTTGTGACATGATCCATTGCTCCAGTGTCGGTGTACCAGTTGGTGTCGACATTGTAGGCGTTCATGGAGATGGCGGTGTTGACATGGCGCTCTTTTGGGACATAGTTTTCATCAAACCGATGTCAGCACCGGGTCACCCTGTGGCCTGTCTTGAAGCAGAACTGATAGAGCGGTAGATCATCAGACCCACTTACCCCATCAGGTCATGGTTGTCGCCCTCCATAGCATTTCTTCAGTGTGCCACTTCCTCGGCCGTGCACCTAGCCGTGCCCGCATTGACCACGGCCACGCGCAGTGCCCGAGCCACGGTTCCCATTGCCACGCCCATGATTTGCCACGCGAGCATAGGAGCCGCCATCTTGCAGCTCCAACCTGTTCTCGAAACTGAGCAATTGGGCATAAAGCTAAGGGATTGAGATGGGATCCGTCCTAGCGGTGACCGATGTCACCACTGGATTGTAATCGAGATCAAGGCCATTACAGATGTGCACCGCCAGTTCTTCATTTTCCATGGGTTTACCGACAATAGCCATCTCGTCTGCAAAACCTTTCATCTTGGCAACATAATCTGTAATCGACATGTTACCTTTCTTTGTAGTGGTGAGGGCAAGCCTCACATTCATTGTCCTGGCGCGGAGAACATTTTCTCCACGGTCGACCATGCTTGTTCCGCCATCGCTGCAGCGATGATCTGCGCCTGAACTTCCTTCCCGCGCTTGAGAGGATGAGCAAAAGGATCTGTTGATCCCGAGCCTACCACGCCTCAAACGCAGGGTTAGGGTAGGTGACGGTCATGTCGTCCGTCTTCTTCTCGACGATCTCAGCATCAGGGGCCTTGGTCTTGCCTTGATGTGCCCCTCGTAGCGAGCACCGCGGATGGCGGCGAGGACCTGCGCTCTCCATAGCGCATGATTGTTTTTGGATAGCTTCTCGGTCACTTGGAAACCGAAGAAGGGATTGGTGGTGGTGCTTGAACTCGTCGCCATGGAACCCTCGGCTCCGATTACCATGTGCGAGATTCAGAGGCGCTTGGAAGATGGAGGAAACGACGTAATAGGCGTGTTGCGTGTTGATTCAGTTAATGGCTGGAAAAGCCCTTGTCGTGGCTTACATAGGAGGTGTAGCACCTAGATGAATGACCAGGAGATAATTGAGGAGATAAAAATAGCAACAACTTATCTCTTTCCTTTACTACGCTAACTACCTTATCTCCTGGCCTCTTCTATCTTTGGTGTACACACACTCATTTACAAACCATGCATGTTACACAACACTTTGTATTCTAACAATGGGTTGCAGTGAGAATTATACCCAAGAGCCTCTTGGAGTACTCTTGGTTGCACAATTGTATAGTATAGGGGTTGTACAACAAACAAAGTGTCCGCTTTAAAACTGGTAGTGGTAGCTGCCACCAGCAGGACATATGATCGATGACATGTAACGTGAATATATAGTCTACTTCCACTCATGGTGCCTTCAGTTATGTTACCGTGCACACGCCATACCTAGCATGCAAATTGCAACCATACAATATCATGCATCCATGATGGTTTGCAGTGAAAAGTTATGGCCAAGAGCTAGCCTCTTGGTTGCACACTTGTATAGTATAGGGGACGTTGTACAAAACAGAAGTGTTGTTTTTAAAACGGGTGCCTGGACATATGATGGCATGTTAATATTCTATTTCCAATGGTGCCGTCAATTCATATTATACCTCTCCATTTGTATTGCACCCAATTTCAAGAATAAAACCAGATACACACCATATGTAAGTCTAGGAAGTCAAATATCACATATGCACCTGGTTTCAAGAACAAAACCAGATACTCTCCCTCCGTATAGGAAAAGAAAGTCGTTTTGGACAATGACACGGTCTCCAAAGTATAACTTTGACTCTTTGTTTTTATAAAAAAGTATTTATTGAAAAATAATATATGTATACTTTTATGAAAATATTTGTCAATATAAATCTATTCATATAGCTTTTACATTTCAAAACCTAATAACTTAAAAGTTATTCATGATTTATATTTCCAATGTTTGACTAAAACCTTGTCCAAAACGACTTTCTTTTCCTATAAGGAGGGAGTACGTACCATATGTAAGTCTAGGAAGTCAAATGTCACAAATAACTACAAATAAAGGTAATATCATAAGACAATGCTTAATTACATAACGTATTTATACAAAGAATACAACCTTAGACTGAAGACAACAGAAAAGATACTCCGATCTTCAGGCGAAGACTCCAACATCTTAGGGACAACGACTGATTGGTTTATCACAAGAATAGCACCTCCAGACTCTAGCAATCTAGTACCCATTCGGGATTTTTTCAAGGTATTGAAAAGTAAAACAAGCGTAAGTACATATCGTACTCAACAATATAACATAGGGTTCATAAGGCTCAAAAGGTAGACATGAGTTTAATTGTGATTAGCTTTTAATACTGAAAGGACCGTGAAGCCTAAGGGGTGAATTAGGCAACTTAAAACATCTACTCTAAATTATGGCCTCTAATTTCCACCTAGTCAAAACCTATCACTAGTACAGAAAATTACTTTAGGGGCGGTTAAATGCAGTTTCCAGGGACGGTTTCCTGAACCGCTACAATGTCACCGATTGTGAAGACCAACTCTTTGTAGCAATGGTCTTTCAACCGCCCCTGGAAATGGGTCTTCAGAGGCGGTTTACTTAAGAAAACCGTCCCTAAAAACATGATCTTCAGAAGCGGTTTCTTAAGTAAACCGCCTCTGAAGACCCATTTCCAGGGACGGTTTCTTAAGTAAATCGCCTCTGAAGATCATGTTTTCAGGGGTGCTTTTCTTAAGTAAACCGCCTTTGAAGACCTATTTTCAGGAAACCGTCTCTGAATACTCATTCCCAGGGGCGTTGCATTGTTGTTAATGTATTAATCAGAGACGGCTCTTGCAACACAACCGCCTCTAAAAATTGATCTACTGGAGCAGCAAAAGGAACCGTCTCTAAAGGTTATTTCTGTACTTTTGAATACGAACATTCCCGCCACAATTATATCGTGCTTTCCCACCAAATTATATCATGTTTTCCCATCATAATTATATATCGTGCTTTCCCACCAAATTTCACTGCAAATGATTGAAATTAGATCAAACGGTACAATAATATACACATGATGAACAAAGTATATTTATGTTACAATATTATATATATACATATATAATGTTGTTTCTATTTAAAAAAACAAAAGATGGGATGCTCGCATGCAGCTCGAAGAGATTCATACTTTGAATCCGTGGCATACTCTGACTCTTTATCAAAGAATTTGCCACGCTCTTGAAAAACCTCCCTCAACAAGAACCCGTAGTAATCGTTTTGAAGTCCTTGAATGTCCTTTTGCTCAATTGATGTCGAAGGATAGAATGACTTATGCTGCACCAAAATAATCAGAAGGGGCAAAAGTAGTTAGATTTAAATTAATGAACATATGCTTAGGTTGTAGTGCGACTTACATCTTTACGGTGATTGTAGTAATATCCGTTCGTTCGCATCCATTGACACACATAGAACACACAAAGAACGGTGCTGGGAGGCTGCCTCGAACACTGCAAGTCAATGACACAATCAACCACATGCCAAAATAGTAGTTTGATTGGGTTAGAAAATGATCGTACACATTGATGAAAGTGTGTTGCAAGACATAATTAACATACATAATTAAGATTCCCAAGCATTATGCATACATCAAGACACAAGATTACAATAGGTCTCAGGTATACTAGTTTAACAACACCAGAAGCATGAACGACACTAAGCAATCATGCAAGGCAAGGCAATGTGACTTCAAGTGAGCTGAATGAACAACAGTGTCAGCTGCTTTTGTCATGAGGAAAGGGTCTTGGAGCACGTTTTTTAGGGCGGTTGACTAAAGAAACCGCCTCTGATAACTCATTTACTGGGGCAGATCTCTTAAGAAATCGTTTTTGAAAACAAGGCTCTTTAGTGTCAGTTCACCAAGGACGACCGCACCTGAAAAATATCTTTAAAGGTGGTTCACTTAAGGAAACCGCCCCTGAAAATGGGACCATTTTCAGAGGCGGTTTTCTTAATTGAACCACCTCTAAAGATCTTTTTTCAGGGGCGGTTGATAAGTTGCAGTGCCCAACAGAATGGTTAGAGGTGGTGTGCTATTTGAACCGTCTCTATTAAAATGGGTGGCGTCGCTGAAAACATTTTGTGTACTAGTGTATGCAAGAAACTAAACTATCTAATGTGCGACTAAGGTTTCATTAGGTGTGTTGCTATCTCTACCGCAAAAAGAGTTATGCAACCTAGGTACCAAACCTATTAACTAGCCTATCAACTAAGTTAGAAAGGTAAAGCACATGACCAAGGTGGCAATGTTAAATGTGGAAGCTAAAGAGTAGGGTATGTAGAGATGCAAACTCCCACCGATGACTCCAGTATTTTTATCGAGGTATCGAGAAGCGCGTAAGCTTTCCCCTAGTCCTCGTTGGAGCCCCTCATAAGAAATCCCTCGTAAGGGCCAAGCTCCCGATCGAGTAACTCCATGGATAGTTCGGGCCTCCAGCCACTCATGACAAAGTCTCTCCGGGACCTCTCCCCACCGTTTTCACTATCAAGCTTCGGCTGGACCGCCACGGCCTTTGTTCCCTTTGGTACACGGTGGCAGCCACACCACAAATGCGGTTGGTGTGGTCTCGTAAGACTACAAGCCCCTCTGATGTTCAACAATGGTGCGGGCAAGCACCGGATGGTGTCAATGAAATATGGTCGATAGCCCACCTAGGGATAAGCCCGAGGTGGTAGATTAGCAAGGAAGGTGCACAAGACGAGGATCCAGACGTTGACGCAAGACAAAACTAGATGAATGTTGGAACTTGCTAACGTCGCTGCTAAGAATAGATTATGAATATATCCCCGGCAATGGCGCCGGAAAACCTGTTTACATTTCTTAGCGTCACTACTAGATGACACCAGAAACCCAACTGGTATACGTTATCGCATGAGACAAATCCGCAAGCGCACAGATACCGTTGTAGCTTTCACCTAGGAGTATTCCAGGGTATCGTATTTATATCTTCAAGGAAGCAAAGGTTAAAGAGTTTGATGATTGATGATCCTACATCTACTAATGTAGTATACCGACTAGATTAATGTGGGAGATAACAGATAAAGATCAGAGTTTTGTATATTGACACATAGAAGATCTCTACAATATAATAAGATAAAAGAGTAGATAGGTTTAGCTGGGAGATCATTGGGAGAGTTCAAGGTCATGTATACTTCTTCATTACTGTGGTTCTATTCTAGATTAGACCAAAGAGATTAATCAAGCAAGTGATAATAATCGATCACACTAGCGTGCCTAATGAAGATAACTTCATTTTATCGCAGCTTGCTTCCATCTCTGGAGTATGCCTGTTCTACCAAGCAATGCCGGTCAAAGCTCTACCTCAAGTCAAACGGGGGGAAATGCCAAGAACGGACAGGGTTGTCACCACCTGCCGCTATCCACCTCACTGGAGAAAGAGAGGCAAACCGAAGATAACGTCCAACCTAGACACCACGTCTACATTACCTGCTATTACTCTAATATGCATGCGAAGGGTTACCTGTGTTTAGCAGGGCTCTTCTACTAGAGCATTCGCCACTAGGACGAACGTCGATCACACAAGCTATAGTAGCACAAAGATAAATCCTATAGGTTGCCAGGGTATGATGTGACTATAATTAAGCGTGCTTAATTAAACTACTATGGAATAAACTAGATAACCGAATATTAAATACTAGTAATTAAAGAAGATAAATATATTAACTAATTGAGTCATAAAAGGAAAGATATAAAAGATATACCAGACCAAGTGTATGTGCCTTAGCAACCAAAGTGTTGAGACACATATTTTGTTGCTCTAACAACCAAAGTGCTTAGTGAAATACTAGGTGATTAGTGTATGTGCTTTGTGAAGTACTGAGGCTAGTTAGACCACCGCTTTGTGCTTGCTCTGGATGTTATGCCTAGTGTTTAGTGAGGTTTGCATACCTCTTACCACTTGGTGCTTGCGCGCACCGCTGTTGTTGTACATCAGAGAGGCTTGTAATCTTACGAGACCACACCCATCGTGTTTGTGGTGTGGCCGCCATCGTGTACCGAAGAGAACAAGGCCCACAGCGCTTCGGTCGAAAGCTTGATAGTGAAGACGGGGGGCGGTCCAGGAGAGGCTTTGGCACGTGTGGCTTAACCGAAGACCCACTTGCGTGTGGGGAAGGCCTGCAGCTATTCACGGAGTTACCCGACCGGGAGCCTGGCCGAGGGGCTCCAACGAGGACTAAGGGGAAGCTTGCACGCTTCTTGATACCTTTGTAAAAATACTGAATTCGTCAACGGGGGTTTGCATCTCTATCTTACTCTTTAGTTTCTGCATTTATTTTGCTACCTTGGTCATGTGCTTTACCTTTCTAGCTTAGTTGATAGGCTAGTTAATAGGTTTGGTACCTAAGTTGCATAACTCTTTTTGTGGTAGAGATAGAAACATACCTAGCAAAACCTTAGTTGCACATTACATAGTTTATTTCTTGCATAAGTTTTAACTAGGTGGAAATTAGAGGTCATAGTTTAGAGTAGGAGTTTTAAGTTGCCTAATTCACCCTCTCTTAGATGTCACGGTCCTTTCATGCTTGATGTGTATGATGATGGGCCATGTGATCTATGCGAATCCTTATGCATTTAGATGGACTGCTTGGTCCGTTTTCTTAATAAATATTCACCAAGAATTGTGGAATTTATTAGTTTCAAACCTATATGCCTATGTTGGCGATTGATTTAAAAGATAAATGCTGGTTAAATTGACGGTTTGTTCTTTCTATAGTGACCTTCAATAGTTGCTTGCCAGCAACTTAGTCCATGTTGTGGCGAGACACTCTAATAGACATCACACGGTGAATATTAAGAGCCTCTCTTGTGGTTCTTAAGAGTACTCGGGAGACTCCACCGTGTTTTCAAAAATAAAATATTATCAATTTGATATTTAATATAAAACTTCTCTTCATTCGACTTAATTAATTTAAAAAAGTTATAAACTTTAGATATAATTACCAGCCCTCTCTAGAAATTGGTTCATGATAAAAAAATGTCTGGACGAAAAGAGAAACTTCTTTCAATTTGATATAAAATTTTTCTTCATTCGACTTAATTAATTTGAAACAGTTATAAATTTTAGATATAATTACCAGCCGTCTCTAAAAATTGGTTTATGATAAAAAGCGTCTGGACTAAAAGAGAAACTCCTTTCAAAATGTTTTATATAGTAGTGTCTCCACACATCAACCAAATGTCTTGGAAGAGATTAGTGAGCAATGGAATCTCAGCATGCACCAAGTGATGCAAGTCAGAAACACAGAAGTAAAGGGCTCCCTTGCGCAGTTGCGCTGGTGAGGTAATAATGATATTCGATATTCCCGTTTGTTCTTCCGATTAATATTTTATTAAGTGGATGTAGGCATGAGATTTGTAACTCTTTTTGGCAGTATGTTGTAGCAAAAATTAATAGAATACTCCTACTAGGAAGGAATAAAGGACCAAAAGTGCTACACGAAGACGACCAGAGGGGGGTGAATGAGAGCCTTAAATTTCTTTTCAGAAACTTTTAGCCTCTGTCCCAAAAATCAACCTCAAGAGCAAACCTAGAGCTTGCAAGTGTCCACGACCCTAGATGTAGGGTGGATGCTTCCACGAAGCACACAGCGGGACACCACACAACCCTAGAAACCCAATGCAAAAGCCGGAAACTGAAATCGACAACGGACGAACGAACTGCAGACGAAACTGCGCGGATCAGTACTGACCGGACTCACTGCTGCGTCCGGTCAATGAGGACCGGACGCGTCCGGTCAGGCAAAATCCAACTTTGGACCTCTCTATTCGTGACCGGACTCACTGCAGAGATGCATCGAGTCAAGTATCGAGCTTCCGGTCACAAGAACAAAAGCTGATCAACAGTGCTATGAGTGCGTCCGGTCACTTAGTGAGAAGTGCGTCCGGTCAGAAGCAAAACAGTGCACAGTCAACACATTCAACGACCGGACTCACTGCCGTGCGTCCGGTCAGCCAGAGGCATGCGTCCGGTCACCCCGAAAATGCATAGTTCGTCCACCGATTCGACCCGATCTCACCCAAAACGAATCCTCTAAGGATCAAACTTGGTGAGAGGAGTCACAAGGATGATAGTGAGCTACTCCTAGGAGACATGGCTCGAACCTATCTCCAAATCGATGAATCGAGGAAATTCGGTAAAACGAGAGAAAAGTTGTCACGAAACTTGAATCGACTCGATCTACTTGTTCGTGGGGATTGAGATGAATTCCTTCGGTGGAAATATTCTCCTCACATCAAAGAACAAGATAGTTCAAGTGGATTAGAAAAAGATGCAGCGAGTAGGGAGATCTCGTGACGGGAAAATCATGGAGAAAACGAAGAATGCGAAGAATAACTTCAAAACGCGAATCACAACCACGAATTGCAACCGTGTGGCTACCACACGAGACAACGCTGAGATTACGGTCTCACTTCCTCAAAATCTCAGGAACACAGAGGTATGATTACCGTCTCTGCGGATCACAGTTGCTACAGCAGGGATGTGGGACAGCAGGAAAACCCTAGGTGAAAATAGCAAATGGCTGAGATAGTTTGGGAGGTGGGTGTCTCGCTCTACTTATCCTAATCCTTATTCCCACTCTACCCCTAATTATACACAGAACGAACCAGCTAAACCCTAAGGTTATTCTGGACCAACTCGAAGTAGGTGGTGATCCGACGGCCACGCCCGCACAACTGGTAGCTTCGCCTCGACGCGACCTCACCGATTGCCGCCACGTGCCGCCACCGCTCTGCTCGTCCTTTTCACGGACCTCGCCCCCGGTTTTGAGGCCGAAACCGGGAAACCTGTCTTCACGACCAACCCCCGGTTTTGAGGCCAAAACCGGGAAACCCGACGTCCATTGCCTGAGTTTTGTGGCCCAAACTCAGAAACCCGCCAGCGCCCAGGTTTCGAGGCCCAAACCTGGAAACCGTCCTCAGCCCGAGTTTTGTGGCCCAAACTCGGAAACCGGCCGTACCCAGGTTTTGTGGCCCAAACCTGGAAACCGTCCACCTGGTGGTTTTTCGGTGGCTCAACCACCAAACCGACGCCGTAGAGGGGATGCACCGCCCGTGCACCTCGTCCACCGACACGTGTCCCTAGGTCCTCGACCCGAGCAACACCGTGCCCCGCAAGTCTTCGCTTGTCGCTCTCCCAGGCTGTCAGCCACCACAGCTGATCCTCAGGCCGCCGGTCCGTCAGTCCAAGCCTCACGTCTGCCCTTCACCGCTCTGGGTCCATCGGCACGACACGTCTCTACTTGACCTTCACCTTGCCCTCGATCACTGTCTCCGTGCTCGACACCTGCACAACACAAGCCAAAGAATATGCGCATCAAACCAGTTGACAATCACTCATCACTCAAGATCCGACATACACCCATGTATCCGCAATCTCCCCCTTGATGAGTGCATTGTCAACTACCAATACAAATCATATGAAAGTAGAAGAAGGAGAAAGAAGAGAGAGTAGAGAACTCGTCCAAATGACCCAGAAGCAAATCAAAGCCGAAAGAAGGTCAAGTGGAAGAGCAAAACAACTTGGTCCCCAAAGACATGGGCAATGGCTCGACGCAACCAAGCAAAGCAAAGCTAGCCCTCAAGAAGAGGTAGAACAGGCTCAACACCGCTAGCGAGAAAGCTCGATACCAATTGAAACTTTGAGAAAGCTCAACATCAATTAAAAAATTAGCCCTCAAGAAGAGGTAGAACGGGCTCAACACCGCTAACAAGAAAGCTCGATACCAACTGAAAAGTAAGAGAGCTCGATACCAATTGAACTTAACCAAATGAACCAAAATCAACTGACGAGCACATCAGAATGCAAAAACTGCTAGTCCCTCAAGATAGAGGCACAGAAGCTCAACACAACTAGCAGAAATGCTCCGAACCAAATGAAACCAGTTGAAAAGTGCTCCAAAGCTACAAACGAGCAAACTCCCCCTTCAATAATGCACACAACTAAGATTTGATTTGACAATTTTTCTCCCCCTTAGTTGATAATGCACTATCAAGCAGATTTCTTCCCTCCAAATGCATATGAATCAAAAATGCAAGTTAGCAGCTTCAGAAATATAGTCGATAGAATGAAAAGATGCTCTACAGAGTGCTGATCCGACTACTCAACAACAGGCACAAAAAGCTAGCAAAGGCTCAAACTGATCACTAATTACGAAATATGAACATATGAGCAAAGTGTGCAAGTTTAAGCCATTCAGAAGAAGATGTTCACCATAAGACTAGCACCAAACATATATAGACAGGAAATCAAACAAGTGCTTAAACATGTATACAAGGTGAACTACCCCTAGCAAAGTTCAAACATCATGCTATAGAATGAAGCATAAACTTGTGTTTTCAAATTTTTATCGGAGTTGCAGCAGTGAAAATACACAAGTTCAAATTATAGCATGTGACTGCGAGAGGTTGAAAGCTTGTCATTGCCTAACTTTTCAACCGAGCTAAGCCTATGCATAAGCAATCAGAAGCTTAAAGCTACGGTTTCGGTCTTACACTACACGGCTCAAGTTTAACTCAATGTGCAATGAGAAACAGTCTCGATACCATGATGTGTTGACAAGCAATCCCATCTCGATCTTTTCAATTCACTTAAACTTGGCTCAATTTGTAAAGCAGAATATGAACATACCAAGCAAGTGAATGACTCAGAACTAGAGACATAGCAACCTAGCATATATGAAAAGCACAAGTGATTTCAACACATTCTACACATGCTAGTTGCCAATCTTAATGGTGAACAGTTTCAAATTTTAAGTTTATTAAGCATATTCACCATTCATAAAATAGCCCAGCTCACAACATGGATCAGTGATCAAAAAGAGCCTAAGCTACAAGCATCATCATGTATCATCGGAACATACACTAAACAGAGCATAGTCACATTCTAAGGAATATAGTCTTGAAGCTCAGAAATGTAAAAATGCATGATGAAATGCAAGGACTAATCTACCAAAAACGAAAAACGAAATAAGGAAAAAGAGTCAGTCTATGATACAATAGACAAAATATTTCCCCCATCTAAAAGGGGAAACACACACCAAGCTCACCTCTCAACCTAGCAAAGGTTGATTGGTCCAAAGGCTTGGTAAAAATATCTGCCAACTGATGATGAGTATCGACATGGCGAAGGTCGATATCACCCTTCTCAAAAATGGTCTCGCAGAAAATGAAAGCACACATCAATGTGTTTGGTCTTAGAATGCAGTGCGGGGTTCTTAGCAACGCTAATAGCACTCATGCTGTCACAAAGAAAAGGAACTCGAGAAAAGCTCAGACCAAAATCACGCAAAGTGGCAATCATCCAAAGCAACTGGGAACAGCAGCTAGCCGCAGCAACATACTCGGCCTCTGTGGTAGACTGGGCGACACTAGACTGCTTGCGAGAAGACCAAGATACAAGAGAAGAGCCCAAAAACTAACAAGTCCCAGAAGTGGACTTGCGATCAAGTCGGCAACCAGCAAAATCGGCATCAGAATAACCGCAAAGGGAGAGGGTGGAGGAAGCAGAATACCAAATCCCGAACTCCGGAGTGAAACGAAGGTACCTCATAATGCGCTTGACCGCCTGACGGTGGGAGATGCGCGGAGACGCCTGAAAGCGTGCGCAGAGACACACCGCGAACTGAATGTCCGGGCATGTCGCTGTTAGGTACAGCAGCGACCCAATCATAATCCGGTACTCCTTCTGGTCTACAACTTCTCCATCTTCGTCCGCATCCAGGGCCGTCGTGGTCGACATGGGTGTTGGAAGGGGCTTGGCCTCACCCATATCGAATTTCTTCAGAAGGTCCTTGGTGTACTAACCCTGGTGCACAAATGTTCCTTCTCGAGATTGCTTAATTTGCAATCCGAGAAAGAATGTCAACTCGCCCATCATGCTCATCTCGAACTCCCTGCTCATAAGATCTACAAACTTGGCAACCAAAGCATGAGAAGAACCACCGAAAATGATATCATCCACGTAAATCTGGACCAAGAGAGTGTCTTTGCCTTGCTTGAGGAGAAAGAGCGTTTTATCCACACATCCCATTTTAAAACCCTTAGCAAGCAAAAAGGTTTTCAACCTATCATACCAGGCTCTAGGGGCTTGTTTCAAACCATACAAAGCTTTGTGAAGTTTAAAAACATCGTTTGGAAACTTGGGATTTTCAAAACCGGGGGGTTGTTTTACATACACCTCTTCTTCTATGTAGTCGTTTCAGAAGGCACTCTTGACATCCATTTGAAAAGTTTGAAACCTTTGGATGCAGCAAAAGCCAAGAGTATCCTAATCGCCTCCAAACAAGCTACAGGAGCAAAAGTCTCCTCATAGTCTATCCCCTCCTTCTGACTATACCCCTGGGCTACAAGTCTGCCCTTATTTCTCACAATGTGGCCATCCTCTCCTTGTTTGTTTTTGAAAACCCATTTTGTCCCAATAGGATTACAGTCTGGAGGAGGTGGAACCAAAACCCAAACCCGATTTCTCTCAAAATTTTCTAACTCCTCATGCATGGCATTAACCCAATCTGGATCAGATAAAGCGTGTCCAACATCTCGGGGTACAAAATCAGCAACAAATGCAGAATGAGCAAAGTGAGAGATTTGTTGTGACCTTGACTGAGTGACACGTTCGTCGATGCTGCCGATCATCTGTTGAGGCGGGTGTCGGCGTTGAATGTGTCGTGGCGCCTCCCGAGCTGAAGAAACCTCCCCCTCAATAGCAGCTGGTGCCCCCTCGGGTATAAGCGATACATCCTGAGGTGGCGGATCCCACGGCCTCCAAGGAGTTGAAGAAGAAGGGTCGGGGCCGTGAGTTGACGTAGTAGACGCCGATCCTAGCGGTACAACAAGTGGAGGTAGTGCTGGATCGTCCATCCCTTCAGCACCTTCTTCCTCGTCATCAAAAAGAGGTTCGCCAACCTCGTGATCACCTGCACGCTCAAATCTAGAAGAAGGACAAACCATGGTCTCGTCGAAGGTGACATCGGATGTCTCCGTGACTTGGTTAGTATCAAGGTTAAGTACACGATATGCACGAATGTGAGTGTCATAACCCAAAAATACACCGTCAAAAGAACAAGACTCAAACTTGTCCAAGTTGTCTTTCTTAAGTATAAAACAGTGGCAACCAAACACTCTAAAATAACTCACTTTGGGTTGTTTTCCAAAACGCAACTCATAAGAAGTCTTTTTCAAGAAAGCTCGGAGAAAAATGCGATTGGAAATATATCATGCAGTGTTCATAGCTTCGGCCCAATACCGCCTAGGAGTCCTATGCTCATCGAGCATCGTCCTGGCCATCTCAACAAGGGTTCGATTCTTCCTCTCTACAACACCATTTTGTGGCGGTGTGTAGGGGGAAGAAAACTGATGCACCAAACCCAAAGAGTTACAAAACTTCTCAAAGTCCGAGTTTCTGAACTCGGTACCATTATCACTACGAATAGCTCGCATCGAGTTCTTAGGGAACTCGTTCTAAAGACGCAAAATCAGATTGCGAGCAAAAGAGAAAGTCTTAGTTTTCTCAGCTAAAAAGAAAACCCACGAATATCTCAAAAAGTCATCAACAACAGCAAGCACATACCACTTCCCACCAACCGAGCTCACCCGAGCCAGACCTACAAGGTCCATATGCAAAAGCTCTCCAGGGTGCTTGGTCATAACTTGATTCACAGGATGGTGGGGAGCAGCAACCATTTTCCTATGTCTACAAGAATGGCAAACAATATCCTTCTCCATGTGTAACTTGGGCAATCCTCGGATTAGGCCAAGTGAACTAAGCCTTGCAAGCAAGTCGAAGCTCAAATGTCCAAGTCTCCTATGTCACTTCCAAAGATCAGAGGAGGAAGGTCCAGCCATAAGACAATGAGAAATGCCAAAAGACTCCGAGAAATTCGAACGAAAGACTTTCCCAAAGGGTGAAATCAAACATACAAGATTGCCCTGAGGATCCAAAATACGACTGAGATCTGGCTTAAAACGAATCTCATAGTCATCATCAAAAAGTTGCGAAACAGAAAGAAGGTTAAAATGCAAGTTAGAAACATGAGCAACATCACGCAACACAAAGTGCTCATTAACTCGCACCGACCCACGAGACAACACTTTACCTTTGCTATTGTCGCCGAAGGTGATAAACTCTTTTCCGGCAATAGGACTAAGACTGGAGAACCACTTGGCATTTTCGGTCATGTGCCTCGAACAACCAGAATCCACCAACCAAACGTCCTCCAATCGTTTTACCTACATCAATAAAAAGACATAGGGTGAGCAAACGGTCCAACACTAGGGTGAGTAAAATAGGAAGAATACCAGTGTTGGGTCGGCTGCTCAAAAGAACGGTTAGTAGAAAAACCATTCCTAGCACGCCTACGGAAAAAGCGATCACCACGCACAGGGAAACGTGGTCCGCTAAGGGAAGAGCGTCCATCGCGATACTCAAAACGCGGTGGAGGGAAACGCTCAACAAAGCCACCGCCACGGGGTCCATATCCTGCAAAGCTAGGATCCCGTCGGGCAAAACCTCCTTGAGGCCTAGGACCTTGAGGCATTGGACCTCTAGGCCTAGCAGCTCTCCTCTGAACATTTGGCACATGTTCATCATGGAAGGGATGGTACATGTCCGCATTGTTCATCTCCCTTGCACGGCGCTCCTCTCTCTTACGCCGAAAGCAAAACTCCCTCAAGTGTCCATCTCTCCCACAGTGTTCACAATGGTACCTCACCGCTCTCATAGGGGGTTGTTGGTACTCACGGTAGTGGGTGTGGATCACTTTGCCCTTCTGTGGCATGAGCTCCTCCTGGATAGGTGGCATGGTGTCCAGCTTGTTTTTTAGGTGGTTGGGCTTAGGAGACCACACTTGTTTCTTTGGTGGAGCTCTAGGAGGTTCCTCATACACTCCATCTTTGGTGTTTGGCTTGAGAGGCTCTTTGGGTGGAATCTTGGTTAGTTTGGGAGTAGTGGTGGAGTTGGGCTTCTCACTCGGGTTAAGACCACTAAACTCTCCAACCTTGCCAAAACAAGCAGCACTCTCCATCCCCTGAGCAAAACCTACACCTGGACCTCCAGCAGCACGATTAAATTGGGCAATCTCCATTTCCAAGCCCTCACACAAAACACACCTAGACACACAAGTGCTATCCGAGCTGGCCTTCTCAAGAGACACAATCTTGGCATTCTTCTCTACCAACTCGGATTGCAAGCCTGCACAAGACTTGCACGCACCTAGCAACGCGGGTCTAGCCCGAAGCTCATCCACCTCTCCAACCAAAGCAGCATACTTACCTCTCAAAGTGAGAAGGTCAGTCATGTGCTTGGTGCATATCTCACACTCACCCTCCTCAGAAACAACAACGGTGGACTTGGCAAACTCAAGTTCCTTCACCGTATCCTCCCACTTTTGCCTAAACTCCTTCCTCTCTCTAGCAGCATGCCTAAGCAGCTTATCTTGACTAAGCAAAGCAGCTGTAAGCTTATCGACCTCAGCAGAGAGTTCTTCAGGAGTCTGAGATATCTAGGAGGTGTCGTCGTCGTCGTCGTCGTTGTTCCGAGGGATCTCCTCCAGCTGGCTGTCGACCTCCTTGCCGAGGGCCATGGTGCAAAAGCCCTCGTTGTCAGCGAAGAAGCAGAGACCGTTCAGCTTGTCCTCGATCCTCTTCTTCTTCTCGGACTCGTCATCGCTTGATGAAGCGGAGTCATCATCCGAGTCGTCGACGTCGTTGAGCGTGGCAAAGAAAGCACGCTGCTCAGCCTAGGCCTTCTCCAAGTACTTCTTCTTGATGTACTCCTTGTTGAAGCCGCCCTTCCGCTTGTGCTTCGCGGGGACGTACTTCTCCTTGTGCTTGCCGGAGTCGTACTTGTGGCCACGATCGCCCTTGCCCACCGCTTGCTTGTTCTTCTTCGGGCAGTTGGCGATGAAGTGGTCGGAGTCGCCGCACTCGTAGCATCCAGCTCGTCCTCCTCCGTGGCGATAGTTCATGCGGTTGTTGTGGAACCGCGAGAACCAGTTGGCAAGCAAAGCCAACTCAACATCCCCCAAGAACTCCAGCTGCTCCTCTGTGACAGAAAGAAGGGAAGACAAAGCAAATCCTCCAGAGGGTTTAGCAGAAGAGCCAGAAACCAAAGCCATCGACGGGCCAGAAGGATTCTCATAAGAAGCCCTCGTCATGGCGTCAATCTCACTGGACTTGAGCTTACTAAAGAGCTCGTCGCACGTGAGAGTCTCATAGTTAGGCGATTCGATGATTGCCTGAACCTTGGAGTCCCACACCGACCGATCGAGAGTATGCAAAAGCTTGAGAGCCCTCTCATGATCGTCGAAAGGCAACAGCTCCTTGTTACCCTCATCCTGTTGACAATCACCTGAAAGCGAGCGAATAAACTTTCTATGCTCTCGCCAGGCATGTGTCGAAAGTTCTCATACTCCCTCTTGTGCGACTCGTAGAGACGGGATTTGACTTGAGTGGTTCCCTCATGAAAGCGCATGAGGGTCGCCCAAATCTCCCGAGCCGTGGGGAGGTGAGAAACGCGATCAAACTCGGACATGCTCAAACAGGAGAAAAGAGCATTACGGGCTCAGCTATTGGCATCGTGTTCATCGATCTGCAGCTGAGTCACACGAGCAGACAAAACCACGTAATCATCCTTGTTGCAAATCTCCCCGACAAAAGCACTCATGCTCTGAAGATAGGCCAACATACGTATCTTCCAATACGCATAATTTGTCCCATCGAAAAATGGCGGTTTGCCCACGCCGCGATCCATGTCGCCTTCTGTGGATCTGGAACCGGCTAAGGTGGAAGATCCTTAACCCGCTCTGATACCAATTGAAGGACCGAAAGTGCTACACGAAGGCGACCAGAGGGGGGGGTGAATGGGAGCCTTATATTTCTTTTCAGAAACTTTTAGCCTCTGTCCCAAAAATCAACCCCAAGAGCAAACCTAGAGCTTGCAAGTGTCCACAACCCTAGATGTAGGGTGGATGCTTCCATGAAGCACAGCGGGACACCACACAACCCTAGAAACCCAATGCAAAAGCCGGAAACTGAAATCGACAACGGACGAACGAACTGCAGACGAAACTGTGCGGATTAGTACTGACCGGACTCACTGCTGCGTCCGGTCAATGAGGACCGGACACGTCCGGTCAGGCAAAATCCAACTTTGGACCTCTCTGTTCGTGACCGGACTCACTACAGAGATGCGTCCAGTCAAGTATCGAGCGTCCGGTCACAAGAACAAAAGCTGATCAACAGTGCTATGAGTGCGTCCGGTCAATTAGTGAGAAGTGCGTCCGGTCAGAAGCAAAACAGTGCACAGTCAGCACATTCAACGATCGGACTCACTGCCGTGCGTCCGGTCAGCCCGAGGCATGCGTCCGGTCACCCCGAAAATGCATAGTTCATCCACCGATTCGACCCGATCTCACCCAAAACAAATCCTCTAAGGATCAAACTTGGTGAGAGGAGTCACAAGGATGATAGTGAGCTACTCCTAGGAGACATGGCTCGAACCTATCTCCAAATCGATGAATCGAGGAAATTCGGTAAAACGAGAGAAAAGTTGTCACGAAACTTGAATCGACTCGATCTACTTGTTCGTGAGGATTGAGATGAATTCCTTCGGTGGAAATATTCTCCTCACATCAAAGAACAAGATAGTTCAAGTGGATTAGAAAAAGATGCAGCGAGTAGGGAGATCTCGTGACGGGAAAATCATGGAGAAAACGAAGAATGCGAAGAACAACTTCAAAACGCGAATCACAACCACGAATTGCAACCGTGTGGCTACCACACGAGACAACGGTGAGATTACGGTCTCACTTCCTCAAAATCTCAGGAACACAGAGGTATGATTATCGTCTCTGCGGATCTCAGTTGGTACAGCAGGGATGTGGAACAACAGGAAAACCCTAGGTGAAAATAGCAAATGGCTGAGATAGTTTGGGAGGTGGGTGTCTCCCTCTACTTATCCTAATCCTTATTCCCACTCTACCCCTAATTATACACAGAACGAACCAGCTAAACCCTAAGGTTATTCTGGACCAACTCGAAGTAGGTGGTGATCCGACGGCCACGCCCGCACAACTGGTAGCTTCGCCTCGACGCGACCTCACCGATTGCCGCCACGTGCCGCCACCGCTCTGCTCGTCCTTTTCATGGACCTCACCCCGGTTTTGAGGCCGAAACCGGGAAACCTGTCTTCACGACCAACCCCCGGTTTTGAGGCCGAAACTGGGAAACCCGACGTCCATTGCCTGAGTTTTGTGGCCCAAACTCAGAAACCCGCCAGCGCCCAGGTTTTGAGGCCCAAACCTGGAAACCGTCCTCAGCCCGAGTTTTGTGGCCCAAACTCGGAAACCGGCCGCACCCAGGTTTTGTGGCCCAAACCTGGAAACCGTCCACCCGGTAGTTTTTCTGTGGCTCAACCACCAAACCGACGCCGTAGAGGGGATGCACCGCCCGTGCACCTCGTCCATCGACACGTGTCCCCAGGTCCTCGACCCGAGCAACACCGTGCCCCGCAAGTCTTCGCTCGTCGCTGTCCCAGGCTGTCAGCCACCACAGCTGATCCTCAGGCCGCCGGTCCGTCAGTCCAAGCCTCACGTCCGCCCTTCACCGCTCTCGGTCCATCGGCACGACACGTCTCTACTTGACCTTCACCTTGCCCTCGATCACTGTCTCTGTGCTCGACACCTGCACAACACAAGTCAAAGAACATGCGCATCAAACCAGTTGACAATCACTCATCACTCAAGATCCGGCATACACCCATGTATCCGCAAGGAACACATTATCTTTCATGATCAAGAACAATACTGCCTTGTATTACATGTAGACTTATTGCTTGTTGATTTGCAGAGTGTAATGCTTAAGATATGCCTGAAATGAAGCTTATGTTTTTTAATCTTCTTGGTTGTCCCATGCTTGATCTTCCACGACATGCATGCTCTCGATCATCAATCACACAAAAAGCAATGCTAGTACTGTATAATTAATTAATAACTATAATAAGCAACAACAGAAAAAGATCGACGTACGATCATCCCCTCTCTTCTCTCGTGATGGGAATAAAAATGGCTTAGATATGAACATTTCTTATGAATACCTACTACAAAAAGTGTGATAGGGACAAAATTGGATTATTGGATTAGATAAAAAAAAGTTATAAGTCACAGGATTTTTCATGGAAAAATTGCTTCAAAGCCAGGGGATTGAACCCATGACTTGTAGTCTCACGTGTTACTTCACTGCAGCCCATCCAGCCAGTTTGGTAAATGACTTGTCATCCTTCAAAATTTAGCAAAACAATCAAAATTCATAATCCAATAGTTTGCCAAAGTTCCTTGCCACATTTCTCAACTTGCCAAATCTCGTCGCCGCGCGCTTATACTCCTCCCCATAGCGCTGCGGTTGTGCAGGCGCTCCCGCATGCGCCCGCGCGGCGGCCCACTCGACCGCTTCTGCATGCGCCCGCTCCTGCTCGTCGCTAAATTTAGCATTTTGCCAAGTCTAAATGACAAACTCTTGGAGAGGGAACAAATTTTGACTTGCCAAATATTTTAGCAATTTGCCAAAACACAAGATTTACCAAGTGAATTTTAGCAAACTCTTGGAGATGCTCATGTCCATATAGAATATTCTTTCTTCTCCTCGTATTATGCTTAGGTGATTTTGAAATGAGAGTATTTGAGACCCTAAACGAATTTAAATGAAAAGGCTATATAAAATTTGAGACTACAACTTTGGTTTTGGTCATTATCCATTTGAGGTCGTTTGAAAATTTTGAATTTTAAATGTGAGAAATTTAAAAGTAATTTTCTTCAGATAGATGATTTCAAAAGATAAAGTTATCAACTACAAATTTAACTTTTTGATATCTGTAACTTTAGGTTTCATCGTTTATCCATCCAAGGTTGTTTTAAAATTTCAAATTTTATTGTGCTGAACCTATTTTTAGTTAACTAGATCTAGCCACCTCTATAAATAAATCATTTTGAGAGACAGCTTTGAGTTGGCTGCATTTGAAGTCGTCTATAAACATATGGGCATTTGTAAAGGCGGCTCGATTCAGATCAATTTGTGATCCAAGATTGAGCTGTCCCTGTCAAAAAAAACTTACATTGCTAAAAATCATTCCTGTAGTAATGTTGTCCTGGTAGTTTTTTTTAGTACGGATATCACATGTACGTACATTCAGAAAATCCGACTTTGAGTATTTAGATTCAAATCTGAATGTTCGGGTTTAACCTAGTTAGTGTTTAAAATCCTTTTGGACAGATATAGGGAATATCTGTTCCATTTTCATTTCTATAATGACATATATATGCATGTGGATGCACGCTTTTTTTTGAGATTACGTATATATATGCATCTACTGGTGCAACATGTCCCATTGGTTGGATGCTTCTGTAGTGGGAAAGCGGGGCATCGTAGTTTCCAGAAAGAATGTGTGTGGATGTTTGGGAAAGGCTTTTGTGTGCGTCTTCTCTGTCAACCTTGTCCTAATGCTTCCTGTTGCTATAGTGTGCATGTGAGCTTCCCTTGTTCTTTATCCCCCCGGTTAGTATATAGGAGTATGTGCGGACATTTACACATGACACTGCCTTTTTCTGCTCTTGTACATCTCTTGTTCCACACACATGACACTGCCTTTCTGTTCTTGTACACGTTTGTTCTGAGGTACATAATATTAGGAGATACTATCTCAGCTCATCTTTTTTTACAAAATTCAAATAATTTTAAGTTTGATCAATATACAAAAATACTAACATTTATAATACCAAATATGTATCATTAGATTGATCATAGAACGTATTTACTTAATAAACTTATTTGAAAACATGAATATTGATACTATTTTTTATAATCTCAATTCAATTTAAATTTGGTTGACTTTTGGCAAAGCGAGAAGTGCATTTGTCTTTGGATGGAGGGAGTACAGTAAGAGCAATTCCAATGCTAAAAACCATATGTGGTTTATATGTCTTCAATAGATAGTTTCTACATAATATTTTTTGTCCAATCACTTATTATCACATCTTTTAATGTTTTGTGTCAATGTTTTTGATCAGCAAATACTTAGGTTCTTGGTCAATCCTGGTGATGCAAAGACCAACCACCGAGAAGACACGAGATTTATACTGGTTCAGGCCTTCTGGAAGTGAGTAAAAGCCTTACGTCCAGTTGCTACTTTGTATTACTTGTATTCGGCGAGATTGCGGTTACAACAAGGCTAAAGTTTATGCGAAAAGCAGATCGTGGGATCAGATACCCTACAATAGAGGTATTGCTAGCTATTTATATCAGGGATCAACTTGGGCACCAAGTTAGGTGATGTGTGTGCCTGCCTTCAAGATGTCATCGTAATCGTCTAGGACTAGAGTGTTGTATCCTCCACTACTACATAATTGATTTGTAAGAGCGAGGGGCATCAGACAGTAAGGGGGTTGGTGATGGAACCCTCCTTACAATGGGCTTCTCGAGCCCCACCACATCAACCGTCCTTACAAATACCTCACTAAGGGCGGTTGTTGTTACTAACACCCCTTACAAATCGACACATTTGTAAGGGCAGCTCATTCACCAGCCCCCTTACAAATGACATTTGTAAGGGCGGTTCAGTAGCTGTCAACTTAGGGAGGGATGCCCTATCAAGACTTCAAAGTCTTGAATGTCCAAGACGTCTTGGACATTCAAGACTTTGAAGTCTTGATAGGGCTCCCCCTACGGAAACTGTTGGAAGAACCTCCAACGACTGGGGAATTAGCTGTCAACTTAGGGGGGGAAGCCTTTTCTATACCAATCTTGCAAGCCAAGAATTTGGTGATAGAACCTCTCTCTAGTCCCTACGAGTCCGAGATGATTATGTTGGTAGAACCGTTTGAGTCTCCCGAGTCAGCCCTAGAAAAAGATGCTGAGCACTTTGTGCATGAAAAGAACGACTGAGAAGAAACTCTAGATCTTCCAAAAGAGGAAGTACCGGCACCACCGCAGATTGAGCTAAAACCCTTACCCGCTAGCTTGCAATATGTTTTTCTGCATGACAACAAACAAACTCCTGTAATCATTAGCGATAAGCTTTCTGAAGAGGAGATGACCAAACTCATTATCGTGCTAGAAAAACATTGCTCAGTCTTCGGGTATTCCCTGCAAGATCTCAAGGGAATTAGCCCAACTCTATGCACCCATCACATTCCTATTGATCCTGAGAGCAATCCTTCATGGGAACCTCAACGCACGATTAATAATGCAATGCGGGAAGTCGTGAAGAAAGAAGTCCTAAAACTTCTTCACGCCGAGATTATTTATCCCGTACCACATAGCGACTGGGTTAGTCCCGTCCAAGTGGTCCCCAAGAAAGGGGGTATGATGGTCGTTGAAAATAATAAAAATGAGTTGAGCCCACAACGGACCGTCACGGGGTGGAGAATGTGCATTGATTACCGGAAACTCAATTCGGCAACAAAGAAAGACCACTTCCCGCTGCCCTTCATTGATGAAATGCTAGAGTGGCTGGTGAAACATTCTTTCTTCTGTTTCCTTGATGGGTATTTGGGATATCATCAGATCCCAATCCACCCCGATGACCAAAGCAAGATGACTTTCACTTGCCCATACGGAACCTATGCTTACATACACATGTCTTTCGGGTTGTGTAATGCACCCGCATCGTTCCAACAGTGCATGATGTCTATCTTCTCGGAGATGATTGAAGAAATCATGGAGGTCTTCATGGATGATTTCTCCGTCTAAGGCAAGACTTTCGATGATTGTCTTAAGAACTTAGACAGAGTCTTGCAAAGATGCCAGGAGAAGGACCTGGTACTTAATTGGGAAAAGTGCCACTTTATGGTCTGGGAAGGCATCATTCTTGGGCATCTTGTGTATGAGAGGGGGATCGAGGTAGATAAGGCCAAGATCAAAGTAATCGAACAACTACCTCCCCTGGTGAACGTTAAAGGGGTCCACAATTTTTTGGGTCATGCAGAGTTCTACAGGCGCTTTATAAAAGATTTTTCTCATATCGCTAGACCCCTCACGAACCTTCTCGCAAAAGATGCGCCCTTTGAGTCCACGAATGAGTGCCTCGCTGCCTTTCAAACCTTAAAAAAGGCACTCATCTCAGCGTCAATCATCCAACCTCCGGATTGGACGCTGCCATTTGAGATCATGTGTGATGCCAGCGACTATGTTGTTGGTGCAGTCCTTAGCCAAACCAGAGATAAGAAGCATCACGCGATCGCTTATGCTAGCAAGACGCTAACAGGAGCCCAGCTCAACTACGCTACAACTGAGAAAGAGCTTCTCGCTATCTTTGCTATAGATAAGTTTTGATCTTACTTGGTAGGAGCAAAAATTATTGTTTATACTGATCACGCTGCTTTGAAATATTTGCTCACTAAGAAAGATGTGAAACCTCATTTAATAAGATGGATTCTATTACTACAAGAATTTGATCTTGAAATAAAAGATAAAAAGGGCATAGAAAATACAGTAGCGGACCATTTCTCGCATATGCATGTCACTAACATACAGGAACCACCGATCAATGACTTCCTACGCGACGACATGTTGCTCAAGGTGGCAGACACCACCCCATGGTACACAAACATTGTGAACTTTATGGTTGCAGGATATGTACCACCAGGGGAGGACAGAAGGAAGCTGCAAATGGAAAGTCATCATCACCTTTGGGATGACCCATACCTGTACAGGGTATGCTCTGATGGACTGCTAAGGAGATGCGTACCCATAGCAGAAGGGATGCAATTATTGAGAAATGTCATGCGGGACCATATGGAGGCCACTACAGAGTTTTCCGCACCTAGGCCAAAATCTAGCAATGCGGATTCTTCTGACCCACGATGTATGAGGACATGAAGGAATTCATCAGAAGATGCAGAAAGTGTCAGTTCCAGGGCAGTATCATAGCTCGCAATGCTCTGCCCCTGCACTATAACCTTCAGATAGAAATATTTGATGTGTGGGGCATCGACTTCATGGGACCATTCCCGAAGTCACAGGACTATGAGTACATCCTGGTTGCTGTGGACTACGTATCCAAGTGGGTGGAAGCTTTGCCATGACGGTCAGTAGACTACAAGCATGCTCAGAAGATGTTTCATGAGATAATCTTTCCGCGCTTTGGAGTACCTCGCATGGTGATCAGTGATGGGGGATCGCATTTCATCGACAAAAAGTTCTGAGTTTTTCTCAAAGAACTAATCACTATCCCCTACCATCCACAAACGAGCTGTCAAGCCGAAACATGAAACAAGCAGATAAAAAACATCCTATAGAAGACGTCAATAAAATGGAGAAGGGATGGAAGAATAAGCTACCTGATGCTCTCCAGACATACAGGACGTCTTATAAAACCCCCAGCGGCATGTCACTGTTCCAGAAGATGATCTCTGTGCAAAGTTTTCACATCTCTTCGATGATTCTTCCTAATCTGGAGGACGAGATTCTTCTAAGGGGTAGGTTTGTAACAACCTGATTTAAATTTTCTAGAATTTATTAAATTTAATTAGAAACTAAATAGGAATGACTAAATAATTAGAGGAAAATAAATTTTATTTATTCATGTTGCATTCATGTCATTGCATATTTATTGATTTTGCTCTATTAAAAAAATAAAAGGTTTACAAAAAAATTATCAAAATAAACTCAAAGTTTTATTTGCAAAACCTAGAGAAAATATTTCTAACATTTTACAAAAGTTTATTTGATTTAAAAATAATTTGGATTTCAATTCAAAGGAGTTTGCAAAGAAAAGAAAAAGGAAACAAGAAGAAAAGACAAAGGGCCCAACCCCCTCTCCTTCTTCCCCCTCCCGGCCAGCCCCATCCGCCATCCCTCGTGGGCCGCTTCCGCTCTCCACTCTCGCACCGACCCAACCTGACCAGCTTCCCCCTCCTTCTCTCTCTCCCTCACTGCACTCGTCGGCCCAACCCCCACGCCGCGCTAGCCCAGCCCACCGCGCGGGGCTCCGCCTTTCCTGTCTTTGTCTCTGTCAAGTGGGCCGCGCCTCTCCACCGCTGACGTGTGGGCCTCACTGATCAGCTCCCTCTCCCACCCATGTTTTCCTCTCTCCCGCTCTCATCCCGATCCACTCCTTCTCCAGGCTTCCTCTCTCCTCTCCCCAGATCCACAAGACCGGGCCCCCGAGGACCTAGCCAAGCCACCCTCCTCCCTGCGTCCCTCGTGCTGCTGACCGGTTCCGCCTCGCGACCCTCGTGCAATGCGCTCCCTTCCTCTCCCTTGCAAAGAGACTGAGCAACCCGCCATAGCCGCTGCGACCAGTGCTCTCCACCGCCCTTCTCTTTCCCTCTGCTCTATAAGAGGACGCTAAGTGCCTCTAAGCCACGCGGACCATACCCTCCACATCGAGCTCTCTCTCTCTCTCTCTCTCTCTCTCTCTCTCTCTCTCTCTCTCTCGCCGCACAGCCGCCTCCACCATCACCAAGCCGAGCGCCTACCTCCGCCGTTCACTGCCGCAGCCGCTTCCCTGCCACCAAACCCTCTTCGGCCAGGCCAACGCCCTTGGTGAGTTCGTCCTTCCCTCCTCTCTCTCCCTGTATCGTTGGTTCAGAAAACCGTGGCCCATAGGCCATTCTCCGCGAGTGTCGGTGAGCTCCATGGTGTCGCCCATGGTGCACTGCCACGCACGGCGCTGCCCCGCCGCCGTTACTACCCATGCTGCCTCCCTGACCGTCTAGATCTTACCAACGACCAAGATTAGAACTCGGTTGAAGATGTATAGATCATGCCCACGATCCCATGCACTCGATCCACCACACCAGCTCACACGGTCCACGGTCCATGTGTCACGTCGAACCAGTTGGATCATGCCGAGTGGCACCGCGTCAGCAAGCACTGGCCTGCTCCAGCAAGTTTGCAGAAACCCCCCTACATTTCCTCGAAACCAACCCGCACTCCGTTGACCCTATTCCCTGAGTCTCAAGAAATATTCAATCTAGCCCCTCAAGTTTCGCCGAATTGACACCCGGTCCCACCACCTTTTCATTTTTTTGTTTTAATTTATTTAAATTACAAAATGGGTTCAGATAAATTATAGAATTGCCACTATGATTCAAAAGCCCATAACTTTTATGTTTTAACTCTGAATTGACCCATTCAAGTTACGTTAGATTCGTATTGACGAGATCTATGCAGTAATATACTTTTTAATATATTTTCCTAGTGTTGATATATTGTTAGTTATTATGCTTGTTTGGGCCATATTTTGATGTGTGATTGTTGACATCTATTAACTATCATTATTCACCGTCAACAATACTTGAATAAATACCAAAAAGAATTGCCAACTTAGAAATAGGAGGTTTAAACTGATAAATTCCACGAGTTTTGGTGATTCTATATTTTTCAGGGATTAAACAGGAAAATAGGACTACATTGCTTCCCAAAGAAGGAACCCGACGTAGATTACTCCACCGCCAAGTCAGGAAGTCTCCAGAAGACTCTAGAGGACACCACGAGGCGGGGCACCTCGAGACCCTGCCCAGTGGGACCGATCGGTCGGGTCTCGGGCCCCCACGCCTCCTCCTTCCAGAATCTTCCTCCACCGACCTCGAGGACTCATCTCGACCGTACCTTAAGTCGGTTTGATCCAACGGTCGCGGTTCCACGCCCAGGGCTATATAACCAGACCCCTGACCCCTCCTCCAGAACAGACAGAGAGAAGACAGAAAAGAGAAGTTCAGATCTTCCGACAAGAGTAGAACTAGGGTTTCTAGAGAGAGAGTTAGAGCTCTACTTCAAGTTTAGAGTTTAGTCTAGCTAGGTTCAAGTAGAGGCGGGCGACTTCGTCGGCATATCCGGCTAGAAGCTTCGTCTGAGTCTCTGGATCGCTGTCGAAGATTCAGTAATTTGTATCTTTATTCGACTTTGTGCTACATTAATATATTTTAGTTTATTCAGTTTTGGAGTTTATTCTAGTTATATATTTAATATAGATCAGATTATGATAAAGTTTATGATCATGTTCGTAAAGTGCTTAGCTTTATTCCGGATAGAGTTAATTGGTCAAACTGGTGTAAACATGGTGTTTAGGCCTAGTTTACCTGCGAATACATCCTATGCTCCGGGTCGAGAGGTAGATCGCAGGAGTGACAGTCCTGTTGAGTCCTTTGTAGTCCTCCCCCCGAGTGTAGATCTTAGTAGGACGCGGTTGCAAGTTAGAATTCATTACTTTGTTCTTGATTCTAATTTAGTAATGTCCCTTAATCATGGATGATATATTAATTAGCTATAAATGATTGTATATTAACCAGAGTAATCACTAGGCTTGGTAAATCTGAAGTAACTTAGGATTCGAATCTCTTAATCAATCTCCTGACTGCTCTACTTGATTCATGTAGTTTACTCTATCTCTAGAACTCCCGTTATTATCATTCATTATTTATCTTTATCTTGTCTTACCCCTGTTTAGACATGTGAGTAGTTAATGAATGAATAGTGATCTCTACTACCATTAAATCGCATTTATGTCCAATTATTTCTCGCTTCACTGTTCCCTTTGGTAAAAATATAAATAACGATACCTAGACAACTTGGGTGAAATGCTGCTACAATGGGTATATTTATCTGTGCGCTTGCGGATAAATATTTTTTCATATCATATTGAGCTAGTGTCACAAATGAATTACATTTCTAGTATCATGTTAGGGATGACAACTTGACATTAAGTGATGCTAGGAGTGTCCCGTACATTTCTAAGGGCTTTTGCTAGAATCAGTTCATTAAAAGTTTATTATGGGCAATTGCATTAAGAAGTGTCAACAAGCATTTCTGGCGCCGTTGCCGGGAAACAGCGGAAGCCACCGGGAACCAAATGGAAACCAACAAACCAGCGGAAACAAAACCTATTAGGAATCTAACATGGCAAAGGAGATTAATCAACTACTCATTCATTAACTTGTACCTCTGTCTTGGCAGGCTTAACCTTGTTTTTCTTTGTTTATATCATATACAGGGTAACACAGGTTCAGTTGTAATTCATCACTTACAAATCAACAATCAACTAGATCGTGTGGAAGATCAACACCAGTAGTCAAGCCATGGCCAACAAGACTCTGCTGGAGTTCTCTACTCCAAGTGTCAGGAACATTCGTACCGGACCTACACTCCAAACGAACAACCTTGAGTTCGAGCTCGAGCCAAGTCTTATCAACATGGTGCAAGCTACTACATTTGGTGGAAAGGAAGAAGAAGATGCAACTGCTCATCTACAAGAATTCTTGGAGATTGGAAGCACTATCATCATCAAGGACGTTCCTAAGGACATTATACTTCTTCGTCTTTTTCCCTTCTCACTGAAAGGAAAAGCGAAGCAGTGGTTCTATGCAAACATGGATAACATCAAGACATGGGAGAAATGTTCAGAGGCCTTTCTATCAAGATATTTCCCAATCAGCAAAATCAATATCTTAAGGGGAAAGATTTACAACTTTCAGCAACAAAAAGGAGAAACCATTCCAAAAGCTTGGGAGCATTTTCAGGAACAAATCTTAAGATGCCCACATCATGGAATAGGGAACGGATTGCTCATGCAACTATTTTATCACGGATTATTACCAAGAACACGTGAGCAACTCGATGCCACTGCTGAAGGATCATTCATGTCACTCACCTTTGGACAAGCAGAATGTCTGATGGATAAAATAGCTGAGAATCAGGGCTAGAAACAAGGTACTATTGAACACTATCACCAGATTGAAGAAGTTCCAGAAGAAGTGTGTGCACTGTCAACCAAGATGGATGTGCTTATGGGTCGACTCACTCAGAGGGCCAACTACAAGGAAGAACGTCAAGCTATTCAAGATGCATTTAATGCTCAAACTAGAAGTGGAGAATATTTGGGAATAGAATTTCCCGAAGATCAAGAAGAAGCCAACATCATCAACAACTCTACCACTCTACACAAGCAAAGATGGCATCAACAACAACCTTCCAAACCAGATAAGTACACCAGTAATTTCAGTTCTTCCAATTTTAAGCAACCTACTTTAAGAGATCTAATTTTAGAACAAGCTAGAATAAATGATAGTATTACTAAAAGACTTGCTTTAAATGATAAGATTCTCGAAAACATAAATGCTAAGATGGATGAATTTTCTTCTGCTATTAAGGATCAACTCAATTACAATAAAAGAATAGAAACTCAATTATCACAATTGGCTGCTACTTTGCCTGTTGCCACTAACCATGAGCAGATCAAGGGGATCACCACTAGACGTGGAAGGACCAATCGAGATCCGCCGTACCCAGAAAAAGCATAAAGAAAACAGGCAGCACCAGTGACACCCCTGAGGGCAGAAGAAAGAAATAACGAAGTTCAAGAGACTCAAGTGCAAAATGAAGAAATACAGATGGATTTTCAAGACACCAATGTTCTACCATTCCCACGCAAAAATCGAAACACTAAGCTAGATGCGCAGTTCAGTAACTTTGTTGAAGTAATTCAGAAATTATATATCAATATTCCTCTGCTAGATGCATTACAGGTACCCACCTATGCCAAGTATGTAAGGGATATACTTAACAACAAACGGTCACTGCCAACTACTGAAGTAATCAAGCTGACAGAAGAATGTAGTGCGGCTATCCTCAATCAAATACCAGAGAAAAAGAAGGACCCAGGATGCCCCACTATTGAGTGTTCAATTGGAAATCAATGGTTTAGCAACGCACTATGTGATCTTGGAGCCAGTGATAGCGTGATGCCTGCATCAGTCTACTATAAGCTCAACCATCCAACACTTGTGTCAACACCAATGTGTCTTCAGCTAGCTGATCAATCACTCAGATACCCAATAGGAATTGCTGAGAACATCCCAGTCAAGATTCGAGAGTTCTTTGTACCAGTGGATTTCGTGGTACTAGAAATGCACCCGGATTCAAAAGTATCACTCATTCTAGGAAGACCATTTTTTAGCACCGCCAAGGCCTACATTGATGTCGGAGCTAGAGAGATCAAGTTCACCATAAATGGAAAAGAAGAAAAGTTCTCATTCAAGCCACGGCTCGAACAATGCTCAACTCCGGAAAACCATGAAGCACAAGAAACAAGACTACTGTCTCCGGTAGTGGAAACCTATCAAGAAGAATAAAGAAGACTGGAGAGTCCAATTCGGTATACTTTAAACCCCGAACCTTCGCCGGAGGTAACTCGGTAGTTATTAGCATTTACTTTGGCACTTCATATTTATTTTCTCATGCATAGAAAAACAAAATAAAAATTAGCATCATCATTACATCATAAATTGGCCCCATGTAATTAATATTTACGAACCCCGTAAGTATTATTTACTACGGCAACAAAAATATATAAAAAATTCATCATTAGAATCCTTGTTTTCTATAGTATCATAAAAGTAATTTTCTTTTGCATACATCATTGTACGAATACGGGAGGCATACGGACCCACAGACACCTGGGACCCACATCATATCATTTCAAATTATCACATGCACTCACAACCACTCATCCCACCTACCACCACATGCAGTCGTCGGCATATACTCCAAAAAATGGGAACTTGAGCAAGGTAGGTAGGAGAGAAAGTTGGAAGAAAGTGGGCCCAGGGGGGAACCGATCGGTCCCACCACTAGACCGACTGGCCTTCCTCACCTCCCCCTATAAAATGGCAAGCATCCCTCACACTCTCCACACACTCCACTCTTCGAAAACACCAGCCTCACTTCAAAATTCAAAATTTCAATTTCGATTTCACTTAGCGCTTCATTTGGGGTAGTTTCTAAGAGAGTAAAGATACGAGAGAATAGAGGAGGAAGTTTTGAGCTAGTAGCAAAAAGAAAGGGATAGTTAGAGCCAACAAGAAAATTCAATAAGAGAGGTGAATTGTTGTCCAAGTAGTTAATAAACTAGGAGAAGTTGAAATAAAAATGCCAACTTGAACGACTGACTCCTGGACTACTGACTTTTGGACCTTTGACTCTCTGACATTTATTTGCTCTAACCCTCACTTGTTCCACTAGTTTTGTCTGTGTGCTCTCTTGTTCTTGCAGCAAAGATGAGCAACTTCTTGAGAAAGGCGAAGAACACGCTCACCTTCCGATCAACGAGAAGTCATTCGCGAGCTGGCTCATCACAAGGAGGCTCGGACATGGATACTTCATCTCTGCCTCGATCCTCTACCACGAGCCGGTCCGAGCCACGTGATCTTCTTCACGAGAGGCACATCAAGTTTCAGACACCCTACGAGAAGGACCTGTTCATGCAATTTCGCGACAAAGAGTACACCCAGGTATTGATTCACAATTTCTTTGAGACACAGGTATGAACTCTGAGTTCGATCTAGTCTTTCATAATATTGGGTGGGAGAACACTTGGGAGCTCACCGAGGAGGGTTGTAGATTGCTTACACTGGAATTTCTTTGCACTCTCTCCTCGGATGACACGTACGTCTACTTTAGGCTGTATAATGAACCTATCACTCTCACATGGAAACAGTTCAGTCTAAATTTGGGCTTTCCTGAAAATTGCGCTATAGACATAGATGTTTCCTTAAGAAACTTTGATAGAGATAGTTTTTGGGAGGACATTACTGGCAAGAAAACAGATCATCACCCTTGCACTAATGATATACACAACCCCACTTTAAGAGTAATACACAAGTGGCTAGGTTTCACTCTTTTTCCTAGACAAGAGGGTCGTATTGTCAGAATTGAGGAATTAAAACTTATGTATGCCATGGTCAAAAAAACTAAAATCTCACCCGTAAAACTCCTGGTAGACTACTGGCCTTACATCCACACTCTACAAGGTCCCATATCTATTACTTCTTGGGTTACTCGTCTTGCTGGAAACCTAAACTTAAATGGAAACATTGTGTACATTTCCACTCCACGACCAGTAATAGGTTTCTACTTCTTCAGTCAAGCACATCTCATAAAGAAGAGGAACAACAAACTCTACATGCAATATAAAGGATATACAAATGAATATGAGTTGCCAAACAGATCACTTGGTCTGTATGTCGTGGAAACCTTTTTGCTAGACTTGCAGAGACCTGGCGCGGGAATAAGAAGGAGCCTCTCCGCAAGATTCACCAGAAACACTGCCCCAAGATATCAAGGAGAAGATGCTGCACCATCTGGACCGGCTTACACTCACTATCAAGGATTTGAACGAGCTGGACCATCTACATCACACCATCAAGCTTGGGAAGATACTACTGCCTACGAGCCACATACACCACAAGGTTCATGGGGACAAGGAAACTTTCGCAATTACACTCCACCACATCGCGAAGAGGATACAACGTATGACTTCCAGGGAGGACGTATGTCTTTCTCTGGGAGAGGTGTTCATGATGCCACTCATCATCCATACTCTTACCATGCCACCCATGGTTACCCAGAACATCAGCCATACCACCAGTTTCCGTACCACAGAGAGACTTACTTTCAGGGCATCGACACTCGTCTTACTCATCTTGAGACGGGTCAAGAAGACATGCGCCACACTCTTGAAGAGATACATGATCAAGGCGCTCAGACGAACGAGAATTTCTGCTACCTCTTCGGACACATGGGAATTAATCCACCTCAGCCGCCACCACCGTACGAGTGAAGCTAGCTTGGGGGAGGACCCCCTATTCCCAAGGTAAGTATGCTGCACCCCTCTTTGTTATTTGTTTGTGTCTAATATTGTTAGCTAGTATTTGTTTAGTATTTAAATAAAATAAACTTGAAGTAGAATTAAAAAAACTGCTTTACATAGCCTCAACTGTAGAACAATTCCTTTCAAATCTTTAATTAAAAAATCTCAAAACAATGATCTCAACCAAAGTTTGGATAGTTGAGAATTAGAGACGAAAAAGTCTAAGCAGTTATTTATCTTGTTCTTAGTTTCAATAAATCTTCGGAAATTTAATTTTGAAAGAAAACTTCAAACATATGATGAGAACCTGTATGACATAATAACTAAAGCCTGATAATAAATGGTTCATACTTTGAGGCTGCTTACTCTATTCTAAGTTTTTAGCTGTGGTAGAGAGGTTTATCATGCTCTAAAGATCAAGCTTCTATAAATATAAAAGATCCACTCTTCCGAAGTAGTATTGTGTTAGAGGCATGGGACTATGCAAAAATATGATAAGGAGGAAAGAAAAAGGGACAAGTGTCCGATTACCTCAGAAAAAAAAGTGATAAATATGAAAAGAAAAAGAATGATAGCCCATGGTCCCTCTAATTACAATATGCCAGTAAGAGTTGACAAATTTAAAAAAATTCTAAATACTTGATCTAAGGGTATGACATTTCTCTCCCTAAGCTATGAACTTTGACTTAGTAAAGTGTGCTTTTAATCTTTAAAAAAATTATATATGCAATTTGAAGGATGTCATACAGGAGTTCTCTGAGTTTTCATTATAAAAATCTTACAAAACTCCGGAGTAAAATTGGAATGAGGAATTTGAGACCTAGTGCTTGACTTGATTGTTTCTAACTCTCAATTATTCTAAACTAAGGTAAAAGATTGGCCAAGGAAATATGTGAAAATTCTTCCAATTTCTTTTCAACAAAATTTTCAGTTGATGGTTTGGATATTAAAGCAGTTTACAGTTTTACTCTCAGAACCCGATGTTTGCTAAGGGACTAGCAAAAGTTTAGCTTGGGGGAGTTTGTTGACATCTATTAACTATCATTATTCACCGTCAACAATACTTGAATAAATGCCAAAAAGAATTGCCAACTTAGAAATAGGAGGTTTAAACTGATAAATTCCATGAGTTTTGGTGATTCTATATTTTCCAGGGATTAAACAGGAAAACAGGACTACATTGCTTCCCAAATAAGGAACCCGACGTAGATTACTCCACCACCAAGTCAGGAAGTCTCCAGAAGACTCTAGAGGACACCAGAGGACTCCACGAGGCGGGGCACCTCGAGACCCTGCCCAGTGGGACGGACCGGTCTGGTGGGCCCACCGGTCGGTCGGGTCCCGGGCCCCCACGCCTCCTCCTTCCAGAATCTTCCTCCACCGACCTCGAGGACTCATCTCGACCGTACCTTAAGTCGGTTTGATCCAATGGTCGCGGTTCCACGCTCAGGGCTATATAACCAGACCCCTGACCCCTCCTCCAGAACAGACAGAGAGAAGACAGAAAAGAGAAGTTCAGATCTTCCGACAAGAGTAGAACTAGGGTTTCTAGAGAGAGAGTTAGAGCTCTACTTCAAGTTTAGAGTTTAGTCTTGCTAGGTTCAAGTAGAGGCGGGCGACTTCGTCGGCATATCCGGCTAGAAGCTTCGTCTGAGTCTCCGGATCGCTGTCGAAGATTCGGTAATTTGTATCTTTATTCGACTTTGTGCTACATTAATATATTTCAGTTTATTCAGTTTTGGAGTTTATTCTAGTTATATATTTAATATAGATCTGATTATGATAAAGTTTATGATCATGTTCGTAAAGTGCTTAGCTTTATTCCGGATAGAGTTAAGTGGTCAAACTGGTGTAAACATGGTGTTTAGGCCTAGTTTACCTGCAAATACATCCTATGCTCCGGGTCGAGAGCTAGATCGCAGGAGTGACAGTCCTGTTGAGTCCTTTGTAGTCCTCCCCCCGAGTGTAGATCTTAGTAGGACGCAGTTGCAAGTTAGAATTCATTACTTTGTTCTTGATTCTAATTTAGTAATGTCCCTTGATTATGGATGATAGATTAATTAGCTATAAATGATTGTATATTAACCAGAGTAATCACTACGCTTGGTAAATCTGAAGTAACTTAGGATTCGAATCTCTTAATCAATCTCCTGACTGCTCTACTTGATTCATGTAGTTTGCTCCATCTTTAGAACTCCCGTTATTATCATTCATTATTTATCTTTATCTTGTCTTACCCCTGTTTAGACATGTGAGTAGTTAATGAATGAATAGTGATCTCCACTACCATTAAATCGCATTTATGTCCAATTGTTTCCCGCTTCATTGTTCCCTTCGGTAAAAATATAAATAACGATACCTAGACAACCTGGGTGAAATGCTGCTACAATGGGTATATTTATATGTGTGCTTGCGGATAAATATTTGTTCATATCATATTGAGCTAGTATCACAAATGAATTACATTTCTAGTATCATGTTAGGGATGACAACTTGACATTAAGTGATGCTAGGAGTGTCCCATACATTTCTGAGGGCTTTTGCTAGAATCAGTTCATTAAAAGTTTATTATGGGCAATTGCATTAAGAAGTGTCAACAGTGATCCAGAGAGTGCGGACTTTGAGGAACCCTAGGATCAGGACTGTGCTTTTGTGGACCCTGCTCAGCCTGAAGGCAAGTGTCCTTGAACATTTTGTACCGACTTTATTTTACTTTTGGTATTAGAGTAGTTGGATCCTATAGATGCATGCAGTGTCTTAATTCTGAATCCCATGTTAAGGTTTACTAGTTATTGTTTATATTTTTCTTGTCACTTGGTTTGGATTATGGGTAGAGTCATGCTTAGCCCTGCAGTCACAGATGGGATGAGTTGGTTACAAATTAATAAACCTGATTAATGATCTATGCAACAAGTGGGTTGGTAATTTTTGTAGCAATATGGTGATTAGGTAAAGCCAACAGGATAGACCGTTTTGGTGGGATTTTTGGTTGCCATGGACTTGATAGATTATGTTGGTGGTTTGGACACGTGTTAGATAATCCTGTCTGGATCCCTTGGACCCAATTCTCGGAGCATGTAATCTGGTTAAATAGCGCAACCATAAGGTCTGGATGGGCTAAACCTAGAGTAATTAGTTACCTCCAAGTTGAGGGTTTACATGTGGACGGTTTTGTGGCTCAAGAGGGGGCCTTGGGGTCATTGACCTTTGTATAGGGCGAAACCTTAGAGGTACATGTAAAACGGACTTGGCGGCGGCTTTGTAAAGGCCTTGTAGTGCGACCCTGCTATGCACCTTGACAGTGTTTAGCGTGATGGGGAAATGCACGATTCGTAGATAAAGATGTGCAACCTCTGTAGAGTGTCAAATTGATATATCAGCCATGCTTACGGTCACGAGCGGTTTGGGCTTCTTCCGGATTAGTTGGTTGGTTCTGATTCGGTTCTGGTTTGCCTGATGGACTTCAGGTGTGCTTTTGTCTGATGGACTTCAGGTATGGTTTTGCCTGATGGACTTCAGGTGTGATCTTGCCTGATGGACTTCAGGTGTGGGTTTGCTTTGGTGGACTCCAAGTGTTGGTTACTTGGTGGATTCCAAGTGTCGGTTGCTCTGTGGATCTCCGAGTGTGGTTTTGCTCGGTGGACTCCGTTGGTTCTGTTTCTAAGGAGAAGATGGTTAAACCTAGTAAATATGTGCATAGAAAAATAGGATTAATACGATGTGTCGCTTTAGGTGCTCGCGTCAAACAGAGTTAGCCTACCCTTGATATTAGCCTCATATCACATTATTTCCTACACTTGCAGAGCATATTCCGATGTACTCACCCTTCCTCTTTGTCCCCCATACTACCCTACCCAGAGCTGGAGGCTACGACGAGGAGCAGGAGTATCCAGAAGACAGGGACTTTGACCTAAACGAGTTGTACTAGGCTGGTGCTACCCACAGTCAACCTTCCTGTGGAGTTGGTGTCCACTTTCCGCGAGTCTACACGAGATTCTTATGTATTTTTCTTTTGGACCTGAGGATTATTTTTTTAATAATGTTCGATTATATAATACAATATTATTTTTGATACTATTATGATGTCGATATATGTATAAAAATTGATCATGACATATATATATATTGTGCACTCGATTTTATCCCTAAAATCAGGGTGCGACAGTCTATGACAGTAGAAGAAAATATTTAGACGGCTAATACTACCCTTTGAGCTAGTTAGGCCGTAGTGTTTTAAGTGAAATGAAATGACTTGAATTGTGGCCTCTAAAATTGTCCTTGAAGCTATGAGGCCGGATCCAAAGCCGGCCCATCCCTAATCCTAGGCTCTGTATAATTCGCAGCCTAAAAACTTTTCACCTATCGCATCGAATATTTGAATATATGAATAGAATATTAAATATAGTTTAAAAATAACTAATTGTACAGATTGCAATAACTTTGCTAGACGATTTTTTTAAGCCTAATTAGTTCATGATTTGATAATATTATGTTATAGTAAATATGTGCTAATGACGAATTAATTAGTAATAATAAATTTGTCTCATGGTTTCTAAACGAAATATGTAATTTATTTTTTATTAGTCTATTTTAATAAACTAAATTAGTGTCGTAATATTTCATGTGACACCCAAACACTTTTCACCCTCTAACTAAACACCCTCTCAGTGTATTCTATTGCAGCGCTACACTCCTATATACTGAGATTGCTTTTGAAAAATCTTCTATAGTCGGTTATACGTGGAAGAAAAAAATAAGAGATAGGATAGAGTCGCTCTTAACCCATATAGCCTTTTGAGTGAAAATGAAATGAATCGACTTTGGCCCTCCTTTTTTAGATAATGGAAATATATCCAGCTCCATCTCTTATCAATAAGAGAATCATACCACTTATTACACGAAAGTTAACTATACAAAAGTCTCACTCAAAACTCAATTCTAACATTATAAGGTCATCCAAAGGCTATAATTGTGCTCATTGGTGTAGCCAGTATGTTCCTCTGAATACAACCTGCAAAAAAGTTTTAGGTCCAGACTTGTCAAAAACTTCATTTCTTATAAGCCATATTGTCCAACAAATGGCTGCACTCCCTATCAACGACAATGATTGGTTTGAAACTCCTCCTGGTTTGTGCCACCTACAAAAAAGATCATGGACATCTTTTGGAGGTTCCAAACCTACTACAAAATGAGTCGCTCTCCACAAAAGTTTAGCATATAAACAATCAAAGAAGAGGTGTTCAATTATTTCAAAGCACACATTTTGCTCTCGTTCCAATTTTGTCTAACTAAGTTATCTTTAGTTAGAATAACACCTCTTTATAGGAACCACAAAAAAAATTAAGTGGTATCTTTAACCACCAAACTTTCTGAGAAATCTTTATTCCTATATTGATAAGATATTGATACATGGAGTTTACTGCGAATGAACCATTATTTTTAAGCGAGTAAAAAAAGACATCTCTTTGTTCTGGTAAATGTTCCCAACTCCTGCTACTATATGCTGCCACTCTAACAATTTGTTACCTACTAATGCTCTTTTAAAGGAAACATTAAGCAGTGTAGTGCTAAGAATTGAGGCAAAAATAGCTTATTTGTGCTGAACAATATTATACAAGGTAGGATATTAGAGCTTAAGCGGAACTCTTCCGATCTAGATACCCTCCCAAAACCTAATTTGGGTTCCATCCACTATGTCGTGAACACTTTTCCGCAGCGGACGGTTTGGCTTTTCCGCAACGGGCCTGGGCGCCCGCTTGCGGTGCCACGCCATGGTTAATTCGGACAGCACCGCAGCGGGCGTCAGTGCCCGCTGCGGTAAAGCCATTTACCGCAACTGGCAACCCGCTGCGGTTAATGCTCATTAACCGCAGCGGACGGCTTATGTTGCCCGCTGCGATAAATGGCTTTACCGCAGCGGGCAACATAAGCTGTCCGCTGCGGTTAATGAGCATTAACCGCAACGGGCGACTTATGTTGCCCGCTGCGGTTAATAATTTTAGAATTAAAAAAAATAAAATTCAGAATTGAAATCATTTGCAGAATTCAAATGTAAACCCAAAATACTTCCAGATTTCAGATTTCAAACAGACATTCATATATAACACATCCAACAAAAGACTATTGTTCATACACCACCAACTCATCCATATATACATCACATTTCAAAGTTCGATCTCTAACCTAAAGCACAAGTTCGAATTATACAGTTCATAGTCAGAAAAGATCAATAGGCCACATGTGATCAGTTGGACGCATCAAGGTGTCTCATTTACTAAGTCTCTCGTACTTGGGCTCATACGCCAAGGGAGCATCCTCGTCGAAGAATGTATTATAGACATAACTATATAAGATAAGAAACAAAGTGCACATGAATACAAAAAGGTAACCAAGTAAAAAGTTAGCTCAGATTTGCCCCATTGTCACCACGTCACTACTAAACTGGTTGCTTGTATATATGTTATACAAGCCATCCTAGCCTAGTAGCATACAAGTAGGGGGGCAATTCGATCATCATCGCCGCTGCCTCAGCATAAAAGGGTTTCCATCATTGCATATGCTACTGCCTTAGCTCAGAAGTTCAAAAAGGTTCATCATTGCAAATGTCATAAGAAAAAGCTCAAACAAGTAGTAGTAGTAGTAGTATAGAGTAGTGCAGTACAGTATAGTAGTAGTATCGTTTCAAAAATCGACCCCAAAGGGCTAAGTCCTTTGGCCATCAAGAGAGAGTACAGGGCCATGTAGACAGTGAGAGTAGTAGTAATATTAGTAGAGTAGTAGAGAGGATCCACGAATGAACTTCTGCAGCGAGGCCCATTGGTAAGACAGTAGAGTAGTAGTAGGACAGTAGTGGTAGGACAATATAAGTAAGACAGTACAGTAGTAGTTGTTGTAGTAGTAGTTGTTGTCAAAAAAAAACTTTCAGAAATCAAAATACCCATTGGTAAGAGGAGTAGCATAGGAGTAGAGGAGTAGCAGAGAGGTAGAGGAGTAGAGGAGTAGCATGAACTTCAACATGCTCAAGCATTAGACAGTTCAGTTAAGTGTAAAAATGCATCAATTCAAGTTCAGATTGCAAGTTCAGAGGAGGAGGAGTAGTTCAGAAATGACAGGGGACGAAACATCATGAGCATCACACTATGTGACTCAACATTAGCATCACAGAGCAGTGCCATTAGCATCAGTGGTGACATTAAAATTCAGTAGTGCGACATTAGCATCACAGACAAGTGGCATATGCATCAGTCGAAAAAAATAGACATCATAGGTAGCATTTTCCCAATTCCTCTCAAAATGGTGGTTGAAATTCATATCAAAAAATTAGCATCACACAGAGCAGTGGCATATGCATCAGTGGAGAAAAAATAGGCATCATAGGCAGTGCATCATAGCCAGCAAATCATTGGCAAGAACAAAGACGAGGTGGGCAAACCCTGGTGACCAGAGAGGAGGTGGACGAGCGGGCGGTGGTGGTTATACTTGGCCATGCAGCCCGTGGGCCGGTGGCATGGCCCACGGCCCGCTGTTTTAGCCCGACCCGAGCACGGCATGGCCCGGTGCCCACCGGGCCGGCACGGCCCGAGGGACCAGGCCGTGCTTGGGCCGCCACACAGGCACGTGGCACGGCCCGGGCACGGCCTGCTCCAGCAGGCGGTCCGGTGGCCCCCATAGCCAGCCCACCAGGCCACTCCATAACCATCGACCAGCTCTATACCCGGCCACTCCCATCCCCACCCTAATCCAATCCGTTGGCTGGCTCCGACCTCTTACCCCTTCCCGTCTCCACGCGACCACGCGCATACGCGCTAGGCGGAGCGACCGCGGAGGCGTCCCGCGTCCTCCACGCCTCCACGGGCCACGGCCGACGAGGTGACGGCGCGACGCACCTCCTCGCTCTCCTTCGCTCGACCTCGTCGTTAGGAGCCGGCTCCTCCTCTCCTCCGCGCGCTCGCCGACGGGAGCCGCGAGGCCCTCCGGAGACCAGGATCTCCACAGCCGGATCCGGCCTCCAGCGCCCGAGCTCGCCGACCATTGAGGCCACTCGACGTCTCCACCGCGGGGGTCCTCTCCTCTTCTGTCTTCTCACCGGATCCGGTCTCCAGCACAACGACGGTCACCTCTCCTCCTCGACGCCCCCAGCGCAGCCGACCTTGAGCTCGCCGACGGCCGGCCCGACAGCGCGGCCACAGCTCCCAGCGGCGTGCGCGTGATGGAGGTAGCGCAGAGGCGGCAGCGTGCCTCCTCAGCGAGCCGCGGCTGCCGGACGAGGTCGACTGCCTGTCCACGCCTCCAGCTCCCTGCCGCCCGCCCCCTCCGGCCTCCTTGCGCTCCTGCTCGTGCTCGGGCCGCCCGCGGCACGTCAGGCATGCCGTGCTCTCGGGCCGGCCCGACGGCCCACGGGCCGTGCCTAGGGCCGAAGGCCAGGCACGAAGCCCGCAGCGGCACGGCCCGTGAGGCACGATGGCCCGTTGAGGCACGAAGGCCATCGGACTGGCACGGCACGACGTCGGACCGTGTCGGGCTGGCACAGCCCGTTGGCCATCTATAGTGGTGGTGGTCCTCGGCGAGGAAGACAAAGAGGGGTGGCGGCGGACCTCCTAGTGCCGTCTAGGGTTCCGAGTGGGCGGCAGTGGTGGTCCTCGGCGAGGAGGACGAAGAGGGGTGGTGGCAGAGCTCCCGGCACCGTCTAGGGTTCCGAGCGGGCGACGGCGGTGCTCCCGATGGACCAGAGCGTGAGGATGAAATGGCCGGAGAAGACGACGGCAGGGGGTGCAGCGGACGGCGCTAGGGTTCCGGCCCGCGATGGCGATGGCGAGGGAGCCCGAGAGCTAGGGTTCCGGCCCGCGCTCGAGGATGGGGGTGCAGGAGGACGATGGGGGTCGGAGCGGCGGTGATTTTGAACCGGAGAGGACTTAGAAAATTTTAGTGCGACCTCCCATATAACTACGGTGGCCATTTACCGCAGCAGGCAACCTAAGGCGCCCGCTGCGGTAAATATTTTCTTTTTTAAAAATAAATAATTTGTCTTTCTCAATTTTTTTCAAAATGAGAGACTAAATGACCTTATATGAAAAACTTTTGAATACCAATTTTGTTAAGCTCATCAAGCTCTATAATCTTTACATAGGACTTTTTTCATTTGAGAAAGTGTCAGTAATTACTAGTCAAAAAATCATGAATCTCACATAGAGTTTATGAAACTCTAAGAGAGATTGGTCATTTTTTAACTAAACTTTCATAACACTTTCTCGAATGCAAAAATGACCCATATATGAAATGTAGATCTCAATGAGTCTATCAAAGTTGGTATTCATGAGTTTTCAATTTGAGACCGTCTAGGGTTTTGAAATCCCGTTTTGTATTGTGAAATTTTTAAAATTCAAATTTTAAACCATTCAAACTTTGTCAAATGAAAAGATGTCTGAAACAACTTATGTAGATCTTGATGAGACTAGAAAACTCGGTATTCATGACTTTTCAAGATGAAACCATTTATGGCTTCAAATAGTTGAGTGGAAGTGTCATTTTATTTAAAATTCAAACTTTGACTTGGTCAAACTTGGTCAAACGAGAGGCTAAATGACCTCAAATGAAAAACTTTTGAATACCAATTTTGTTAAGCTCATCAAGCTCTATAATCTTTACACATGACTTTTTTTCATTTGAGAAAGTGTCAGTAATTACTAGTCAAAAAATCATGAATCTCACATAAAGTTTACGAAACTCTAGGAGAGATTGGTCATTTTTTATCTAAACTTTCATAACACTTTCTCGAATGAAAAAATGACCCATATATGAAATGTAGATCTCAATGAGTCTATCAAAGTTGGTATTCATGAGTTTTCAATTTGAGACCGTCTAGGGTTTCGAAATCCCGTTTTGTATTGTGAAATTTTTAAAATTCAAATTTTGAACCATTCAAACTTTGTCAAATGAAAATATGCCTGAAACAACTTGTGTAGATCTTGATGAGACTAGAAAACTCGGTATTCATGACTTTTCAAGATGAAACCATTTAGGGCTTCAAATAGTTGAGTGGAAGTGTCATTTTATTTAAAATTCAAACTTTGACTTGGTCAAACTTGGTCAAACGAGAGGCTAAATGACCTCAAATGAAAAACTTTTGAATACCAATTTTGTTAAGCTCATCAATATCTACAATCTTTACATAGGACTTTTTTCCATTTGTGAAAGTGAAGGCTTGGGGAAGAAGAAGGTGGCTGGCTGCATGGTTTTATAGCAGCCAGCCATTTACTGCAGCGCCCGCTGCGGTAAATGGCCATTAACCGCAATGGGCATCGTAACGCGCCCGCTGCGGTAAATCCATTTACTGTAGCGGGCTCTTTAGGATGCCCGCTGACGTGTTACGTTGCCCGCTGCGGTAAATGGTTAACCGCAGCGGGCGCTTTGGTGGCCGGCCGGCCGCCGGCCACCGAACTTCCGCAACGGGCAACTTTGACGCCCGCTACTGGCCTCCAAAGTGCCACGCTGCGGTAATTCAATCCTGGCGTAGTGATCTCCAAGTTGATACATGCCTAATTTTAAGAATTGGTCATTCACCCCCATCAAGCTTATCAAAAATGGGAATCTCTGGCATTTTTTCTAAGTTGTGCTTGTGATAGGGTTTTGTCTTTAATATATTTAGTTCTGAGTAATTGTTGCCACAAGCTATCTTCATTATATAGCTTAAACAACCACTTACTTAGTAGACATTTATTTTGCACGTCGAGATTTTGAATGTCTAAACCTCCCTGTTCTTTTGGTTGGCAAATGATAGACCATTTCGCAAGTCTATATTTTCTCTTTTTTAATGATCGTACTGCCAAAGGAACCGTGATATGTAGTACTCAATTTTCTTGAGCACTCCTCTTGGGATTTCAAAAAAGAGACCATAAACATCGGCAGACTAGACAAAACCGAATTAATCAACACTAGGTGTCCACCAAAAGAGAGCATTTTTTTTTCTTTCTAACTTGCCAACCTCTTTTCAAACCTCTCTTCAATGACTTTCCAATCTTTGTTATTAATAAGTTTTCTATAATGCATATCCTAAAATTATCCTTGAAGCTATGGGGCCCGATCCAAAGCCAAGTCTGGGCCGGCTCATTCCCATTCTTACTTCCCAGACCAAGAGCGGTAAGCGCGGTGTCCACGTTCATTTCCCGGTCCAAAACATGTCTCCCTGCCAAATCTGCCCCTGTTCGTCACCCAGCCGGAGCCTGACGTTGTGGAGCGGCCATCTGGACTCCACAAGGTCAGGCAGGCCCCTGGAAGACGACAGGCCATCGAACTTTCTACACCATGGACGTCGACGCCGGCAATGCAACTCGCGCGAATCTCAGCCAGAAGCCAAAAGTTTCGTCACCCCGAGCGCTCCCCGCCACTCCCGACGGCCACAAACGGATAACAAACAACACCCAGCGCGAAACAGAACAGCACCTGGCAGCGCTCAAGACTCAAGAGCGCCAGCAACGTTGATCCAGTTCCTTTCGCGCATAAGCACAGGCACGGAATTAATCCGAGGCGACAGCTCAGCTCGAAAGCAATTCTGAGAAAAAAAATGCAGGCGTTCCTCTCTTCGTCGATCCCGGCCACCTCGTACTCGAGGTCGTCCTTCCTGCCGCAGCCGCCTCAGGCTCCCGTGAAGCTCGTCGTCCCGTCGTCGGCGCCGAGAGGCAGCAGTGCCGTCGCCGCCGCCGCCGCTAGGAGAGCAGCAGCTTCGGAGGCTGTTTGTCGGTCGGGGCGGTGCGTGGCGGCGTCGGCGTCCTCCTCGTCCCCGGCCACGGGCGCGGTGGCGACGGAGGTGCCCGGGGTGATGAAGGCCTGGGTGTACGACGCGTACGGGGACGCAAGCGTGCTCAGGCTCGACGAGGCCGCGCCTGTGCCGGCCGTGGCCGCGGACCAGGTGCTCGTCAAGGTCGTCGCCGCGGCGCTCAACCCCGTCGATGCCAAGCGGCGGGCCGGCAAGTTCCGGGCCACCGACTCACCTCTCCCGGTCTGACGAGTGATGATCAAGCTGTCGTCGCCTCCTCTCGTCTTGTTCTGAACTTGCTGATGCACCGAAGTCCACCAATCGTCTGTTTCTGATGCTGTGCACTGCTGCAGACCGTGCCGGGGTACGACGTGGCCGGCGTCGTCGTCAAGGTGGGCAGGCAGGTGAAGAACCTGAAAGAAGGCGACGAGGTGTACGGCATGATCAGCGAGAATCCGCTGGAGGGGCCCAAGCAGTCCGGCTCGCTGGCGGAGTACGCCGCCGTCGAGGAGAAGCTGCTGGCGCTCAAGCCCAAGGGCCTCGACTTCGCGCAGGCCGCCAGCCTGCCGCTCGCCGTCGAGACCGCCAACGAGGGCCTGGAGAGGGCGGGGCTGTCCGCCGGCAAGTCCGTCCTCGTCCTCGGTGGCGCCGGCGGTGTCGGCTCCCTTGCAATCCAGGTACGGACTGAAGACTGAACTGAGCCTTCTGGCACGTACAACATATGCTGACTCTGCTCTTGACGTGGAATAATGAAGCTAGCGAAGCATGTCTACGGCGCGTCCAAGGTGGCTGCGACGGCCAGCACCAGGAAGATCGAGCTGCTCAAGAGCCTGGGCGCCGATGTCGCCATCGACTACACCAAGGACAACTTCCAAGAGCTGCCGGACAAATACGATGTCGTCTTGGACGCAGTCGGTAAGAAGATCACCATCATAAAACGCATGCCCAGCAGCCACCACGAAAAATACGTGACCCCCTCAATACGGGGCCTCGGCTGAGTCGATCTGCCCGTTGCGTTTCACCAAAACACATGGGGGTTCATTTCAGGTCAGGGCGACAAGGCTGTCAAGGTAGTGAAGGAAGGCGGCAGCGTGGTGGTCCTCACCGGCGCCGCCGGCCCTCCAGGGTTCCGGTTCGTCGTCACCTCCAACGGCTCCGTCTTGGAGAAGCTCAACCCGTACCTCGAGTCAGGCAAGGTGAAGCCGCTCATCGACCCGGAGGGGCCGTTCGCCTTCTCGCAGGTTGTGGAGGCGTTCTCCTACCTTGAGACCGGGAGGGCAACCGGCAAAGTAGTCATCTCTCCCATCCCATGATGGGCTGTAGTAGATTGCAGAGTTTGTTCACTGGCCATTTGCGATCCGGCCCCAGATTCTCAAGTGTCATATAGTCTAAAATGGAGTTCATTTCAGGTATACAGTCCATAGAATTACAGAGGTGTACATTGTACTCATTCCTGGGCCACTTATTAACATTCCAGGTTTGTGTGTGAACGGACGACAAATACAGTAAGAATGCCCCCCTCTGTTGTTACATACATGAGTTTTCTGTAGCTTCGAAAATTGCTGATCCTGGTTCCGCTCGGAAAAGGATGACCCGTCTACTGCTTCGGTGACAATCTGATTGGGCAGATTGCAAATGCCATGCGGCGTGCTGCAAACGCTAACGAAAACCGCTCGTCCTCAGTTAGTGCCCTTTCTATGACCTTAGCAACAGTTGGGTCCTGCCATGAGAGATGCCAATCGTATTATATTATGGTTGTTGGCTATAGTAAGCTACAGATTCTACTAACTTTCCACATTAGTACCAAACAAACTTGTGATCAGCGAAAACATGAAAGAAAGCTTAAATTGCAAAGTAGACAGGTAGGAAGTTCAGTCGAGGCACTGAAAGCAGTGGATTGACATACTTTTATATGTAGCTGGCTTGGAGCAGGACGAATCCGAGCAATGTCACCCACTCTGATCACATTGTTGACATTCCCATGTTCATCTGTTTCTGTAGGCAGTGAAGTGGAATGCCTCCACTGGCCCCCAACTATAAACTTGTAATAGTACCTAAATGAGTATAGGGTTAGTTTCAGTTAACTATCAGGAGCAAAGAGATCAGAAGATGGTGGGATTGACAGATGCTGTTTAATATCCTCAGCCACGAAAACAAGCTAATGGCAACTTACTTTCCATGTCGAAGTCGAACTTCAGCCTCATATCTTGACCCACCCTTGTGGATGCACCTTATTTTGTCTTTCCAGTTACTTGTAAAATCTCCAACCAACTCTACATCCTCGCCCTGGAGCCAATGTCACGTGCAAGTCAGCCCCCTCGAGTTATTGATTGTCAAGATCATACCATGAAGTCTCACACTGACTTAAACAAATATTTTTATGCCAAATACATAACATTTTTGTATAAAAGGAACTTACCTCCCTACCACTATTCCAAACAAAACATACTGAATGTGTGGGACTACCATCATGCCTTCCATTTTCAACTAAAGCAATAAGATCCCAAGTTGCCCAAACAATTGCAGCTCTGCATAATTAAACCATTTTTTAGTTCTGAAACCAATAACCATAAAACAACTGCAGCAGCAGTCACAATAAACAGGGTCCTCTTTGATTTAGAATAAAACAAAGCAAAATATAATGTTGTTCAACCATAATACCTGTCAGGTCTACAAGAGTGCAAACCAGTGATGAACTTGTGAGCAATATGGAGAGGTGTATCTTGAACCCAGTGTAAGTATGATATCACACATGCCGGTGATCTATCATATCCAGTGGTACAAGTCACATATATACGGTAGTTCTTCCTAATAAGACGCAACAGAAGACCAACACAGAAAGGAAGCTTTTTTCTTAGGTCCAAGGAATCAACCTCTCTGAAACATCGAGATAATAGTAAGGTTAGCTAGCCTATCATGCCTGCAAACCAAGTAAAGATTTCACCAACAATTTACAGATATCCTTTTTGTTCAAATAACTACTAGGGTGAAGCAGGATAAGCTAAGATTAACAGATTAATGAGACATAAAGCACTTAAACCATTAATCCACACAACAACAAATAGTACACACTGAATATCAAGTACAAACAGTTGCCGCTCTACAAATAAACAACAATTCTAACCTATATAAAGTCTAGTCTTGTTTGGCACAGGACAATGATTTCCTGAAATTTAAAAGGAAGCTACAGTTGGTTCAACATAACTATAGTGAACAACTAGAATCAAACATTCTAAAGTTTATCTTCTAGGTAGAAGAATTACAGCATACCGTATAGGATAGTTAACCATCAAGATGTTATTCTCACGACAAGAACTGTTGATTGTGTCAGAATTGATTCCCCAGTTAATGCGCTCACTTTCACTTTGGAAATTCAGAACAGCAGTAATACCCTGAAGCCTTTAGAAGTATCAGAAACTTAACTGGATTGTAAGATAAATGGAAGTATAAATGCAAGGCAACAAATCTAAGTAGAAAGCACCAATCAGATAAGCTTGCGGCATATGTCAGGAACATACCATTGTTTCTGATAACATCTTCACATCTTTCTCTGTTTGTATACATGACCCAACAAATATTTGTTCTGTTATCTGCGAATATTTATGTAAAACAAATGCCAGGGTTATTGGTATATATTGATAAGTAATCCTGATCTCTTGAAGGCACACATAGTATTGACACACCCTTTATTTATGGATGTATATGTGTAAGAAAATTAACAGAAGCAGTCTTCCAGTACCTTGCTGTACTGCATACCCAGCGAATGATTGTAGTATAGTTCACCTTTAGCACGGTCTAGTGCTTTAATGTACTCCTCCAAAGGAAAGCTACCATGTGCCCACTCAGCATTGGCATCGTCTTCATCAGAATATAAACCAACAATCTCACTTACGCGATTGGCAAGGTTAGTGCTACTCTGATTGAGTCCACCTTTCTCATTAGACAAAAGAGCCCATCCTTGAGAACTTAACAACCTTGGGGAGAATACAGCAAAACCAGATTTTCCATCCCCAGTAGAAGATCCATTTAGCTTTGTGGACAAAACAGCACTATTCCAGGAGGCAACAGCGACCCGCCCTCTGTTAAATAGAATGTGGTAATCTTCATTTTGATGCAACTGATGGATCGGAAAAGGAGCAAATGGTCTTTCAAGGACAAGGCTGCATGGTCCTGACTTGTCCCTCAGCGCGATCCTGGATGCAAGTTAAAAAGAACATATGAATGAAGCATAACCATGCAGTAGCTCCATCCGACATTCTTCAATTTTTAGGGAAATAAATTGTATTCATGGTACTGAACTGCTAGATTGCTGGTATCTCAACTTTGAGGAAGGTGGTGCTCCAATGGGTAACACTTTGTCAAGAATTTGAGTTTAAGGCTCAATTTGATATCACCAACTGCTACACTACTAAGAATATGTGCACTTCAATGTCTGGGAAGCACAGAGCTGAATCTTGTTTGTTCAGTGCATCGAAGTACTGTTGTGTGCCATGAAATATTTACGGAAAAAGTCTACTTTACACCCCGAACTATGGAGGCGGTCTACTTTACACCCTCAACTATGAAACGGTCTGATTTACCCCCTGAACTTTCCAAAACCGTCTATTTTACCCCCTAGGTGGTTTTTGACGGTGGTTTGCTACAGTAACAGAGGTCCTGCTACAGTGGCACCAGTTTTGTCTTTTCCTATTTTTTATTTATTTCCGCTGAATCTTTGAAAAATCATAGTAAATCACAGAAAAATCATAAAATAGAAAATCTAATTTTGTTAGACTCCACATAAGTAAATCTACATAATGAATATATAATACGGTATGCTTTAGTACAAATTTTTTCCGTAGCTTTAAATTAGTTAGAAAATCAAATTGTATCTGTAATTAATTGGAATAATTCATAGCTGTAGCTTCTATGGTCCAATTGTGGTGAAATTTTTATGGTGGGGTTATTATTATATGTTTAAATTATAGTAAAAATTGCATACTCATTGGATCATATATACTTAATTATAGATTTATTTAGGCTTATGTTTAGGTTTATGCTTGTTAAATATAAATAAATCTATAACTAAGTTATACATGATCCAATGAGTATAAAATTTTTACTACAGTTCAAGCATACAATAATTAGTTCACCATAAAAATTTCACCGCAATTAGACCATAGAAGCTGCAGCTATGAATTATTCCAATTAATTATAGACAAATTTGATTTTCTAACTAATTTAAAGCTACGGAAAAAATTTGTACTAAAGCATACCATATTATATATTTATTGTGTAGATCTACTTATGTGGAGTCTAACGAAATTAGATTTTCTATTTTATGATTTTTCTGTGATTTACTATGATTTTTCAAAGATTCAGCGGAAATAAATAAAAAATAGGAAAAGACAAAACTGGTGCCACTGTAGCAACCCGCCGTCACTGTAGCAGGACCGCTGTTACTGTAGCAAACCACCGTCAAAAACCACCTAGGGGGTAAAATAGACGGTTTTGGAAAGTTCAGGGGGTAAATCAGACCGTTTGATAGTTGAGGGTGTAAAGTAGACCGCCCCCATAGTTCGGGGTGTAAAGTAGACTTTTTCCATTAAGTATATATGATCCAATGAGTATGCAATTTTTACTATAATTTAAACATATAATAATAACCCCACCATAAAAATTTCACCACAATTGGACCATAGAAGCTACAGCTATGAATTATTCCAATTAATTACAGATACAATTTGATTTTCTAACTAATTTAAAGCTACGGAAAAAATTTGTACTAAAGCATACTGTATTATATATTCATTATGTAGATTTACTTATGTGGAGTCTAACAAAATTAGATTTTCTATTTTATGATTTTTCTGTGATTTACTATGATTTTTCAAAGATTCAGCGGAAATAAATAAAAAATAGGAAAAGACAAAACTGATGCCACTGTAGCAGGACCTCTGTTACTGTAGCAAACCACCGTCAAAAACCACCTAGGGGGTAAAATAGACGGTTTTGGAAAGTTCAGGGGGTAAATCAAACCGTTTCATAGTTGAGGGTGTAAAGTAGACCGTCTCCATAGTTCGGGGTGTAAAGTAGACTTTTTCCAAATATTTACCCTAACAAAGAACCATTTCATTTGAGCCATTGAATAAGCATCTTAAATTACTAAGCTTAACGTATAGTCCAGAAACTATTAGTTACCCATTTTAAGACTGCTTTGAAACGTAGGAATTCCACGAGACAAGGGTATATAATATTGGGACAAAGAAGAGGCAAAGAATTCCTACTAACATAACCAGCAAAGTCACTTCCGATCATAAGCAATATTATATGACACACTGACCGAAAACGACAGGGACGGGATCGCTCACTAAATTTCATAGAGACGCTACGCTAGTCTTTGGACGAGTGAAACACTGATGCCGTACTCCGTGTCACCTAGGTCTTTGATGGTGACGAGGCCTTCGCCGTCGCCGCCCGCCTTCTTGAGCGTGTCGCCGACCATGATGATCCTGGACTTCTCGGCGTTGCCCTGCCAAGCATCACCACATGCAGCAGCCGGATGTCACTATGCCAGTCAGTCACTCGCCAACCGAAGGTCCTTTCAATTTCACCCTGCCCGCCCGGGAAGCACTACCTTCCCATTTCTCGTTCCCCGCTTAGTCACTTACCCCTTTCCTGAGCGAGTGGACGAAAACGCGTCCGTCGACACCGAGTGCGAAGCGGACGCCGAGGGGCCGGTCGACAGCGACCATGTACTCGTTGAGCCGCATCGGCCCCGCGGGCCCGCCCGGCTCCGCTCCTTCGGCCGCCGCCGCGACGCTCAAGCCCTTCCTCCTCCTCAGCCCCCGCCGCCCTCTGCTGGGAGAGGAGCAGAAGAAGGTGCGCGACGGCCCGCGTGGCCTGGACGCCCGCGGGTCCGCAGACCCGGCGCCGCCGATGCGGCCAGGGGCGGCGGCGCCCGTAATGGTGAGGGCCGGCTGGGAGAGTAGGTGGGGCGCCATGGGCGGCGCGTGATAGGGATTGCGCCGTCGGCGCTGCGGCGGTGGTGTGCACGCGAAGTGGCAGCACCCGGCACGGGATCAGAGGCGGAGTGGAGTGGGCGTCCCGCGTCCGGGGATGGGAAGTGTGTGGAACGGAACCACTGAAAGCAAGTGGAGCTGTTTGGAAGTTTGCGCGCGTCGGAAGGAGGGAGCAGTGGGGGCCACGCCTCCGTCCAGTTCGCTTTGCGTGACGTCTGACGTGGCGCTCCAGCGTGGGGCTCTCCTCTCGTTCTTGGCAAAGTGGAAAAGAAATATTGTGACAGATATAAGGATAAACTTATTTCTATGAATTTGAACAAACCTAAAATAAACTTATTTATATATATATATATTTTAGGATAAACTTTGGGTCTGTTCACTTGAGCCACCACTGTAACACAACATAGCTTTGCCGACACTTTCTAGAGTGGGCAAAGGCTACTTTTCCCGACAGATAGCCTCCCACCAAATGTTTTGTCGACAGTTTAGAAACAGTCGCGGTAGAAGCCGCCGGTGAAAGTTTTGCCGACAGTTAAAAGAATCGCCGACACTTTTGGTGTAGCCAAATGATATACCTTTGCCGACAGTTAATACATTTGCCGACAGTTAATCCTATGCCGACAGTTAAGACCTACGCCGACAGTTAAAACCTTTGCCGACACTTTTTATGTTGGTGAAGCCATTTCCAAGGAATTTTATAAAACATGCCCTCAGGAGAAATAGTGGGGAAAAGTGTGTCATGGTGTAGTGCACCTCACGAGATAATAGTGGGGAAAAGTGTGTCATGGTGTAGTGCACCTCACGAGAAATCAGTCGTTTCAGCTTATCAGTCGACTTATAAGTTCTGCCGAACAGACACTACTACAGAAATTATTTTGCGTGATACCTTACATTAGTTAGCCGTGACGGGCTTATGACCTAGCCGTCACGGTTATTGGGTGGCCGGCCTGGCCACCTGGTCGCCCAGGCGCCCGTCACGGTTAATTGTTTAATCGTGGCGGTCGACCTAAAATGACCGTCACGGTTAATTCTCTATTAACCGTGACGGGCTACTTAAACCATCTGTCACGGTTAATATGTTAACCGTGGCGGGCGACCTTAGCTGCCCGTCACGGTTAATAGATATTAACTGTGACGGGCTTCTTAGGATGCCCGCCGCGGTTAAGATTTTGCATATAAACAGCAGCCAGCCCCCTCTTCTTCCCCACGAGCTTTATTCTTCCAACATTTGGGGGAGGAGGCTTTGCCCTAAAATTTGACAAACTTTTTGAATTGAGGTCTAAGAATTGAATTTGGGGGTGGAGGGCAACACAAAAGGTTCATAATGGCTCTCTCCCACCCTTCTCTTTTCCCCTCTTTTTGGCTCAAGTGTTCTAGATCTAGATCTAGATCTAGATCTAGATCCATTCTATCTCTCTCTATGCATGAATCTACCATGTTCTATGGTGGATCTCCCTACCCTTCTCTCTTTGGAAGATGTTTTTTCTATTTTGTAATCATTTTTGTCTATTTCTTTTGCTTATGTGGTGTAGGTATGATGGAGAGGTCCGAATGGATGTACCGGTTCTATAGAGTGGGTGATCCGCGATACCTGGAGGAAGTGAGGAAGTTTATTACTATTGCAAAAAGGCATTGTGAGAAATTGAAGCGGATTGCAACCATAAGTCCGTGTAAAAAATGCAAGAACACGAAAGCCCACCAAGATCCCATGGTGCAATCTCATTTGATTAGGTATGGTTTCGTGAAGGATTACACGGTCTGGACTCTTCACGGTGAAAGAGAATGTGCGAGTGGTGGTCCATCTGGAGTGAGCTCATCGATGTCGACGCCGACATCTATACCAGTGAATCAGGGCAATCCTGTAGGAGCACCTGGATCATCATCTTCAGTAGCCATGTCAGTTGGTTGCAATAATGGTTCTCGAGATTACAGCACGGTGGAGGATTTAATCCAAGACTTGGTGGACGAAGAGCACAACGGTGGTGATGGTCAGGAGGCTGTTGTGAGCGAGCCCGAAGATATGCGTCTTGTTGAGGATTTAGTCAAACACATCGATGAAGACGATGTTGTGTATGGTAGTCCGAAGTGGTTGGAGAATTTTAGAGAAATGAAGCAGGCGGCAATTGATCCTCTCTATAAGGACGGGGGCGAGTGTCCGAAGGAGTGCGCGGCTCTCCGTTTTAACCTCCATATGTTAATGTTGAAGGCTCGACATGGTTGGTCTGACACTAGCTTCAATGAGCTGTTAAGCTACCTTGCCACCACGTTCCCAACGGCCAACAATTTGCCCGCCAATACTTATCGAGCGAAGAAGCTAATCCAACCAGTACGAGAATTTGACTAGTTGTCCGCACTGCGGCTTTAGTCGGTACAAGAAAAATGCTGGTTGTCGTGTGGATGCGGAAGATGACGGAGGCTTGCGGGGTGGTCTGAAGAAGAAGAAGGGGGCAAAGAAGAGCAGTGCGACCAAGCAGATCTCGGCTCAGCAAGACGAGGAAGAAGAGGGTTACACACACAGGAAAAGTCCAGCACTGTCAGTGTGGTATCTACCCGTGGAAGATCGTCTGCGTGCAATATTCAGGAACCCAAAGGATGCCAAGCTCATGTCCTGGCATGCGTCAGCTGATCGACTGAGAGACGATGGCAAGTTGCGGCACCCGTCCGATGCGAAGCAGTAGAAGGATTTCAACATGGCTTACCCAGAGTTTGGCAAGGAGCCTAGGCACGTAAGGTTTGCATTAAGTACTGACGGGATGAACCCATTTGGTGAGCTTAGCAGCTCGCACAGCACTTGGCCTGTCGTCCTCACCATGTACAACCTGCCTCCCCATCTATGTCAGAAGCGCAGGTACCTTATGTTGACTATGCTTATCTCCGGACCAAAGCAGCCCGGCAACGACATAGATGTGCTCCTAGAACCACTCATGGAGGAAATGAAGAAACTATTTGATGTTGGAGTCGAGATGGTGGATGCATACCGTAAGGAGAAGTTCACCCTAAAAGCAATTATCTTTGTCACCATCACCGATTATCCCGGTCTCTTCTCATTGTCTGGGCAGATCAAAGGGAAGACCGACTGCGTAATTTGCATCGACGGGACCTGCTACAGTTACCTTAAAGGATCCAATAAGATGGTGTACACAAGGCACAGACGGTTCCTCGTTAGAAATCACAAGTACAGAAGGAATGTTATGAATAAATATTTTGACAATCAAGACGAGCCGCAACGTGATCAACTAGTGCAAACTAGTTGGGGGGGGAAGGTGTATGAGATGGTCAAGGACATGGAACAGATTGAGTTCGGAAAGAAGAAGAAGGTACCGGAAGATGGGGCCACAAAACAGAGAAGGAAGAGAAAGCGAGACAAGATGGAGGAAGTCACCGTCGTCGTTCCTTTCAAGAAGAAGTCGATTTTCTTTAAGTACCTTTCATACTGGAAAACGCTAAATACACCCCATGCCATCGACTGCATGCACTTAGAGAAAAATGTCTTTGAAAGCACGATTGGTGTCCTGCTGGACATCAAGGGGAAGACAAAGGATGGTCTCCAGTCACGCATGGATCTTGTCAATCAAGGCATCAGGCCGGACCTTCACCCGGTACCGGCTCAGAACGGTAAGGTTGATATCCCAGGCGCAGCCTGCAACCTGACGCATGACAAAAAGACGGCTTTTCTCAAGTTGCTTAGGGGTATCAAGGTGCCGACTGGGTTTTCTTCCAATATCAAGAGTCTGGTCTCGATGAAAGACCTCACAATGACCGGCTACAACTCACATGACTGCCACATCATGTTGACGGTGTTCCTGCCAATTGCGATCAGGGTTATGCGTCCAGAGTACGTGAAGATGGTCATCACGCGTATGTCATACTTCTTTAACCGCATCACCCAGAAGGTCATTGATGAGGCCGAGCTACCTGCCTTGAAGGAGTTCATCGCAGAGACCCTTTGTCAGCTCGAGATGTGCTTTCCACCAGCATACTTTGATATTATGCCACACTTGATGATGCACATGGTAGATCAGATCCAACAACTGGGCCCCGTGTACCTACATCAGATGTGGACGTACGAGCAGTTCATGTCCACCCTTAACAGATACGTCCATAACCGTGCTTACCCTGAAGGCTCTATGATCGAGGCATACACAACGGAGGAGGCCGTGAACTGGTGTATGAGGTACATAAAAGATGGGAGGATGATTGGGTTGCCTGTCCATCAACACGAAGGCAAAACCTCAGGGATGGGGTGCATCGGATGAAAACTACGCACTGATGTACCAAACAAAACGTTGCAACAAGCTCATTACAGCATATTTCATCAGTTAGTTAGCATGGAGACATTTGTCGAAAAGCACCTGAACGAGATCCGTGCAACTCATGATGGGCAGGTCACGGAGCACTGGGTCCAAAACCATCACAAGAACAACTTCATGGGGTGGCTCAAAGAGCAGGACATACCAATTGAAGAATCAGAGGAAAATCATGAGGAAATTCAGAAGCTTCAGAAAGGCCCGTCCACCCAAATCACCACTTGGCAAGGTTATGACGTGTCGGGTTATAGGTTCCACACGAAAGAGAAGGACAAGAAGAGTGCGGCACAGAACAACGGTGTTCGATACGAGGGCATCGACGAGGCCACAGGCCAGAGGACGTCATATTTTGGGCAGGTCGAAGAAATATGGGAACTTGACTATGGCCAAAACCTAAGCATAACCGTATTCCGGTGCCAGTGGGTCCATCCAAAGGCGGTTGTAGTTGACGGTTATGGGCTTACAACCGTGGACCTTCATAGTATCGGCTACAAAGATGATCCTTGGGTAGTAGCAACCAATGTCACACAAGTAGCCTACTATGTATACCCAGAAGACCCTAAAAGGCATGTGGTTGTGTCAGGGAAGCAACGGATCGTGGGAGCTGATGGGGTCCAGAGCCGCGAACAATACAACAACTACGAAGAGCTCGAACTATTTACTGATCATCCAAAGAAGATCAAGGCTGTCGAAGACCGATTCAATAGGACGAGGATGATGCCCTGGGCCCGCAACGACGGTGAAAAGAGGACAGTGAAAGCGCCTGCACCAAAATGATATGTGTAGGCAAACCATAAGACAAGTTGTAATATTGCAGTGGAACCAAAATTTATTTATTTTGTTCTGTTGTTTTGTTTCTTTTTCATATCTCTATGTTCAAACAAATGAAACAAGCTTGTATATACTCCTCTATAGCTAACAACTTATCCAACTATGACTCTACTACTACTATAGTATTATACCTCATTACCTACTACTACTATACATACTCATCTATAGCTAGTATTATGCCTAATTAACTAAGGGAAAAACAAAAATTGAAATTGGATAAAGGGAAAAGGTCAAAATATTTTACCGTGGCGGGCCCTTTAGAACGCCCGTCGCGGTTAATATTTACCGCGACATGCCTTTAAAGCCGCCTGCCACAGTAAATATTAACAGCGACGGGCTTTCTAAAGGGCCCGCCACGGTAAATATTAACCGCGACGGGCGTTCTAAAGTGCCCGCCATGGTAAATATTAACCGCGACGGGCGTTCTAAAGTGCCCGCCATGGTAAAAGATGGGCTGTACAAAGTTCCCACATGCACCGAGTCAACCAAAGTCTGCCCATTCGGTTCTCTTCTCGACCCCGAAGGGCCGGCAAATTTTTCCGCCACCCCCGCCGCTGCCGAGGTGCCCTAGCGCCACCACCGTCACCGCGTGACCGTCCTCTCGCTCCTCTTATGCACGTGTACGTGGTGCCCCTCTCCGCCGCCACCGTGACCCGCCGCCGCCCCTCTCCGCCGCCACCGTGTCCCTCTCTTCCTTGCGTGCCTGCCTCTACTACCTGCTCTGCTGACATGGCGGCGCGGCGCGGGTCGTCCTCGCTCGACACCACGGGGCTACGACTCGCCCTCTTCTCCGCTCCTTCAGCCTCGTCGGAGATCCGTCCCGGAGTTTCATCCCGGTAAGCCCGAAACCCTAGCTCTGGGGTCCCACACCGCCTGGATCCCGTCCACCGCCGGCTCGAGCCCGTCCTCCGCCTCCGCCTGGAGCCCGACCTCTGGCGCCACCTGGAGCCCGTCTCTCCACCGTCCTCCGTCCTCCGTCCTCCGTCCTCCGTCCTCCGTCTCCGTTGAGGTATGTACTCGCCGCTTTGGTAGCTTTAGGTTTTCTTGTTGTTTGTGAAAATGACAAACAAATTAAATATAAAATACGAGCTGCACTTGCGGTTATTAGGAAATGCTGCACGTTCTTATTGTGTTTTTTCCTTCGGCAGCAAGCTGCACTTGTCAATGCCAACTCACTATGTTTATACTGGAAGTAGTGAAATGTTGTATATTTATTTGGAAATGTTGTTTCAGTTGAAATGCTGCCTATGATGTACTATTGTTTACACTATGCAAATGCCGCTACCTATGATGTCCCATGATGCCCTATGATGGCCTGTGATGTCCTATGATGGCCTGTGATGTCCTATACAACTCCTATTGTCCTACTCTCTCTACTACTGTGCTACTCTCTACTACTGTCCTACTACTCTACTACTCTCTCTACTACTACTCTACTACTCTCTCTGCTACTGTCCTACTCACATGCTGTCCTACTACTATTACTGTCCTACTACTCTACTACTACTCTACTACTCTCTCTGCTACTGTCCTACTCACATGCTGTCCTACTGCTGCTGTCCTACTACTGCTGTCCTACTACTACTCTACTACTCTCTCTACTACTACTTGTAAGCTGAGGTAGCGGCATATGCAATGATGTGACTCCTTCTATGCTGAGGCAGTGGCGATGATGATCGAAATGCCCTCCCATACTTGTAATTAAGCTGCTAAACTAGGATGGTTTGTATATCATGTACAAGCAACCAGTTTGCAAGCAATGTGATGACCTTGGAGGGCAAATCTGAGACAACTATACATTCCCATGTTTTTTAGCATAATATATACCATGTTCAGTCTTTATAACTGTTATCACTGTTACCATGTTCAGTCTTTACCATGTTCAGTCTTTACCATGTTATCATGAAACATGGTTACCAATTTATTTACAAACTGAATCTATTTCTCTGTTCACTGAATTGGTTTTCATAATAATTTGATTTGAGAAGAATTTGATAATTTGTGATAAATTGGGATGAATTTGAGATAAATTGGGTGGCACCATTCTTTCACAATGAATTTATCTACTACTACTAGCTTGGGTTCTCCTTGGCCTATGATGCAGTCTTAGGGTTTAGGGTAGCACCATTCTTTTACACATATGAGTCTTTGTTGTTGTCATGTGTCCTATTTAACCATGGGATACATCCATTCCCATGCAACTGGTGTAGGCTTACCTCCCTGATGGCCGGGATGGATGTGTCCCATGGTTACATAGCTCCCATGAAATTGTCTGACACTTCTTCTACTTATTTGCCACCAGTGATGCTTACTAAATAGCTCAAACTTAGTGGTGCTGAGGCCTTTGTTTGGGACATAAGAGTATTTTGGGGGCTCAGTTTGGTTGCTACTACTACCACAGTGGTTGTGGTACTATTACTACTAGCCTACTACTGCTACTACTATACTCCTACTTCTACTACTACTCTACTACTGATCTACTCTACTACTACTACTCTACTCTACTCTACTCCTACTACTATTACCTTACTACTCTACTCTACTTCTACTTCTACTACCACAGTGCTTGCAATGATGATTGGAGACTTTTTTATTTCATGTACATCGAGTTTTCTCAATACCATTTGAGGGTTCTCCTTGGCCTATGATGCAATCTTTCCAATTCTGAGGTGGCACCATTCTTTTACACATATTAGTCTTTGTTGTTGTCATGTGTCCTATTTAACCGTGGCTGACATCCATTCCCAAGCAACTGGTGTAGGCTTACCTCCCTAATGGCTGGGATGGATGTCTCCCATGGTTACATAGCTTCCATGAACTTGTTTGACACTTCTTCTACTTATTTGCCACCAGTGCTGAGGCCTTTGTTTGCTACTTATATGCCACCAGTGATGCTTACTAAAATTTTTCATGGCCAATGAAGAAACTTGATTTTAGGAGGTGGTTGCCTGTTCTGTGGTTAACTCTGAATTGGTTTTCATGATAATTTGATTTGAGAAGAATTTGATAATTTGTGATAAATTGGGATGAATTTGATCGATTGGGATGAATTTGAAATAAATTGGGTGGCACCATTCTTTCACAATGAATTTATCTACTACTACTAGCTTGGGTTCTCCTTGGCCTATGATGCAATCTTAGGGTTTAGGGTGGCACCATTCTTTTACACATATGAGTATTTGTTGTTATCATGTGTCCTATTTAACCATGGGATACGTCCATTCCCAAGCAACTGGTGTAGGCTTACCTCCCTGATGGCTGGGATGGATGTGTCCCATGGTTACATAGCTCCCATCAAATTGTTTGACAATTCTTCTACTTATTTGCCACCAGTGATGCTTACTAAATAGCTCAAACTTAGTGGTGTTGAGGCCTTCTCTCTTCTCTTATTTGCCTCTACTTCCCTCTCCTCTCTTCTCTCTTCTATGTTGAACATGTTTATTTGCTTTCGAATTGCAAGACAACCACCAATGAATGTTTAGAATATGAGGCCTAATTTAATTGCTTTCTGCCTATGATGAATGCATTGCCACTTTTTTGATGGATTCAGTGGTTGTTGGTTATGATCTTGGACTTGTGAGGTACTGGACCATTGTAACTCCTCTTATGGTTTTCATGATTGTCATCAAGCCGTGTGATACGTCCATGCCTAGCTATATGAAACAAGTTTAGTGGCTGGGCTGGATGACTCACACGGCTCCATGGCTGTCATGATGTTCTCTATAATCTGTATGGAACATCCTTTAGCTCCAAGTCCAATGATTTTTGAAATGGCAATACAATCTGAGGCAAATTTTCATTGTATCTTCCTTGATCTCCTATCCTCTCCTCTACTTCCCTCTCCTCTCTTCTCTCTTCTATGTTGTACTCTTATACTGCTCTACTACTAATGCAGAAGGATGCCTGCTTGGTATGTTGTTTTCGAGGGCACCAAGCCAGGTATTTACACCAGCTGGGCCGAGTGCAGTCAGTATGTCCTCAAAGTTAAGGGAGCTGTGCATAAAAAGTACAAGTCTTTTGAGGAAGCTTCTGCAGCTCTAGAGGCTTTCAACTCAAGAATCAACTCAATTCCTACTGCACCTACCCCTACCTTACCTTCCTATCGGGTTGGAGTGGCAGGCAGTCCATCTTGTTGGACTGTGATGTGGGAAAAATGTGCAAGTGTTATTAGTTGCTTCGGTTGTGGCTAAGTGGATGAGGCTGCACTGTTACCTTGATGTAATAATTAATTAGACAAGTTACTACTACTACTACTACTACTACTACTATACTACTCCTACTACTGGTACTATCCTACTACTCTACTCTACTACTGTACTACTCCTACTACTGGTACTACTACTGCACTGTTACCTTGATGTAATAATTAATTAGACAAGTTACTACTACTACTACTACTACTACTACTACTACTACTACTACTACTATACTACTACTACTACTGGTACTGTCCTACTACTCTACTACTACTACTATGTAATGTGGCTTTACATATGAAATGTCCATAATGTGTACTTTATTGTTCTTAGATTCCAATGGCGCAAGAACCACAGCCTGAACTAAAATGGCACGACCCTACCCCGAGTGGTTCTTCTGGGTCAACTAGTTATGAGAGCCACGTTAGTGTGACCCCGACGGAAAAGAGGAAACATCGTACAGAGGAAGAGCTAGATCTGAACTTTGACCCGCAGGATGAAGCAGCAAGTGACAGGTCTATGAGTCAGGGAGGTTCGATACCACTAGTGTCTCGGACTTTGGATTTCGACGAAGAACAAGTTGGCGCGGAGCAAGAAGCCCCCGCTCCCTCCACAACAACTTCTTCAAACAAATCTGCAGGTGACAAGCTTGTTCGGAGAAGGGGGAACATGGGAGGCACAAGAAGCACAGTGATATCCATGTGATCCACGCGGTGGGGCCGCAGGGAGAGCCGTTGCAGCCAACGACGGTCCTCGGGAAGTTTAGCAACCAGTGTTCGTGTTTAGTGAGGGAGCATGTTAAGATCACTTGTGAGAAATGGCCGGATGTCCCTGCTGACGATAAGGAAGATGTCTGGAAAGAGATGCTAAACCGCTTCACTTATCCTGAGGATGCCGACATGACCAAGTGCAGGGACTGGGTGATGCACGTGGCAGGAAGGGCCCTTCGAAGCTTCAAGTACATGCTGAACAGAGACTACGTGAAGACAGGGAAGTCACCTTTGATCAAATATAATATGATCTTGGCTGAAGGCTGGGAAGTTTTCGTTAAGCAGAGGCAAAGCGAAGAAGCAAAGGCCAAGAGCGAGCGGTTCAAAACGCTCAACAAGATGAACACGCAGCCTCACACAATGGGCATGACAGGGTATGCCGGTAAGAGGCCGAAGTGGCGGGCGCAAGAAAGGGCTCAAGCCGATGCTGGGATAAAGAATCCGTTGTTAGACGTCGATGAACGGGGCCGTGACTACTTCTACGGCCACAAGCCATCAAAGAAGCGTAAGGCTGATCCGAAGATCGAGGAGCTCGAGAAGGCTCTTATTGAGGCCTCTACATCCAAGGACGAAAGCTTCGAGGTTCGCAGGGGCGTCGACGTGCTGACCAAGGTGCTTAGAAACCCGGAGCACCGCGACCGCATCCGTGGCATGTCCTCGAGGAAGAGTTGGAAGATGGTGGAGTCATGGCAAATAGACCCTGCCAAGGACAAGTCGAGGCAGAGGTACAAAGAAGGCCTCGTAAAGCAAGGCTACGATCAAGCTGTGTCCGGAATGATCAACAAGTCCATACAAGACGCGTTCACCAGCAATGACCCCAAGATGGTGGCGCTCAGGAACCAGATGTTTAGCCAAGCCGGCCTGAAGGTGCCTCAAGCTTCACAAGGGCAGCTATTGATCGAAGATCACCCAAGGCGTTCGTTCGATGACATCAAGGAAATCACTTTCTGCCACCTTTGGGTGCCGTTCGGCAGGGGAGGGAAGCGCCTGCACGTGGCAGATGGTTGTATATTACCAAAGGATCAAATCTTTGTTTTCACCGAGGAGCATCAGATCCCTAAGGACACTACCATCATGGCCGTAACGTGGTGTGGGCTAGAGTTCGAAGAATATGAATTGGACTATCCCGCTATGACTGGGGTTAAGGTCCTTGGTCAGGCGATCAATTTAGAAGTTTCATGGTGTACTGAAGACATCGAGATCTATGGGAACACGCCAACGCTGATCCCAACGCCGACATCACAACCCTCGTCGGTAGCCGGATCTTGTCCCCCGGATCCGGATGGCGGCGGTGATGATGATGACGACGATGATGGCAAGGAAGACAAGGAGAACAATGAAGCCCGAGGCACGGACCCTCCTGCAAGCCCTCCCATTGGACTGACCAATGCCAATGGAGGTAAGGAGGTAGCACCGGAGGAGAGGACAACGACGCCTCCAAGACATCCGAGCACGGGCGGTCCACAATGACCAAGCTCTCCGCCTCCCGACAATCGACCGCCTACCGCCTCGAGTGAAGGAGCGGAATCTATGGAGGCAGAACCGAAGGCGAAGACACCGCCGGCCACAAGCGACACATGTGAAATCGAAGTACTGGCCGGAGGTGCGGGGCCGATGACACCACCTGCAAGCCAACCGAGCTCCAGCCAGTGTCCTCGCGCGCCAAAAAAGACTACAGACACCGAGGAGGCTAGACCCGAGCGTGCCGCATTCTATACCAAATTTGAAAGGTATATATGCTTCCGTCTTGCGTGTAATCAATCTATTTATAGGTTATGAGCTTCTTGAATTGTTTTCACACACTAACGTTGCTATCCCATTGTTCTAGGCCGAAATCACCACCTCATAGGGGATTCGTCATAGATGAATGCCCCGGTGATTTTGTGAATGGGAAGTTCATGTTACCTCGGGCCCAACTTGCCTGCGATGAGAAGTGGGTGGTACGGAGGTTCCATTTGTGGTATATGCAAGCGGCCAAAGCCGGCCTTTCAAACATAACGGCCAGGATTCCGCACGAGATCTTTAACTTGGGCACAGATGTTCAACTCATCTTGGAATTCGGAGACATGCAAAGACTACTGCGTAGGAAGGACCTTGACGTCGCTCACCTCACCTTGTTTTCTATGTAAGTGGATTACCACTTTTCACACATCCCCTGCATTCGTATAGGTACCTTGTCAATTTAACTATTGCCATGAGACGACTTGTACTTGCAGGATGATGGCCCATGTAAGCAACGAATGCAACCTTGGCGTGCTCTATCTCTCTCCAATGCATGTTGCTGAGAAACAGATCATTGGATATGAGAAACCGGACAACCACCCTGACCTTATTGACTTGACCAATCGTCAGAGAGATAACGAACGCAAAAAGGCTATCGATGCCGAGAAGTTGAAAGTGGGGACATACATCTTAGGAGTCATGAAGAAGGTCAGGAGAGATGGTTGTATCCTCGCTGCCGTCCACTTTGGGTAAGTCAAAAACATGTATGTTTATGGGATAAGTGGCTACCTAAGATCATCCATGCTCATAATAGTCTTTGTTTTGTTCGAATGGTGCAGCGAGGGCCTCCATGGGCACTGGATTGCATTTATCATCTATCCTCAGGAAGGCAGGGCCTGCATATTTGACTCATTGAGGCATTCAAACAAAGCAGGGTACAAGCACTTTGAAGATTGCTTGAGATTGTAAGTCAAGTATCTTCAAATTAGTTCATTTTTATCATACGTTTTAAAACTGTGACTAACACTAGTGGAGTACATACAACGCTTATAAGGAGTACGTAAAGGAGCCAAGTGAATTTGATCGAAGGACAGAGAAGTTCAAGAAGAAGCATGAGAATAGAATCAAAATCAAGCGTCAGTTCCCGGTACGTGTACTTGAAGCTTCACTTATGCTTTTTCCCACAGCATGCATATATTATCGATCTATACCAAAGTGTTGTAATGCTTGTGTATCATGCAGTGTGCCAAGCAACCACCAGGGACAACTTTGTGTGGGTACTACGTCTGCGAGTACCTAAGGGCCTGCAGGAAGTACAACGGTAGCTGGCGGCAGCTCAAGAAAGCAACTGAATGGTGGGAAAGAGAGCAGAGCAATCAACATAACTTCGATCAAATAGTGGCAGACATGTGCAAGTTTATCACTGGCCATGTAGCGCATGAAGGGCAACCGTTCTTTGATACAGATGCCCCGTTAGCACTGTTTCCCGAGTACGAGAAGCTCAGGAAATGGACCACCATGCTACGCGACGAGATGAAGGATTACAATTTGAACATGGACTTCGTCAATTAGTTTGTTTGCAAACTGACATGTAATATAACACTTTAACGATTCCGTCAATGTTCTATGGATGACAATGAGAACAAGTTAATGTATGTATGTATACGTATGTGTCATGTGTTTTGTCTATGTTTGACCTGTTATATATGGATTCGATTATGCATTCAAATATATGCTGCTGTATTTTTTTTAACCTGAAAATCTTTAACCGTGACGGGCAAGTTACGCAGCCCGTCAAGGTTAATGGTATTAACCGTGACGGGCAAGTTACGCCGCCCGTCACGGTTATTGATATTAACCGTGACGGGCTCAACTGCCCGCCGCGGTTAGCCTCGATTTACTGTGACGAGGCGTGCGCGACGGGCTCAATTGCCCGTCACGGTTAAATAAAAACGACCGTCACGCAAAAAATTTCTGTAGTAGTGAGAGTCTTTGCTTTCTTTATCATGGTCATAAAAAAGATACAATACAATTTTGTTTCATCATGTCGACGTCGGAGTGATCTGAATCATACACCAGCGGAGCTAGCACGTTCGAAGAGGTTACAATCAACCTAAGAACAGCAAGGAACTCGAATAAACCAATGAAACCGATCTAGAGATCGATTAAGACGATTTAAGACCAGATTTCTTGCGTTGATAGCTCTCAAACTTCTCTCGAAAAGACCCGTCAGGGAAGAGCACGTGGAAGATCTCCTAGAACGAGCAAGGTTGCCTAGGATGCCGACAAATCTGTCGTGAGACGTGTCGAACAACAAGAAGGTTGGAAAAAGGTGAAGGGTTGAGTAGATTGGTTTTTGATCGATTGAATAGATGGAATCTCAATCAACCATGATCCTCTCATATATATAGAGAGAAAGGTGGTCTTATCCCAGTAGAAAATCACTCAAAAACTTATTTTTCAAGTTTCCACGATTTTGGGATAGTTTGGATCGGAATTGAGAAGGCTAGATCCGAAATAGATTTTTATCGGATTTGTCGCAATCAGCTGACGACTGAGTCGTTTGAACAATCAACTGAGTCGACTCAGCAACCAACTTGTGCCAGCTCGGTAGCTAACCTGCTCAACTCGATAGCCATCATGATCAGCTCGGCAGCTAACCCGGTCGGCTCAGCACCTCGTCAATGGACCTGATAGGAAACACGTTTCACATTTTGACAACTTCACAAAATAAACAATTTTGATTGTCAATATATGCCCTCTGTTTTTAGGTAAACTAGAAGTATACCCCGCGCGTTGCCACGAGATTTTCTTAGAAAAATCTGTTAAATATATAACATTACTCTATAATATTTTGTATATTATGTGTATATATATGAATTTTACTGTATCAAATAAGGTAAAAAAATTGATAAGCTAATAGAAGAAAAATAATAGAATATTTAATTACATTATAGAAAATAGGTGATAAAACAATAACATATGCAGATGACTAGTATGTTTGTAGATGTTATGAATATTTCTTTTAATTAATAAGGGATGATATGAACTTTTTTGGAGAATGACGTGGATACCTTGCATGGAGAGATAGAACATTTAGTGAAGTTATTTAGCAGAGAATAATGTAGATACCTTGCATGAAGATAGAAATCATCCAGTAGAGATTAACTTTATTAGAGTTATAGATAGTGAAGGGTCGAGATGACAAATTAGAGGGGATGAATAGTCCTTTCTAAAATTAATCGTATCGGCTAATCGAAATAAATGTGGAATTAAAACTATTGGTCTAACCAAGACTACACTCCTCTATCTAATTTCTCTAGCACCTTACAAATATCCTAATTAAGCAATAAAGGTGTCGGCTAGTTAGAACTCACCTAACCAATCTATTTTGCAAAGTTACACAAACCTATGCAATTAGCACTTTAAGCAAGCCGGGGAGCTCCTAATTAATCTAGTGAAGCAAAGCACACAAAGCCTAAGTTCACTAGCAATGCTCAATAACAAAGGCCACACAAACCAAATTAGAGAGCTCAAATTACTTAGCTACATAAACTAGGCAATGTGACTAACATGACTACTCAAGCCAATTAGTCACGCAAGATAGCTATTTCTATGCTACACAAGCAAGAAGGTAACTAGCAAGCTACACAAGCTAACTAATAACAAGAGCAACTACACAAACACAATATATATGAAAGTAAATACAAGCTTGTGTAAGAGGAATGCAAACCAACAAGATGAACAAGGTTGACACGGTGATTTTATCACGAGGTTTACTTGGTTGCCACCAAGCTAATCCCCGTTGAGGCAAGCCCAAGATTGCCACCGATCCTCTTGCTAGTGGTGACCCTCAAGTCACACTCTCCACCATGGAGTGCTCACCATGAGCTCTAGCTTCTGATCCGACCGGACCACTTGCCGCTCTTCGCATATCGCTCAACTAGAGTTGCTCTTCACGATCCCAGTGGGGCGAGCACAATGCCCCTCACAAAGTCTTCTCCGAAACCACGCACAATCTTCTTGCAGGCTTCACGACGAAGACACAATCACCAAGTCGTCTAGGAGGTGGCAACCTCCAAGAGTAACAAGCACCACTGGCTTTCAACATGAACACCTAGTGCCACACCTTGTAATCTCTCAATGCAACACACTATCAATCACTCACTCGTAATGGATTCGCACACTAGCCAGCACAAAAGCGAGTTAGAGGGATCTCAAGCACTCCCAAGCATGGACACAAAGTCCCTAGGGTGCTCAGCTAGCCCCAAGGGCCGGCCACACCTCTATTTATAGAGGAGAGGAAGAAACTAGCCACTTTCCCCTTTTCTCGAGCTGAAACGGCTATCCCAGACAGTGGCCATAAATTCCGAACAATTCAGCCCTTACCACGAACTAGCCATTAGATACAAAAATTTGAACAACGGACAGTTCGCCCCTTGGGCCCGGACTGTCCATCGTTGATTCCCGGAAAAAAACCAACAACTCTACTCGCCACCGAAAATGACCAGCAGACAATCTGCCATATGGTCCTGGAATGTCCGCCCTTCAACCCCGATCACCTGGACAGAACCTATCCAGAAAACTCATTGTTTCGAAATTAGCAGGCAGACAAGCTGACTATAATTCCTAGACAGTCCATCGTTATAAAAATAGCAGCCTGAGCTCTGCGCTAAAATGACCACAACTCCTATTAGCTCTGGACTCAGAATTCGATGATCTTGGACATTTCAAAAAGCTTATTCAGAGGGCTACACAACCCACATGAATACATGATCCAAAGCACAAAGGATCAATACATATTTCCAATCCAAGAGCCATCACTTCTCTGAAAAATTAGACGATGAACAGTCTGCCCTTATAGGCTCGGACAAACTGTTGTTCACTAGTTAGTCCGTGAACAGAGCAAACGTCGCGTCCGATGCGCCCCCATGGGCGAGTCCGAGGACCACGGACAGTCTGCCACTGTCCAGAGAGCTACTCAAGCTCCCTGAGAGATCTTTCTTCTACCCCTTTGCAAATGTGCCAACTCCAATAGTGTTCCACCACCTTTGTGCATGTGAGTTATCATTTTCACAAACATTTTTCAAAGGGTTTCCACTTGCTTTTACCACGCCACTTGACCCTAGCAACACGTTGCAAAAAAAGATCACTCAAGTGGCACTAGATGACTGATATGCAAACAAGTTTGCTCCTCTTGATAATATGACCATTTATCCTAAATTCGGTCATAAACTTCTCTACACACCTATGACCGGTGAAATGATATGTCCTAGGTTATACCTTTGCATTGTGCATTCAATTCCATCTCCATTGTTGATGCAACACATTTACCAACCTTGATCACCAAATGATATGAGCCACTTCATATCATCATATGGCCTCCATGGTCCATAGATCTTGACCTCACTTGCTCTTCACCGCTGCTTTGGTCCCTCAAGCCTCCTAACACTCGGTACCAATGGCTTCAAAGCCTCCAACTTGTCCTTCACCTTTGCAACCGATCCATTGAGCCAAGTCTTGCCTTGATCTTCGCCATCTTAGCACATGACTCTGCGAACACAAGGTTGATATGTGCCCTTGTGGTTCCCTTCCTGAGTGATGAGTGATCGGTCAACGGGCGACATGTCTCTTGGCTGTGTTGATGTGCAGGTGTGGAGCTTGGAGACAGTGGTCGAAGGTGAGGTGAAGGTCAAGTAGAGACGTGTCGTGCCGATGGACCGGGAGCGGCGAAGGGCGGACGTGAGGCTTGGACCGACGAACCGGGAGACCTGAGGACCAGCTGTGGTAGCTGGCACATGGCATTGACAAGCAAGAGCACATGGGGATGTGCGATGCATCGGCCGAGTCGGGAGGAAGGTGATGGCGTCGTGACACTTGGTGGGAGGCCGAGAAGGAAGGCGAATGCACTGTGCCCGATGTGCAGGCTGGACATGCTCTGGCATCGGTGTTGGAACTCGGGGTGTGCGATCCACATCCCGTTTACGGCACGGGTTTGGTAGTTGAGCCTCTAAAAACTACCCTCGACGGTTTCCATGTTTGGACCTCAAAACTCGGGGTGGCGGGTTTCCGAGTTTGGGCCTCAAAACTCAGCGTGGACGGTTTCTAGGTTTGGGCCTCAAAACCTGGGCTCGCGGGTTTCTGAGTTTGGGCCACAAAACTCACCCGGAGGATAGGTTTCCCGGTTTCAGCCTCAAAACCGGGGGGAGGTCCAGGTTTCCCGGTTTTGGCCTCAAAACTAGAGGGAGGTCCAAAAAGGACGGTCGACACGTGGCGGCGTGGAGAGCCTGGCGCGGCGGCGAAACTATCCACGAGGAAGGCGCGGCGGTCGACAGGGCGGCACGTGGCGGCATCCTGAGGCTTGCGTCAAGGCGAAGCTAAGGATGAGGAAGGCGCGTGGCCATCGGATCATCAATCAGCAGAGTTGGACCGGGATACCCCTAGGGTTGGCCGCTTCGCTCTTGTATCTAGGGGTAGAAGGGGGCTATTGTTATCAGGCTATAAATAAGAGAGGCGCCCCTCCTCTCTCTGTATCCTAGCAGCCATTTGTTCCTGAGCTTTCTCTCTCTAGCCCTCGCTTAGGTTCTAATCATACCTCGCTGCCTGTGATCCGCAGAGACGGTTAATCATACCACTATGTATTTGGATTTTGAGGAAACGAGACTGTAATCTCGTTGTCTCCTCGTGTGGAGAAGTTTCAGCTGGAATTCGAGATCAATTCGCGTTTTGGTTTCAGTTCTTCGTGTTTTGGTTCTTGTCTTCTCGGAGATTTGTTTCGTTCTCCCTCTCTAAGGAACAGTTTTCGATTCCACTTGAACTGACTTGTACTAGATCATGAGGTGCATCTTTGCACTGAAGGAATCAATCTCAAACCTCATGAGCTAGTAGATCGGTCGATTCTTGTGTTGGATCGGTTTTCTTCCCGTTTCCCCCAAACATCTTCGATTCACCGATTTGGAGTTAGGTTCGAGCCATGATCTCTTAGGAGTAGCTCACTAACATCCTTCTGACCTCTCTGATCGAGTCTTAGCCCTAGAGCTTTTGATTCGGAGGAGATCGGGTTGAATCGGCGAAGAACAACACTGCTGTCGGGGGCATCGGACGCTGACGTAGTGAGCATCGGACGCTGAGTTTGTCACATCGGATGCTCCGTTGCCACGTGTCAGAGAACGGTTTTTGAGTGAGCATCGGACGCTGGGCATCAGACGCACCGGGGTTAGAGCATCAGACGCTGAGCTATCACTGTAGCAGCGTCCGATGGTCATGCAGTAAGGTTCCAGAACGGCCCTGTTTGCATCGGACGCGTCCGCCGGGTTGGCATCGGACGCTGCCAGCGTCCGATGCAGTGACAGGTTCACTGTTTCGTCCGTAGTCCGTTCGTCCAACTTCGGATTTTGTTTCTGGCTTTTGTGTTGGACTTCTCGGGTTGTGTAGTATCCCACTGTGCTTCTAGGAAGCATTCACCCTACATCTAGGGTCGTGGATACTAGCAAGCCCATGTCTTGCTTTTGGGGTGACTCTCTGGGACAAGGGTCATTCATTTCACGAGTTGAAATTTGAGGCTCCAATTCACCCCCCCTCTGGTCGCCAATTCGGTCCTTCAATTGGTATCAGAGCAGGTTAAGGGATCGTCTCTACCTTAATCGGTTTCGAATCATAAGGGCGACATGGATCGAGGGAACGACAAGGCTCCCTACTTTGATGGGATGAACTATCCCTATTGGAAGATTCGGATGCTTGCTTATCTCTGCAGCATCGGATCTTCTGTCTGGGAGATATGTGAGAATGCTGAGTACGAGGTCCTTGCAGCTCGTGTGGGTCAGATCCAGATTGACCAGCACGAGGCCAACTCCAAGGCTTGTAACACGCTTTTGGCCAACATCTCCCTTCTTGAGTTCGAGCGTATTTCCGAGCTTCAGACTGCTCGAGAGATCTGGGTGAAGCTTCAGAGCTATCACGAGGGGACTGTTCAGGTCAAGACCAGACTTTTTGAGACATACAAGTGAGAATACGAGAATTTTGTTCAGTTGGAGGGAGAGACGATTGACGCTATGTTCGCTCGTTTCCAAACGATTGTGAACAAGATGTGTGCCAATCGGGCCAACCTACCTTATGATGATCATGAGAGGGCACTCAAGCTTCTATATACCCTGGATCGGAAGGTATGGGAGGTGAAGGTGTCGACTATCATTGAGTCTCCTTCTTATGACACCCTCACCGTGGACGAGCTATTCAGCAAGCTCAAGTCCACCTAGATCGATCACTTGACTCAGGCCAAGCTGAAGAACCCATCTTCTCATTCCATGGCTTTGGTCGCAGGCAACGGTGGATCGACTCTTTCCGCTGACGCTTCACCACCTCTCTTTGCTTTGTCTTCTTTGCTTTCAGTGACAGAGGAGCAGGTGGAGGCATTGGGCGATGACGAGCTCGCCTTCATCATCGCCTGGTTCTCGCAGTTCCAAAACAACCGTCTGAATCGTCGGCGTGGTGGCGCACGTGAGGGCTGCTACAGATGTGGGGATCCGGATCACTTTGTCGCAAACTGCCCCAAGCACGACAAGAGCTTCTCTAGCAAGAACCGCAACTCCAGGCGCAAGGCCAAGCCGGAGGACAAGGCCGCGAGGAAGAAGAAGGGTGGCTATCACCGGGAGGACATGGAGAAGGCTTTCGACGCCGGTCGGCGTGCCTTCATCACCTCCATCAGCAACATCGAGAAGAGCTCCGACGGCGACTCCAGCGACGATGGGTCCGAGAACAAGACTGAAGAACGCTTCAATGGACTCTGCTTCTTCGGCAACTCCTCCAAGGCCTTCTGCACCATGGCATTGGATGAGGAGGACCACAAGTTGCGGATACATGGGTGTATGCTGGATCTTGAGATGATGAGTGATTGTCAACTAGGATCATGTGCATGTTCTTTGGCTTGTGTTGTGTAGTTGTCGAGCTCAGATACGGTGATTGAAGGCAAGGTGAAGGTCAAGTAGAGACGTGTCGTGCCGATGGACCCAGAGCGGTGAAGGGCAGACGTGAGGCTTGGACTGACGGACCGGTGGCCTGAGGATCGGCCGTGGTGGCTGACAGCCTAGGACAACGACAAGTGAAGACTTGCAGGTGGACGAGGTGCACGGGCGGTGCATCCCTCTACGGTGTCGGTTTGGTGGTTGAGCCACAAAAAAACCACCGAGTGGACGGTTTCCAGGTTTGGGCCTCAAAACCTGGGTGCGGCCGGTTTCTGAGTTTGGGCCACAAAACTCGGACTGAGGACGGTTTCCAGGTTTGGGCCTCAAAACCTAGGGGCCGGCAGGTGTAACAGAACCGCCCAATTTATAAGAGCACAAGTGCGAAAACCTCTGCCGGAGCAGCTGAATTAGCACACTTGAGCCCATATAAACCCGGTAGTCCGTGAAATCCTGAGAGATTTCAAACTTTTTCAACATCTCAGCCAAGATCGCATGGTCAAGAAAATACAAATCATGTCCACGGAGCTTTACAGCGGAAATACTATTACAATAGAGTTCATAAATAAAGATACAAGTTGAGTTCCACTTAATTTTAGAAGAAACAACATAGCTTTGAAATAAATACCATAACATAGGTTGAAATACTTTGCTAGCTTGAGTGACATCCTCCAACAATAGCATAAGAGAAGTAGGGAACTGCCGAACCCACCGGCACTGGCCATCACCTCTCGGCAGGCCTAACCTTCACCTGCAACAAGGTGGGATAAACCCTGAGTACTCGAATGTACTCAGCTAGACTTACCCGTCATAAACCAGAAATAAAGTGACACCAAAGAGTATGCAAGGCTGGTATAAGAGTGGAGCTGGTATGACACACAGTTTTGCATAAAAGCATAAGTAATAAAGTAGCATTATCTTTTACTTATTAGCTGCAAGTTTTAGATAGATAATTAACCTATTCAACTAGATTAGCACTTGTCTAAAACAATCATGAGTAGTGATTAAGCAATCACCACAATATAATAACAAACAGACCAATTAGCAATTGCCAACAGTGCCACGATAACTGTCACGTGTTCCTTACCTTCAGTATTAAGACAGAGCGGTGTTCAAGTCAAGTGCTCACTATCCAGGAGCGATGGCGATTATAATCGATTTCCTAACCAGCTAGTGATTTTATTCCCCACACAAACCACACTCATGGATCAGGTGAGCTACAGATAACCACAACACCATTCCAGGAAGCCGTGGACTCGACTGCCACCAACATACACGGCTAGAAATACTGTAGCACAGCGCTACAGGAATCTGTCGATCTCCATTATCCACAACACTCAGTTATCTCACATACTGGCAATTTTCCGCTAAAAGATCAAGTAACCACCTACTGCTCGCGGGTAACATGAAGGTTGCCCGACTTCTACCGGTCTAAGCATGGCTAAGCATATAAGTCGAGCCTAGACCTAGCAAGATAACAAGGGTGTATATCTCAAGTAATCAAGGTAAGGATAAGTAATGCAACAACGGTTTCACACAACTCCTATAACTTAATGCAACAATCATTATATTAACTCAATTGCATTTATAAAAGAATGGGTAGGAGACTTAGAATACTCCAGGGCTTGCCTGGAAACCAACACTAGGTTAGTGTTAAGTGACACTTGCTTGGCAAGCATCTCCACTTCTGACACTTGCTTAGCTCTGCATCTTCGGGACCGTCCACCAAACACCATCTTTGGGTTTAGCTTTCCATCCCATCCTTCACGGCGTATCTACCGTACCTAAATGAGATGCACAATGCAAACGTATGAATGCAAGGCAAACACTAATGAAACAAACACAAGGCACACAACACAAGCATTACCAACTATTTCACCTAAGCAATCAAGATAACTATACAAGAGAAGGTATAACTTTATTGTTAACTTATCACACACACATAGCATAATTATATCCGCAGGTTGTAACTATACTAAGTTGTTATACAAGGTTCATTAGGCATGTAAACAGGTTAATCAATCAATTAGGAATACATTACATACATCACCCAAGAGGAATACATACATGCACATACAACTTTTACTTTAGTTAACCAATATTATGTAAGCATATTTATATACTACATTGGATTGATTAATTTAGCAACATAATATGCACAAGGTAATTATTAACAAGGCACGACATAGCATCAAGGGTCACATAAACAACATCAAGCTATAACAATTCGCATTGGTTCACTTATACAGTTTGGACAACAACTAGCATGTACTCTAAACCATCATACCTAGAGCTACACATATCCAAACAAGGTGACCTTAGATTTTCAAGAAAGCTTATAAAATTATCTACAACTTTGTTATTGTTATCTAAACATGATTCAATCATTAAGAAGACCAAACATTATATGCAAGACAGTTCCCAAATTTTGGACAGAATATGACTTCTACCTTCAAACAACCATAACTAGAGATTTAAAACACCAAAAGACTTGATATAAGACTTGTTAGAAATCTTATTAAGTTGTATACAACTTACTTATTATCACCTTAACTTGATTAAATAGTTATCAAGGTCAACCAACACAAACAAGCAAATCTGACCAGACTTGGATAGATTTTGAACCTTAACTTAAAACACATGTATCCAAAGATCTAGACCACCAAAAATAGTGATCCAAGACAATTTATAAATCTTATGAAAAACATTACAACTCTTCTATTAACATCAACACAAGATTCACAAGATAAATTAACCAAACAGTCCACTGTTTCAGATCTGCACAGAAAGCAATGGAAACCTGATAGCAAATTTCTAAAATCTATAACTCCTAAACCACTTGGCCTCAAATCATGAAATTTTAGGAAAAGCAAGATTAGGAAGTTATCTACAACTTTTATATAGAACATATCTACAGAAAACATCATTTACATTACGAATTAATTACCACAACAAAAATTGTTCTAGCAGCCATTTCAGCAAATTAATAAACTCACTTCACTACTTATTTGGTGAATATGTGAGCACACATATGAGCTATAAAAACACTTATAACACTCATGAACATGATCATATATCATTAATCTTAGATCAATATACAACAAGCCAAACATATCAACATATACATATTGATCTATTACTATACTTCTATTAATTACCTAATTATTAAACATAGACATTATTTTTAAGTGATGTTGCAAACATCCAATTTGAAGCTCATATTTTTATTGATGATAGACCATGACAAAATATAACTACTGTATAAAGATCACATGCTCAAACATTATACATTATTTATTAAAACATGACAAGTTTAATTCACAAAAATGCATGTGAGAGCAAGATAAATCTATAAAACATATTTTCTGCAAATACATGACCAAAATAAAATTACTTAAGCTACAACAACATCATAGGAATGCAGTGGAACCATTATTTCTATTTTTACATACAAACATTTACCATAAACCATTTTAATCCATTTAATGAGATGAAAGCAAGATAAAATTATAACTAAATCATACATGCACCAATAAATCTGAAATTTTTATCATAGCACACACATGAACAGATGAGCCTACCATAAAAAATGCACAGCAAACTAAGTAATACAACAACAGATATCATTTTCTCCCTATTTAAACCTATTTAACACAAATAAAACATCACAGCACAAACTTTATACTAACAGCCCACATATTATGCAACCACTGGACAGATCTACTCACAAGGATTCCAAAAAGTGATCACTTGCAATTTTTGGATAAACATACAATTTATTACATAATTTTAAAGTTTCAGCCACATTTGCTATTTAATTAAAAACGAAAACAGAAAACCCTTTTGCACCAGAGACCCCCAGATCTGCACAAAACGATTAAGAACTTGTTAGTAATCTAATGAGTCATGCCACTTAACACAGAAACTCAATCAAAAGCTTCAGCTTCGCTAGATGGTCCTCACCATGGATTTTACGGAAGAAACGTCGGGAACCGAGGATGGAGGTCGGTCTGCAGGGAGGGATTGCTCGAGCTTGGTGGCTAGGGTTTGGGGCTGGTGGCCGGCTTGGCCTTGGGCTACTGCTGCCCTGCAGCTGCTTGCTGCAGTTCTGCCGGCGACGGCCATCCACGAGCCACGGCTAGAACCGCGGTCGCAGAAACCCGCGACTCTGCGCACAGGAAAGAAGGGGCGCGCAGGGAGAGGAGAAGGGGAAGGAGAGCAGGGAGGCGCTAGGGAAAAGGAGATTCGCCGGCGCTCTACTGATGCCGCAGCTGGCCGGCCATGAAGGAGAAAGGAGCTGCTGCCATGCAGGAAGACCGAGAGGGAGAGAGACCGGAGGGAAGGAGGAGCTCGGTCTTTTTTTTTGCGAGAAGGAGAGAATGAGGAGCAGACCGGGGAAAAGGCCGGGCTCGTCCCTTTTTATTTGGCGCTGCACAGATGCAGGAGCTCGGTAATTTTTTCCAAAATTTCTTTCCCAAAATGGTATATTTTCGGAAACTTTCGGTCAAACTCCAAAATTGCAAACACTGCTCAAACGGACTCCGATTTCGATGAAACCAATTTTGTTGTCGTCGTCTCGACGAGTACTCCAACTTTCGTTAAAGGCACTCGGTCAAATTCTCAATCGTTTGTCCGGTAACGATCGTCGACGGCAGCTTCACGGTGACCGAAATTCCAATTTGCAGTACAGACTTAACCAATTTCCGGAACCTAAAATCCGCGTTGTACTTCATCTTGCGAGCTCTTTTTCACTATTTTCGGCACTGATCCAGGTCTTGGCCATACAAAATTTGTTCCTCTCGATCTGTACTACAACTTTCATTTAGGGCGCACTGACATGCAAACATCCGAAAATGCCGTTCAAAGTTGGTCAAAGCAGTTACCCGATGGGGTTTGATTTAGGTTTTCTCGTCGGTCAGGACATTTTCCGGTTATCTGCTCAACACGGAACTTTCATAACTTTTGGTCGTGAGTCCATATATAGTTGACTGGCATAATTGCAACACTTGGTTGAACTCAAACGGCCTCCTTCAGTTAATCAGCCACTACAGGCAAATCTGTGATTCGTCATTTCATGTGACTTTTTGATTTCAAACTTCACGAAACTTTTTTCACGCGAGGCACTATAGATAGGAACGGAGGTGGGTCACATGAAAAAGTCTTGTTTAGCATTAATCCTGAATATTCATAAATTAGCAATCATTATTAGTTGGCTCTGTTAATTATTTCCTGAATAATTTAAACTGAAGTCCTGCCTGACTCTGAGATTGATTCTGAAACTTCTGTCATCACTGACCATACTTGAACTTATTAGTTATTTATCATCACTTGATATACCATGTCTGTGCTTAACTTGGCTGCTCAACTGACGGCGAACATCTGGGGTGTTACACATCCCATAGCATATATTTTGTTTATTGGCTTCATATAATTTTGAAATATCATAGATTTTCTTCTAATAGATAGGAATAGGAAAAAAAAGACTCCCTTTTCTTTCTATCGATCAAGGGTATAATGGCCCACCTAGGAGATCACTTGGTCAATGACAGATTATGCAAACAGTTGGAAAGCATTAATTTAAAAAAAAAAAGAATTGCAATGGATTATATTCGAACCATACGAAGGTTGGCCTTAGCTAAGAGAGTAAGACTAAAGGAATGGCATATATATGCCTAACATCTACCTATAGAGATGTCACCGGGGATCGCTTGTTAGGATACTTATCTTTAGAAGTGTTGACACGAGGTAGAGTATCCAAAATAATGGATTTTCTCTGGTATTTTCACACTTTTTAGGGGGATATCTTTCGCACATTGACTTGAACCTAAACGATTGATATTCCTTTAATGCAAGGATCATTTTCTTTTTTCACGGAGCTCATTTTAATAGAAAGAAACTATCCATTTTTAGTAATACGGAGTGACATAATCAAACAAAATTTACTGCTTGGGGGTAGAGTGAAATCCCCATGAAAATGGCCTACTTCTTCTTTATGTTGTGACAAAAAAGGAGGGGGAAGTTAGTGCTAAATTAGCTTCCCTTCATATTCACACGTATAAGGCCATCCGCAATGGTTGTCAAATAGCTAGCTAGGAGGAATTCTATTGGCTCTCAATAGCACTTTACAAATAGCTAGCGAGATGACGTATAAAAATAATATAAAAGTAGCACTCTTATTGGCTATCGAGGAGAGAGATCAAATAGCTAGCGACTTTCCAATAGCTAGCTATTTGATCTCTCTCCTTAATAGCCAATAAGAGTGCTACTTTTGTAAGTTGGCTCATCAAAATAGTATTTATCTATATGTCTCATCTAGCTAGCTATTTGTAAGTTGTCATTGAGAGCCAATAGGATTCTTCCTAGAGATCAAATAGCTAGCGATTTTAACACCATTGCGGACGCCCTAAGCCAGTCAGTTCATTAACATGTGTTCAGTGCATTGGAAAAGTACGAAAATTTATGAATAGGGAATGTTCCAGCGATGGTTGTGCACTAGTGGATCAATCTATGTTCATTGCATCAGTCAAACAACCAATGGCAATTCTTTTATGCCTGTATACATGTGTTCAACAGCTCTTTTGAAGCTCTCTTTGACCGCTCTATGTACTGCACATATCTTGGAGGTCGCTAGTGAGTTAGAGAGAATTTACAAATGATTCTAGTGAAGATTAAGTTTCTTCTAGATTCAGTTATTAGCATGTGTGCATATCTTTAAGCATTTGGCTTGGAATTGAATCATGTGAAGATAAAGGGTTATCACTCTTGGTGTTTGCTAGGTGATGATCGTGTTGACCTTTCATTGGTCGTGGAGATTGTTGGAAGTGAAAGCATCTAGGCCTCTAATTCAGTTTTGGCAACTAATGACGACATGATCATTGTGACTAATGTGTGTTTTGTAGAGGCATTTTAAGTTACCATAATGATGATTGGTTAATGAGAAATCAATGGTTTTCAGGCCCCTATTAATGCATTTTGGTCTAGTTTTCAAAGGATGAGTGACAAGGTTAAGGACAGACGTTTAAGTGTCATTTGGATTTGAGAAACACTCAAAGTAGTTTAAGACTTTGTTTTTCCTTTGGCTATTGTCACACCCCGAAATTTGCATTTCTTAAATTAGAATTAAAATGTTTTATTTATGAATTTTTGTGCTCATAAAATGTAGGAAAATAAAATTTTCTCTAAATTAAAATTTATCCTAGGGTTTAGCAACATGTTTGTTCATTTCATGCTGGTGCATTTGAGTTTTTGTGATGTGTGGTTTTGGCTAACATCCAAATTGGGATCAAAATGAGTCAAAAACAATTTGAAAGTGAATTTCTCGAAAGGATTTGAAATTAAAGACTTTTGTTTTTCAAAAAGTTCAAAATTTCAAAATCTATTCATTCACCTAAGGACCCATTTCAAAAGTTCCAAAGAATTCAAATTTGGTTTGAAAATGGTTTGAAAAAGGTTTTGAAATAAAATAAAAAGGCAAAACTCTTCTTCCCATCTCCTTCTTCGGGTTCTGGCCCGAAGGCCATTTTCCCTCTCCCTTTCTCCCTTTTCTGGCCCAACTGGCCCGGCTTAAGCCTGCCCTTCTCCTCCTCCCCGTTCCAGGCCTGGTGGCCAGCCGGCCCAGCTCCTCGGCGCCTCTCCTCCTCCTTCTTTCGGCCCGGATCAGCGCAACTGGCCTGAGCGCTCCTCCCCTTCCCGCGTGGGCCGAATCCGCCGCCGCCGGCCCAGTTTTCCCTTGCAGCAGCGCCCGCGCGCTTCCAAGCCGCGCGCTCGCCCCGCTCCCACTGACCTCCGGGTCCCACGCGTCAGCCGCGTTGTCCCCGTCGCACACGCGCTGCACCCTCCTCCCTGCTCTCGCTGACGTACCGGCCCCGCTTGTCAGCCGCAGCGGCCTCCGCACGCGCTCGCCCGTCTCTCGCTGACCCCATGTCCCCACCGGTCAGCTCTTTCTCCCTCCCCCCGTAAATCCCCTGGACTCTAGCACCGAGCCCAAATCCGCCGTGCCTACGCCCTTCCCCCTTGCCGTATTGGCCAAACCAGGGATCCTATAAAGCTCGCCCAAGCCCGCCGCCTCTCTTTTTCCCGAAAACACGAACTCCCGTGCCCTGTACTACCCTAGCCGAGAGCTCCGCAAAACCCTCGAGATCCCACCGCCGTCCACTCGACGATTCAGCGAATTTCAGCGTCCACCAAAGGTACTCCGAGCTCCGGCTCGATCTCCTAAAGTTCCTCGACCTCTTGTCCCATTGTTTTTCCCTCTGTCCGACGCTCTAATTGCTTGTCGGACTTGCAGGGCTCCACCGTCCGCCTCTCCGAGCAATCTGCCGCCACCAGACCGTCCCCGACGCCATCTTCGCCTCAGGTAGAACCCCCATGAGCTCCTCTTTCGTTTGCACCTAGATGTGAGGTCTCTACCGCACCCTAGCGCAAACCCGAGCCCCCGCCGCTCAAGTCCGGTGATGGCACCGCCGCGCCTTCGTCCTCTCCGGCGACAGCGCCGCCCAGCTCACCCCGATCTGATCTAAGCCGTTCATCCTCGATTCAACAGCTCACAACGCCCGATACCTCTTCGCGTGGTTAATTTGCTAAAGAGCCCCTGACGTTTTTAGAGCATAAACCCGCACTCCCCTTGTCACTGTTCAATGAGTCTTTGAAAACTTCCATCCAAGCCCCTGCGTTTTCTTCTAAACGAGGCGCAATCCAGCCGGAAGTCCGATTTGTTTTATTTGTTTAAATCTGCAAAATCAAATTCAATTTATTTACAAAACTGCCACCAGATTCAAAAGCCTATAACTTCTTTGTTTTAACTCCGTTTTGAACCGTTCAAGTTGCGTTGGATTCGTTTCGAAAAGTTCTTTCAAAATATATAACTTCCAGTACTGTTTTTTATAATTAAAATTTGAGTTAAATCTAATCTAGTAACTAGTGTCTTTAATCTTGTTTAGTTCATATCTTTTTCGTTTCAACTCCGATTAGCGTGATTTTCGCGTCTGTGTGTTCGTAGTGAATCGTAGATCAGTTTTCAAAACTCTTTATTTATTTATTTATTGGTGTACTGTTCTAATTATAGGTCTTGTTTTGCTTTGCATGATTGGTATTGGATGCATGTGTGGTGTTCTGTGATCGTATGTCCAGTCTGTGAGTTTACGTTGGTGATCAAGAGGAAGAGATCGAGATCAAGAGTCAACCTTTGAAAGTCTACAAATCAATAGGAGAAGGATCTTGAGTTTAAGGCAAGTATAGCATGGGACCATCCTTGTTACCTATTCACAGTAATCACTTAATTCATGTTGCATGTGTCTAATTTGATTACCATTAAGGATTACCTAGTTCTTGTTATCCATTACCTTGTCACCTGCGGGATATCATGCATTTGGGTAGTATATTGCTAGTGCTCAACTTAAACCGACATGATCTGATCACTGATTCATGATTAATGACTAATGATTATTGATTTATGACTTATACAAAGATGATTAAAACTTGCCTATCTGTCAGCAAAAGCTGGGACTTACAGTGCAACCATGAGGGTTATATGGCTCTGACCTTAGCTCAGTATGAGGACCTTTTCTAGCTTGTTAGTGGTTACCCGAAAGGGCGCATAAGGCGCTTGCCGAGACGGGTATAGTGCGGCTTCTGTCCACGTGTGTATAGGCTGCGTGTTATTGTGTCACCTGGAAGGAGGGCTCTACATCCCCTTGCCTTAAGACCTAGCGGCCCTAACTTGTTAGACGAACCTCTGAAAGGCTGCGCAGTGAAACCCAGCCATGCACCTTGGCAGTGTGATATGGGACTAGCTATCCCTGGCAAACGGGAATCACGACTCATCGGGTAAAGTGTACAACCTCTGCAGAGTGTAAAACTGATATATCAGCCGTGCTCACGGTTACGAGCGGCCCGGAAAACTCACAGAAAAGCTGGTTAAATGGTTAATTAATGTTTAATACTGGATATGAGAATGTTTTTATGATGATGATGGAACTAATGTGATCATATGGTTTAATTGGGGTAAGCATAACATACGTTTACCTAATGCTAAAATTGTGACAACTAAAAGCTGATTGCAGTTAAACCTGTGTTAGCCTTTTTGAGCCTCATGAACCCCATGTTATATTTGTTAAGTACGAGATGTACTTATGCTTGCTTTACTTTTCAATACTTTGGAAAAATCCCGGATGGGTACCAGACTGCAAAGAGTTGGAGAAGTTAGGCTTGTGGTCAACCAGTCAGTTGTTCCCTGTGAAGTTGGTGTCTCCATCTGAAGATCGGAGTGTCTTTCCGCTGTCTGCTCTTTAAGGTTATGTTCTTTTGTTTTATATACGTTATATATGTGCATTGTCTTTCGATATTACCCTTTATTTGTAGCTATATGTGAGATTTGACTTCCTGGGCTCACATATGGTGAATACCTGGTTTTGTTTTTAAAACCGGGTGTGACAAAGTGGTATCGGAGCAATGCTGACTGTAGGACGCAAGCCTAGTTAGAAACTGGTCATTTTAAAATTTTGAAAATTTCTATAGAACCTTTGTTCTATCAACCTTGGTATTTTCTTCTCTATTGTATCTTCTACCCTTGTTATTTATCTCCTCCTTGTTGCTTAAATTTTAAAGGTTGCTCTCACCTTCACTCCTTGCCTTGAATTGCTTTTGAAAACTTCCCTCTGTCTAAGTAGATGGATCGTTGACCAAGCTATGTCATCTCTGACCGCAGTTAACAAACAGAAGCTGATCACTATGCAAAGTCAAGACCTGGGAGGAATGACGCAACAGCAAGACGCAACACAAGGACCAACCAACATGGAAGGAAGCCATAAAGAACAGTTACAGCAAGATTACATCCATGGAAGATTGAAGCATGTGGATATGGCCACTATTCATGGAGCAAAGAAAGCAGTGTATGGCATGATCCCAGTCAATTCGGTAACTGCCATGGTTCTTTTTGACCCTAGTGCCTCGCACTCGTTCATCTCTGCCAAGTTTGTAGCTCGCCTAAAGATAAGGGAATGGCCAACAAAGAAGCTCATAGTAGTTCGCACACCAACTGGAGAAATTGAGACAAACCATGAATGCCGAGATGTTAGGGTCCAGATAAAAGAGAGTGAGTTCATAGTGAAGCTGAATGTTTTGGAACTCTCAGGAATCGATGTTATCCTTGGACAGGGATGGCTAAGGGGTCGTAAAAGTGAGGTCAATTATTCCCGACGATCAGTGTTTTTAAGAACACCATCAGGCGAAAGGATTGAATATCCAGGTATGCCATTATCACCCAATGAATGTGAAGCAAGTCTGTTGGGAGATAGCAGTAGTAAGATGCAAGAGGTTCAAGATCGATGTCTATGTTGCAAGCATTATGGGAATTCTTGTCTTCAAGAGAAGTCAACCAAGGATGAGGTCAAAGCGAACCCAAGTGGTGTAGTCAAGGAAAGTAAGAAAAGGAAAGCAAATTCATTCGAGCCACCGTTGATACGTCACCAACAGTTGAGTTCTACCCCAGTATCACATCCAGTATCAACCCTTGGTCAGACAAGCCTAGATCAGAAGCATATAGAAGCACCTCCAGTGAAGAACTTTCCACATGAGGTTTGCATAGATGGATGGACAATCACCTACAAAGAGTTCCAACCACGGAAGCGAGTTAGGAAGCAGAATAAACTGGTAAAAGTCAATCCTCTGAGTCAGCAAGATGGCAGCACATCAAACAACACTTCTACCACAGCAGATCCAGCCAAAAGGAAGATGTTATCATTGCCAACAGGAAGGACATTATGTCAGATCCTGTGTGACGGAACCACCCAATAATGTGGCTCACTTGCACACGTCATCGTCATAGGGAGCCCAATGACTGTGCAAATGAAACACGTTACTGGAAAGATCCGTCGGGTGTCCCCGAGAGGACCCCGAATTACTCACGAGCCACAGGACCATCATCATGAAGGTTGGAATAATTACAACATTACAACAGTTGATACAAAATACCATCGGAGTGCAGAAGCAAGATAGATAAACTTTACAAATTATGAAGATGTTACTTTTTACATAAAAATAACTGGTATTGCAGAAGTAGAGTAGTATGACAGAACCACACTTAGGCGGAGTACCTAAGTTGGAGAAGAGGAACAACCAGATCACGTCAAGCCCACTGACATGATCATGATCAACACCACCTAATAGAAACCTGCAACAGGGGATTAACAAACCCTGAGTACTGGGGTACTCAACAAGACTTACCCGACTAAAGAAAAAGGGAGAAGACTCAGGAATGAAAGGCTTAGGGTAGTCAAGGTAAGGCTTAAGTATTTCGCAGAAAAAGCATTTTGTAAACCTTGTTTTATTTTGGAAAGATTCAAGCATTTCTCAATTCTTCATTGTCCATGATTCATTTTACATTTCAAAACATACCTAGTTGAGAACCACTCTCCGTTGACAGTCAGTGACCAAATCTCCATAACCGAGGAGCAACGTTAATCCGGATAAATAATACTCAGCTGAGGATCCCTATCCACACTGCATATGTAGCACCCAAGCTTGCATATGCCAACTCGTCTACCACGATTCCTCCAAGATTGGGCCCGGTCCTACGCCACCCGGAAGTACAGTACACCACTCCTATCCAGGTACGACGACCACGTGGGTACATGCTACTTCCGCCATCTCTCCACTCCCAGTGCGCGGTTGTCGGTCCAATAAAGGATTCCTCGGAGCCAGAGCTTTCCGTAGTATGTGAATAGTTGCAAGTCTTGGCCAGCAGGCCCCCATACGGATGGTCCCTAATTTTCCAGCCAGAACTATACCTTGGTCATATCTCACCCAAGCGTAATAGTCCTGTCAGTTTTTCAACCCTGTCCCGGTCGGTGTCAACTGTTGAGTCCCGGACTACAACATGACGGCACCGTACGCGCGGACAACCTCTTCTCGACAATGACCACATGCTAGCTAGGCAAGCAGTCATCGAACGAGAAGTAAAGCCAAATTCCCATAAAGATTCTTTCAGTGATCACACTTTTGAAAATGACATTTTATTGCAAATCTATAGTATAGCATCACTAAGCATTTTGCAAATAGTTTTAAAGCAGGGCTGGTGGATCTTCTGGTGGAGGTAAATAATGCAGGTAATAGGTCATCACACAACTCCTATAACCTAATGCAGTAGTTTAACTCAAAAGCATTTAAGGAAAACATTTTATAAAACCAAGGAAGGGTTAAATGCACCGGGGCTTGCCTTCGTTGCAGGGAAGATAAGATCCAAGAAAGATTGACACAAGTTAGTTCGTTTGCTGCTTGAAGTTAAGTCTTTTTCGACGAAGCCTGTCCAACAAGAACCCTCCTCCGAGGCTCGTTCGACAATGGTGAACACCAGAGCTTGATCAACACGACTTCAACACTCTTGGATACTACACGTGGATAAATGATGTATGCTTTAACATGATGCCATGGAATGCATGCTAAGGTGCAGGACAAGACTACTGATTCTAGAGTACAACTTTCTAACATGTGAGTAACTTCTAGGATAGACATAAAGATTAATTATCTTTATCTTTTTAAGCAAGATTAAACAAACTTATTAAGCATTATTTACAAAACATTGCAAGGCATCACAATCATCATAGACCAGAGGGGTGGGGTCTATGAACAGCAAACAATCCAAAAGGTCACACCATGATTACTTTTCTGTTTTTCCTAATTTATTTTAAAAGATCATTTTATACAGTTGTCCCAAAATTTACCAAATTAATCTCATAGGTTCATCATGGTGTAAATAGATGACAAAACAAATTTCATGACCTTTGGAGCTATACATGTTTTACTAAAAACCTAAAACTATCCATTTATTAATTAAAAGGAGGATTTTTCATATTTTAAACTTTGCAGAAAAGTAGAGTTTCTTATTTTTCTAAAATACTACACAGAGCAAGGAACACACAACATTTATCTCAAGATTTTTAGAACAACAGATTAAACCTCACAAAAAGAAGAAAACAAAACACTATTCATATTTTTAAAAGAAAAGGAAAACTGTGCTTCTCTCGAGGCTCGGCGCGCTTGCCTGTAAGGCGGACAGCGGACCGGTCGCTCGAGGTCTCGGCTGGGAAGGCAGAGGGTGGGGATAGCTTCGCGGGCTCACCAGGAGTTGGAAACGAGGCTCGGCGAGGCGGTGCAAGGGTCGGAGGCGGGAGCTCGATGGTGGCGAGGCCTCGGCGGAGGCTCGGCTAACCTCTCGAGGGTAGCCTCGGCGTGCTCGAGGCTCAGTCCGAGGGTGGCTGCGATTCGCCCGAGGCAGAGGGTGGGGCTCGGCTGCTTCGAGGGGGCGCGGTTCGCAGGCGTGCTCGAGGGTGAGGCTCGAGGGGACGCTCGAGGGTGAGGCTCGAGGCTGGCCTTGGCATGTTCGAGAGATGCGGCTCGAGGGATGTGGCTCGAGGGAACGCTCGAGGGTGTGCGGTTCGAGGGTTGGCTCGAAGGTTGGCTCGAGGGTGAGGCTCGAGCGATTCGCCGGAGTTGGAGAGGAGTCGCTGCGCCGGCGAAGGAAAGGACGGAGGGGTGAAATTGGTGGCTTGGGAAGGTAGAGAAGCTCAAGGCGAAGGCAGTGGCGGCCTTGGCGGGCGCTGGGGCTGCCTGATGGCTTGGGTTGGCGAGGAAGTGTTGGTGGTGGCAATGGGGAGCTTGGTGGCTTTTATAGGCGCGGGGTGATGCCGGGGTCCGGGCGAAGGACGGTGGGGTCCGGGCGAAGAGGACGGTGGGGGTCCGGGCAAGAGGACGGTGGGGGTCCGGGCAAAAGGACGGTAGGGGTCCGGGCAAAAGGACGGTGGGGGTCCGGGCAAAAGGACGGTGGGGGTCCGGGCAAAAGGACGGTGGGGGTCCGGGCAAAAGGACGGTAGGGGTCCGGGCAAAAGGACGGTGGGGTCCGGGCAAAAGGACGGTGGGGGTCCGGGCAAAAGGACGGTGGGGTCCTCCAGCTGTGCACAGTGAAAACCTATTCTTCTTTTGAAATCTTGAAAATTACTCCTAAACTTTGAACTGCACAAAGAAAACTCAAAACACCAAAGTTGTTTAGAATTTGAGATCTACAACTTTGCTAAAAGGACCAACTTCAAATTTTGAACAACTTTTGAATTAGAAAAAGGGGTAAAACTAGAGTTTGGAATTTTGGGGTTTTTCAAAAGGAATTTAAATTTTATTTTGTTTTTTGAATTTTGGTCCTCATAACACAGCATCAAAACACTTAACTGAACAAGATCTACACAAAAATTAAGCAAACTTAAATGCATGGCAAGAATGATTAAAGACTAATGATGATGACATGTCAGGTTAATTACTTATTAAACACCAAAGGTGTTACATCCTGCCTCAAAAAGGTCAACAACCGACTCAAGGAAGTAGCCACAACCCAGTCACTACAGAGTAGCCACCAACAAGTGATGTCAGTGCCTGATGCAAAGGAAGTCCCTGATAGCAGTTGACAAATAAAGAGTGTACAAGAAAAGCTACCCTTGATGTTCTTGCAGATGTATCGTGTTCTAGTAGTTCTTGAGCCCTTATGTAATGAAACGTTAGTAACGAAGTTAAGTCAAGTCCTTGGCCCATGTGTGGCTTGTGAACCTGTGATGTTTGTTGTTTGTCCTTATGATAATGTTTGTTTTGCATCTTTGTAATGAGTGCAATGATTTTGTGGGTTTCCTCACAATCTCATTTAGGTTTAGTTGATAGGTTTCATGCATAGAAGGTTGGGTTTCTGTTTCTTCTGTTCCCTCTATCCTATCCTTCCGGAGCAGTCTGTCTTTATCAGCTTATATCTCTGTTTATGGATGTTCAAAAATCATGGAACAATTCGGGACATAAGTAGATTTCATGATCTTTCTCTGAGCACAAGAACCACCCTAATAGCTGTTATGGTTTTGGAGTTATGAAATTCACAAGTTGATGCATCCGTGCTATCTGGAATCTTGAATGGTTTCTGTTGTCTGCTGTTTTCGACGACCTTAACTACAGAATCTGGAAAAGTGTTCTACATGAAGGTTGTAGAGGATTTCATAAGCTTTCCAGAAAGGTAAATTGCAACTTCATTGGATAAACAGATCTCGAGTTATGGATGATTTACTGCACTGCTGCTTTGCTACTCGCGAGAAATTTCAGAATTCTTGTTCTTACCTTTACATATGAGTTTTCTCTGGGATATCAGAAGTTGGTTATGGTTGTCAACATGTTGGAAATAATATGTAAGCTACCCTTGGTACCCCTAGTTCAACCCTTTTTAAGGGGGGTAGCCAAGATAAAGCAGTCACAAGAAGAAGGTTTCTCGCATCCTAGTGTTTGTCTACGAGGTGTTATCTCTATGGTTGAAAAGTCACTTTCAAGAGCAGTTATCTTCTTGCATGAGTTTGGTAACATGTTGGATTGTTTTCAAGAAGCTCAAGTATGCATAAAGTTTGATCTTTATTTCAAGATGAGAGTCGATCTTCAACATACCCAGGACAAGTTGGTTTTGACCATCTACAAGTTAATTCCACGAAGACTCAGAAAGCCTCACTGCTACACCGGTCGTGATAAGTATGATGAAGTTACTCGAGAAAGTGTGGATGAAAGTTCAAAGCCAGAGTATCTCTATCTCTTTGTTCTTCTTCTTCCGAATCTCGAGGACGAGATTCTCTTAAGGGGGGTAGATTTGTCACACCCCGAAATTTGCATTTCTTAAATTAGAATTAAAATGTTTTATTTATGAATTTTTGTGCTCATAAAATGTAGGAAAATAAAATTTTCTCTAAATTAAAATTTATCCTAGGGTTTAGCAACATGTTTGTTCATTTCATGCTGGTGCATTTGAGTTTTTGTGATGTGTGGTTTTGGCTAACATCCAAATTGGGATCAAAATGAGTTAAAAACAATTTGAAAGTGAATTTCTCGAAAGGATTTGAAATTAAAGACTTTTGTTTTTCAAAAAGTACAAAATTTCAAAATCTATTCATTCACCTAAGGACCCATTTCAAAAGTTCCAAAGAATTCAAATTTGGTTTGAAAATGGTTTGAAAAAGGTTTTGAAATAAAAGAAAACGGCAAAACTCTTCTTCCCATCTCCTTCTTCGGGTTCTGGCCCGAAGGCCATTTTCCCTCTCCCTTTCTCCCTTTTCTGGCCCAACTGGCCCGGCTTAAGCATGCCCTTCTCCTCCTCCCCGTTGCAGGCCTGGTGGCCAGCCGGCCCAGCTCCTCGGCGCCTCTCCTCCTCCTTCTTTCGGCCCGGATCAGCGCAACTGGCCCGAGCGCTCCTCCCCTTCCCGCGTGGGCCGAATCCGCCGCCGCCGGCCCAGTTTTCCCTTGCAGCAGCGCCCGCGCACTCGCCCCGCTCCCACTGACCTCCGGGTCCCACGCGTCAGCCGCGTTGTCCCCGTCGCACACGCGCTGCACCCTCCTCCCTGCTCTCGCTGACGTACCGGCCCCGTTTGTCAGCCGCAGCGGCCTCCGCACGCGCTCGCCCGTCTCTCGCTGACCCCATGTCCCCACCGGTCAGCTCTTTCTCCCTCCCCCCGTAAACCCCCTGGACTCTAGGACCGAGCCCAAATCCGCCGTGCCTACGCCCTTCCCCCTTGCCGTATTGGCCAAACCAGGGATCCTATAAAGCTCGCCCAAGCCCGCCGCCTCTCTTTTTCCCGAAAACACGAACTCCCGTGCCCTGTACTACCCTAGCCGAGAGCTCCGCAAAACCCTCGAGATCCCACCGCCGTCCACTCGATGATTCAGCGAATTTCAGCGTCCACCAAAGGTACTCCGAGCTCCGGCTCGATCTCCTAAAGTTCCTCGACCTCTTATCCCCTTGTTTTTCTCTCTGTCCGACGCTCTAATTGCTTGTCGAACTTGCAGGGCTCCACCGTCCGCCTCTCCGAGCAATCTGCCGCCACCAGACCGTCCCCGACGCCATCTTCGCCTCAGGTAGAACCCCCATGAGCTCCTCTTTCGTTTGCACCTAGATGTGAGGTCTCTACCGCACCCTAGCGCAAACCCGAGCCCCCGCCGCTCAAGTCCGGTGATGGCACCGCCGCGCCTTCGTCCTCTCCGGCGACAGCGCCGCCCAGCTCACCCCGATCTGATCTAAGCCGTTCATCCTCGATTCAACAGCTCACAACGCCCGATACCTCTTCGCGTGGTTAATTTGCTAAAGAGCCCCTGACGTTTTTAGAGCATAAACCCGCACTCCCCTTGTCACTGTTCAATGAGTCTTTGAAAACTTCCATCCAAGCCCCTGCGTTTTCTTCTAAACGAGGCGCAATCCAGCCGGAAGTCCGATTTGTTTTATTTGTTTAAATCTGCAAAATCAAATTCAATTTATTTACAAAACTGCCACCAGATTCAAAAGCCTATAACTTCTTTGTTTTAACTCCGTTTTGAACCGTTCAAGTTGCGTTGGATTCGTTTCGAAAAGTTCTTTCAAAATATATAACTTCCAGTACTGTTTTTCATAATTAAAATTTGAGTTAAATCTAATCTAGTAACTAGTGTCTTTAATCTTGTTTAGTTCATATCTTTTTCGTTTCAACTCCGATTAGCGTGATTTTCGCGTCTGTGTGTTCGTAGTGAATCGTAGATCAGTTTTCAAAACTCTTTATTTATTTATTTATTGGTGTACTGTTCTAATTATAGGTCTTGTTTTGCTTTGCATGATTGGTATTGGATGCATGTGTGGTGTTCTGTGATCGTATGTCCAGTCTGTGAGTTTACGTTGGTGATCAAGAGGAAGAGATCGAGATCAAGAGTCAACCTTTGAAAGTCTACAAATCAATAGGAGAAGGATCTTGAGTTTAAGGCAAGTATAGCATGGGACCATCCTTGTTACCTATTCACAGTAATCACTTAATTCATGTTGCATGTGTCTAATTTGATTACCATTAAGGATTACCTAGTTCTTGTTATCCATTACCTTGTCACCTGCGGGATATCATGCATTTGGGTAGTATATTGCTAGTGCTCAACTTAAACCGACATGATCTGATCACTGATTCATGATTAATGACTAATGATTATTGATTTATGACTTATACAAAGATGATTAAAACTTGCCTATCTGTCAGCAAAAGCTGGGACTTACAGTGCAACCATGAGGGTTATATGGCTCTGACCTTAGCTCAGTATGAGGACCTTTTCTAGCTTGTTAGTGGTTACCCGAAAGGGCGCATAAGGCGCTTGCCGAGACGGGTATAGTGCGGCTTCTGTCCACGTGTGTATAGGCTGCGTGTTATTGTGTCACCTGGAAGGAGGGCTCTACATCCCCTTGCCTTAAGACCTAGCGGCCCTAACTTGTTAGACGAACCTCTGAAAGGCTGCGCAGTGAAACCCAGCCATGCACCTTGGCAGTGTGATATGGGACTAGCTATCCCTGGCAAACGGGAATCACGACTCATCGGGTAAAGTGTACAACCTCTGCAGAGTGTAAAACTGATATATCAGCCGTGCTCACGGTTACGAGCGGCCCGGAAAACTCACAGAAAAGCTGGTTAAATGGTTAATTAATGTTTAATACTGGATATGAGAATGTTTTTATGATGATGATGGAACTAATGTGATCATATGGTTTAATTGGGGTAAGCATAACATACGTTTACCTAATGCTAAAATTGTGACAACTAAAAGCTGATTGCAGTTAAACCTGTGTTAGCCTTTTTGAGCCTCATGAACCCCATGTTATATTTGTTAAGTACGAGATGTACTTATGCTTGCTTTACTTTTCAATACTTTGGAAAAATCCCGGATGGGTACCAGACTGCAAAGAGTTGGAGAAGTTAGGCTTGTGGTCAACCAGTCAGTTGTTCCCTGTGAAGTTGGTGTCTCCATCTGAAGATCGGAGTGTCTTTCCGCTGTCTGCTCTTTAAGGTTATGTTCTTTTGTTTTATATACGTTATATATGTGCATTGTCTTTCGATATTACCCTTTATTTGTAGCTATATGTGAGATTTGACTTCCTGGGCTCACATATGGTGAATACCTGGTTTTGTTTTTAAAACCGGGTGTGACAGCTATACTATAAAAGTGGTATGGTTATAGCTTGATCTATGTGAGTCTAGAAAGTGGGTGTGCTACAAACTTATCAAATATAGCACTAGGTAACTCAGAGAAAGCCCTAAGATCAATTGGAAGTTAGTCCATTCCCAAAGTTATTTGAAATGGAAGAGAATGGAGTTGTTTTGATAGCACTGGATTTATCTGGTGCCCTAGTCAGGGTGCAATGGAGAAAGAGAGGGTGTAGTGGAAATATTGTTCGATGAACTGTGCTACCTATTCCTCTGATGCCACCAGAGAAGACACCACTAGAGAAATGACTACAAGTCAACATTATTTTTAGAATAGGGAGAACCCACCAGAATAATTCGATGTGTCACTAAAGCATCCGGTGCTCACGAGAGACAGAGGGGTTCTAGTAAGGATTTGGATACCATAGGATGAAGCGCTACAAGAGATTGTACATTGACTGCTAGTTTGAAAATAGCCATTGGAGAGGCACCGAACGAAAAACTCTAGTGCTCAGTTCAAACATGCACCCGAGTTTTCTTGTGGTGTTGGTTTTGCTGACTGGACTTCAAATAGATAGTTTTGGAGTGAGGGTTACCCCTCCATCTCGAGCAAGAGAAATCTGTTGGCATTTAGATCAATTCATACACCATTTCATGACCAAGAGAGAGCTTGAGGCTAGTGGGGTGATTTGGAGTTGCTAATTAGAAGATTAAGGTCTCCATTAGTTCTTAGGAAGTAACAAGCGTGCATCTGCTCTTCTCATTAGGCTTAGTTAGGCTAAGTGAGAGTTTGTGCTTGTTACTCTTGGTGATCAGCGTCACTAGACGACTTGGTGGTGATTGGGAGCTTGATGATCTCGCACAGGCGATTGTGAGGGGCCCAACTCATGGTGTAAATAGTTGGGTGTGATTGATCATGCCGAAGTGGTTAAGAACCAACCCATAGAGAGCACTTGATCCTTGAGTGGATCAGAAGGAGCACTTGATCCTTGAGTGGATCAGAAGGAGCAATATCCTTTAGCGGGTGCTCCAACGAGGGCTAGAGTAGCGACTCTTCGATACCTTGGGAAAACATTGACATATTCCTAACCCTTCTCCATTACTTTGAGCAATTACTTTCATGTATTTACATTTCTAGAATTGTCATACTAGACTAGGGTTGGAACTAGGTTGCAAAACTTTATGCAATAGGCTAGAAACACACTTTTAGGCATAAGAGTGAAATAGACTAAGCAATGGGTTTTAATTATGTGTGAATTTTATATTACTCCAATTCATACCCCCTGGGTACTGCACCTAGCTTGAGACCTATCAATCCGAAGTGGAAAATGGTTACTCATAGAAGAGTTTATACCTTTGTGTCTAAAAGGAGCTTAGCTTTTAGTGGGTTCTCCAACATGAAATAGGGGTTGTGGCAATAACCTCCAGGAAAGAGATTCAACTATCTTTTGTTTATTTTACTTCTCACACTTACTGTATGTTCTTGTTGATCTTTGTATGCTTGATGTCTTTGGTGACAACTGGGATTGATCTTGTGCAAGTCAGACTCCTAGTGGTTAGTCAATTTTTGCAATTAAAGACAATGTTGATCTTGCTAAGGACATGCCTTAATTTGTTGACCATAAGGACTCATCGTAATCTTAATGTCCTTGTTTAACTTTTTGGTAAGTGGAGTGAAATAGTTTTAATTAGTCTAAGGTTGTTGTTTTAAATTTTACAGACTAATACATCTCTTTTGAGACATTCAATCCTTTCAGTGGCCCTTGAAAAAAAAATATACATAAAAAAGTCTGATATCCAAGCATGCAAAATTGCCTGCTTAGAGACAAAAGTTGAGCAACTGGAAGAAACAAATGTAAGAATCTCAGCCTAATGTTAATCTGGGAGATCTCATCTCACCTGACAACCAAACCACATCAAAATCCAAAAGCTTGATCAAACCAATATATCAGACTAGTACTTGGACTCTAAAACAATCAATCATAATAGCATGCAGTAAATCCGTATGTGAACTGTTGAACAATGCTTCCACTGAAAAATGACATGTAGACAAGTAGATGTTCTAAAAATGAACGGTAGAAAGAAAGAATGATCCTAAGAAAATGGCATGGAACTGGAGATGCCTGAATACATACAAGCCACAAACCATTGGAGCAAAAAAGGGTATTAACTATGCTTCCAAGAACATAGGTTTGACAGTTTGATGCTACAAGATCGCTAATTTTCCAAGAACAATACTGCATACATTAAGGAGTTACCGACATGCTATACATCATTCTATGTAAATCCTAATAGCTATCTGCTTCCATGATGACCCCCATCCACAACAAAAGAAAAATGTGTCCTAGTGGGGTCATAGATCTAAAGAATCAATTTGCCACTTGCAGTTCCTTCAGCCTGAGGAGTCACCATTGTGTTCTGATATTTGACAGATACACTGCCATAGAATCTGTAACTTTGTGGGCATAAACCGTATATACAAGATCTGTTAAACTGCCTACTTTGTCTATATACACTACCTCTGACATCATGATCTAGAAAGCAAATCATATGGTATGTTCATCCAAATTACTGACTGTAGGACCCTCATTCAGTAGCATCTTATACAACTGGCACTACCAATTATTTGAGTTAGCCCTCTGAACTTGATCATGATACTGTGGGTAATACAGTGTTCTCGATATTTTGTAGACAAAGAATGGGATCAAGGCTGTCACCACAATCATTAGAGTAGATAACCAGTACAAAGGGCTAGGTGCACAAGCTTCCACAAAAACATGATATGCAGTGGTTGATATTGCTGGGGAAAATAGTCCATAGATGACCAGGAAAGTGTACCAGATCAGTATGCTGCCCCAGATGACAAAATGCTGTATCCAGGTGAAGTAGCTGATGTAGAGAGCTAGCTGGCAGTTCACAGTCCACACTACACAACTGTACATGGTCACCCCAAGGATGTCAAACCCAGCAACACGACCATCCTGTCGGACAGCCTGAACTAGAATAGCGTTGAGGGAACCAAAGTAAATAATTATTGAACAGCACATCCCATTTAACATCCAACTGAGTATTCGGGACCAACTGAAGAATACATTATTGACACCATCTTGATGTAATGAAGGGACCTATGATATGCAAGGGAACAAAAGGTGTGATTTATAGAAAGAAAAAGAAATCAACCAATGCAATGCTACAAACACTGACTCAAAGACCAAAGTTCACATATACTCCCTCTGTTCCAAATTACAAGTCGCTTTGACTTTTTTGATACATCCATTTTACTATGTATCAAGATACAACATATGTCTAGATACATAGCAAAATGAATGTACCAAAAAAGTCAACTTATAATTTGGAACGGAGGGAGTATATCACAACATTATATATGAATCTTATAGGTTACAAACCTCAAGACAAACACGGGAAGAGACATCCTTGTCAAAAACACCGAGGGCGATAACAGGAAGAGATGTGAAGGCAACGTTATAGAAAGATATGAACCAATCATTGTACGCAGGTTGTGCTGAGAACATAGCATGAGCCTCAAACCAGAAAAGCGTAAAGCCAAATGTGATGTTCTTGAAGAAAAAATAGCATATCTGTCCACATCAAAAACAGCAGACTGTTATACAATGCAAGAACTAAACTAACAGAGCTCAATAAGAACACCAAAATTTGCTACTTAGTGCTAAATAATACCAAAAAAAGCATTGGAAAGTTAGGTTGCATGCCAAGATTAGGTTTTTTTTTATAACAACCAAGATTAGGTTGATATCTGGTGTATCAAAATGGCACATAAGTTTAGCTGGATACAAAAGTAATATTCTTTCGGGAGGTAAAAGGAAAAAATGAAGAGGCATGATATATTGCAAGGAAATTGTTTAGGTGATACAAGTATTTGATTTTTAGTACTAAAACCATATTAGTATAGGGAACGTATGCTGTGCAAACTATAGAAACTCTAATCAAAATCATATGAATTTAATCTGATGGTGGGTTATTTTAGCACTTAAACCCCTCCACTCATCTCATCCTAATCCAAACAAGCGTGAGCATAGTGGGGGGTTTAAGTGCTAAAATAACTCACCTTCATCTCTAACCATCGGATTAGATTCCTATGGTCTTAATTAGAGTTTCTATAGTTTACACAGGAGGCTGGTTTTCATAGCATACGTTCCCATTAGTATATCCAGTATGAAGAGTACTTATATATCCATAGAATAAAACATATCATTAGGGCAACACAATGATAAAAGTGAATAAAGCTTGGTCCCGGAAACTATGTCGAAGTCCTAAAGGAGAAGAAAGAAAATGATGTTGGAGTGTATATGTGTTAGGCCCATGAGGCCCATGTAAGACTACAATATGGCTACCCTCCTAGGGCTGGCCCAATTAATCCATTCACTCTTTCCAACATGGTATCGAGCTAGGGTTTCTCTTCCTCCCTCCCACCCTCTCCAACCACCAGCCGCCGCCGCCACCATGGCCGGCGGCCATCCTCCTCCCTCCTCCTCCTTCCCTGCTCTCCCTCCCGCCGTGGGCGCCGCCGCCGCGGGCGGCTCTCTGGAGCGCGTGCCCCATCCCTCCTGCTTGGTCACCACTTCCTCCTTGCCCCTTCCATGGCCGGTCCGGATCCAACGAGCGCGGCCCAGCAGCACCTCTGCCTTGGCCGCCTGCTCCTCCCCTCCATGGCCGACGACCAGCAAGCAGGGGCAGGGCGAGCAACGGCCCAGCAGCAGCTCTGCCTTGGCCGCCTGCTCCTCCCCTCCATGGCTGGCGACCAGCAAGCAGGGGCAGGCGAGCAGCGGCCCAGCAGCAGCTCTGCCTTGGCCGCCTGCTCCTCTCCTCCATGGCCGGCGACCAGCAAGCAGGGGCAGCACGCCTCCCTCTCTTGTCGGCCACCAGGAAGATGGCAGCAGGGTCCTTCCTCCTGCTCCCTTCCCTTCTCCTTTGCCACACCAACAAGCAGTGCCAGTGCCCAGCAGCTGTTCGACAGCCGCCGTTTGCCACCAGCTGTGCAGCAGCCCAGTCGACCCGGCGCGGCTCTCACCTTTTCCCGCCGGTGCCACCCCTGTCGGGGCCTGTCGTTTGGGATCCCCCCGCGGCCGGTTCGTCGCTTCCCCGACCGTCGCCTCCGCCTATGTCGTCCCTTCTTGGCCCTCCTCCCGGGCCGACCAGGTGTGGGGGGGGCCGTGGGCGTACACCGGTGACCATGTTCGCTGGGCTGTCCCGGGCTTTACCTCATTCCCGTCGCTGTGGACCCCCCCTCCCGGAATCCTACCGGGGCCTGTCGGCTGGGATCCGACGGCCTTGGCCAGCTCCTTCAGCACCCAGAGGCCTGTCGGTTGGGATCCGACGGCCTTGGCCAGCTCCTTCAGCACCCAGGGCCTAACACCACCAGTCAGTTCCGACTGGATCGCTGACTCGGGAGCCACCACACCACTCCCAACCCTGGTCTCCTCTCTTCCGTTCATCCTCCCTCTTCGACTCACCCTTCGTCTATCATGGTCGCGAATGGCTCTTGCCTTCTAGTCACGTCCGTGGGTGCCGCTGACACTCATGGCTCCTTTCTTCTTCCCGATGTCCTTGTTGCTCCCAATGGTTCACACCTTCTGTCTATTCGTCGTTTCACAGCTGACAACTCCTGTTCTGTTGAATTTGACCCTTCTGGTCTCACTGTAAAGGACTTGGCTACCCAGCGTCCTCTTCTCCGTTGTGACAGCACGGGGCCTCTTTACACTCTTCTGTTTCCTGCTTCCGCTCCATGGTCTTCGCCTCCCACTTCGTCAGCTATTTTCGCCACCACCACCTCCTCTACTACTTGGCACCGTCGCCTTGGTCACCCAGGCCGCGATGCCTTGAACCAGCTTAGTCGTAGCTCTTCCATACCCTGTAATCGAGCTCGTGATGAGAATTTGTGTCATGCGTGCCAACTGGGCCGACATGTTCGTCTTCCTTTTCCTACTTCTCATGTGGCCCATATCTTTGACCTTGTCCATTGCGATCTGTGGACATCCCCTGTCCCTAGTATTTCTGGCTACAAATACTATCTTGTGTTGGTGGATGATCTCTCTCACTATTCCTGGACTTTTCCTCTTCGTGCCAAGTCTGACACTTTCTCCACGCTACTCCACTTCTTTGCCTGGGTGTCCACTCAGTTCGGCCTCACCATCAAGGCCGTTCAGTGTGACAACGGCGTGAGTTCGATAACTCCACGTTTCGTGCCTTCTTCCTCTCTCACGGCATGCAGTTACGCATGTCGTGCCCCTACACCTCCTCCCAGAACGGCAAGGCCGAGCGCATGATTCGCACCACCAACGACACCATCCGCACCCTCCTCTTACAGGCCTCTCTTCCTGCCCGCTTCTGGGCCGAGGGTCTTCACACCTCTACCTATCTCCTCAATCGTTTACCTTCTGCTGCCTGTCCCGCTCCCACTCCTCACCACGCCCTTTCGGTACCCTCCTCGCTACGACCACCTCCGTGTGTTCGGGTGTGCGTGTTACCCTAACACCACTGCCACTGCTCCTCACAAGCTGGCTCCCCAGGCGACTTGGTGTGTCTTCCTCGGGTACTCCCCGAATCACAAGGGGTACCGTTGCTTTGACCTCTCCTCTCGTCGCGTCCTCATTTCCCGACACGTTGTGTTCGACGAGGCCGACTTCCCCTTCTCTACCACCACCTCTCCTCCCACCTCCACAACACCTCCCACCTCCGACCTTGACCTCTCCTCCTTGTTTCCCACTGACGCGGTGGCCCAGCCACCTTTACTGTTTTACCCTGCAGGTCCTCCACCACGCGCTCCGCCGGGCTCGTGCCCCGGCTCTCCTGCTCTCCGCGCCCTCCGCCGGCTCGTGCCCCGGCTCGCCGTACTCCGGGGCTGCGCCGGCCCCTGCGCCCTGCGCCGGTCCGACGACCCCGTAACCCGGGGTTGCACCTGACCCCGCCTTGCGCCGGTCCGGCGACCACGTTCCCCGGGCTGCGCCCGACGCGGGTCCGGCGCCTGCGGCACCTCCCGCGCGCTTCGCCCAGTCGGTGCGTGTCTACCAGCGACGTGCGCGGGCGGCCTCACCGCCACCGGTGCTGGCTCCATCACCGTCGTCGCCACCTCGGTCTCCTCCCGTGGCCGCTTCTCCACCATGGACGCCTACGCCGCCGCCTCCACCGCCGCCGGCTGCTCGGGTTGAGCCGCCCGTGTACCACCCCCCCAATTCTTCACCGCCACCCGCGTCATGTTCACCCCATGGTGACGCGGCATGCGGCGGGGGGTGTTGCGGCCTCGGGCTCTTGCGCGACGCACGGCGAGACGCGGGTCTCTCGGTACCCTCTTCCGTGCGCGCCGCCTTGGCCGACCCTCACTGGCGTCGTGCGATGGAAGAGGAGTACGCGGCTCTTCTAGCCAACCAGACCTGGGATCTGGTGCCCCGTCCGCCTGGCTCCAATGTCGTCACCGGCAAGTGGATCTAGACTCACAAGCGTCGGGCTGATGGCACTCTTGAGCGGTACAAGGCTCGCTGGGTTCTCAGGGTTTTTACTCAGCGGCCTGGAGTTGATTATAATGAGACTTTCAGTCCAGTGGTGAAGCCAGCTACAGTCCGCACCGTTCTCACTGGCTCTCTCTCGCTCCTGGCCCGTGCATCAGCTGGACGTCAAGAATGCTTTTCTCCACGGGACACTTGCTGAGACAGTCTACTGCAGTCAGCCGGCGGGCTTTGCTAACTCTTCTCGCCCTGATCTGGTCTGCCACCTCAACAAGTCACTCTACGGCCTCAAGCAGGACTCTCGGGCGTGGTACTCTCGGTTTGCTGCATTCCTGCTCACTCTGGGGTTTGTGGAGGCCAAGTCAGATACTTCACTGTTCATCTACCACCACGGTGGGGAGACTGCCTATCTGCTGCTCTATGTTGATGACATTGTGCTCACTGCCTCCATCCCGACACTACTACGACGGATCATCAACTCTCTTCAGTAGGAGTTCGCGATGAAGGACCTCGGTGTGCTCCGTCACTTCCTCGGGGTCACCGTTGAGCCTCGTCCCGGGGGTCTCTTCTTTCACCAGCGGCAGTATACTATTGATATCCTGGAGCAAGCTGGGATTACTGACTGCAAGCCCTGCTCCACCCTGTTGACACTCAGGCCAAGCTGTCAGAGACCGAGGGCGCCACAGTCACTGATCCTAACGCATACAGGAGTCTTGCGGGGGCGCTTCAGTACCTCACCTTCACCCGCCTAGACATCACATATGCAGTTCAGCAGATTTGCCTTCATATGCATGATCCGCGCGAGCCTCACCTCACGGCCCTCAAGCGCCTCCTCTGCTACCTCCGCGGCACCGTCGACTACGTCATGCTTCTCCACCGGTCTTCCTCCACCGAGCTCGTCGTCTACACCAACCGGCCGAGGCAGAGTACCGCGCTGTTGCTAACGGCGTGGCTGAGGCCTCCGGGCTCCGGCAGCTCTTGGGTGAGCTCCATACTCCCCTGACCCGGAGCACGTTGGTCTACTGTAACAACGTCAGTGTCGTGTACCTCTCCACCAACCCCGTTCAGCACCAGCGGACCAAGCATGTCGAGATCGACCTTCACTTTGTCCGTGACCGGGTGGCCATCGGCGATGTTCGGGTTCTCCACGTCCGGACCACTTCCCAGTTCGCCGACATCTTCACCAAGGGCCTCCCGTCCTCCACCTTCTCCGAGTTTCGCTCCAGCCTCAACATCACTAGTGGCTAGTTGAGTCTGTGGGGGGCTCCTGTGTTGTGCTTCTTTTCGTGCCCAGTCTGAAACTCCGCTACGCCGGTAGTTCAGACTGCGGGGGGGTGTTGGAGTGTATATGTGTTAGGCCCATGAGGCCCATGTAAGACTACAATATGGCTACCCTCCTAGGGCCGGCCCAATTAATCCATTCACTCTTTCCAACAAATGAGACTGGAGGGACTAATTCATTGAAGAGTTCAAGAAGCAAAGGGGGCAGTGCTTTACGCCTTTACCATAGCTGCAATCCGACGATAACACCAATGACCATGTACAAGAAGTAATCGCTCTAAGAAACGAAACTGTGCTATTGCAAAGTCACTCGCCATAACAGCCTGTAATACAAAGCACCATCAGTTGTTAGATAACATAAAGCAGATACAAAAACCAAAAGAGAAAAAGGCATGAGGTTTCTGTTCCAGAATATAGCACTAGGCAGAGCAGCAGCACCTTGCCTAGCACCTAGGTGTTTTTCACCCAGAGTGGCTCAGAACTTGATCTATGTACTAAAGTGAGAGAAGAAGATAAGCTATGATCCAAAATTCATGGATGCATGCAGTATACCAATATTGTCGTTGAATGAGGCATTTCTCCAGCTAAGCAGAAAAAGTAAAATTTCCTAGGAACGCCCAGGTGCTAGGAGAGCCTAACCACCTGCCTAGAGCACCATGCTTTCGAAACATTGATGAAGCTAGCTTGGGTAAAAGCTCTTTCATGGAGGTTAATTGTTCATCAAGATATTTAACCAACTGATTACCAGTTGCAAGGTCCCATCATATGATCAGTCATTCTGTCCTAAAATACAGTACGGAACAAACTTCATGAGGAAGCTAAAACTTCCATCCAACTTGCCTTTCAAGTGAGTAATTTGGCTAAATATCGCAAATGCAACTTGATAAATTAAATTGTAGATCTTTTTCGTCCATTTCAAGAACCAAAGCATAGATAAGATTCATAACAATAGGTTAAGTAACAAATCCAAAAATGAAAGTAGTGCACAAAACTATAGACCTGCATTCCTTCAGCACCACTTATTCCAACCCCAATGTCAGCCTCTTGTAGCATACCAACATCATTTGCTCCATCGCCAATAGCTAAAATAGTTTTATTTGTCCTAATTTTAACCAACCTGGTGACCTGCAACAGTACCCAGTAGCTATAGAAGCTGCAAACTAGTGTTGACTATTATGGATAAATCAAATGCCGACATAAACTTGTTAAGGAATAGTCAAACAGATGAATTATCTTGTTACTCACCAGTGCCTTTTGTTTTGGTGAAACCCGACAACATAAAACAGATGCACATTTGACTGCTAGATCCAGAAATGAGTTCTTAAGGCTGCCCGTGAGAGCATGTGTCAGAGCATTGCCATCAATGATAAGAGCAAATGAAGTTGAAGTTCCTTTTTGGGAAATCTTTCCTCCAGCATCTTTTAATTTCCTATCGATTTCTTCAAACGCGGCCTTGATACGATACAAAAGGTTACAAACGTCATTGTATACATAGCATAAACTGAACTTATGCAGCCCATCTGTTTGCCCTATACAGTACTCAGATGATCTAATAATATTAATACTTATTGACATTTATGTGCATTATATGAAAAAAAATATAGGAGTCTCACATTTCAAAAACGGTGTAAATTCTGCAATTATTTATACATACATGGAAGTAACAAAAAGTAAATGTCTTCGTTTTTAGAATTCATACCATTCGGTTTCCTTCTCCACTGGACCCTTCTGAAGCTTTGTACTTGAGTTCTCCAGTGTGATAAAAATTTCCTCCATCTCTTTCCTCAATAGGTTACAAGCGTAACTAGATACCAAGCACCAACATACATTAAACTTTAAGGTATTGTGATCTCAGTTTTTCAGATATGTAACTGCATAGGGAATGGAACTAACCCTATGTTTACAGCTGTCTCCAACTTGTCTCCAGTTAAAATCCAGATCTTAATTCCAGCTTGTGCAAGTTTGTAAATACACTCAGGGACCTGCAAGGATAGAGTTGATATAAGCAATGATTTGACCATGAGTTAAAAAAATTGTTTACATTTTGACACATAAAAAGTGGTAATTTTTCCTCAATAAATATAAAAATAAGATTACTAGTGAAACTACGTGATAAACTACATAAAGAAGAAACATACTATGTAACAAACTATCTAAAAAAGAAACAAATTATGTGACAGCAACCCAATAAATATATTGTGCACAGGATGGTTAACAAATTACATTGGGGTGTCCCCTGCTGTATTTAATGTTCAAAAGAATGGTTAACAAATCAAAAATAGAAAAGAAGTTTCTCTATTCAGAATTTCAGATAAATACAAGTGTCTTAAGAAAATAAGAAACACCAAGTAGAAGTCAACACACCCCATTTTGCAATCTATCCTCTACAGCAGTAGCACCCAAGAGAACCAAATCCTTCTCAATGTCTTCTGATGCCTTCTCAACAGCTGCATCATGATCAGTATGTACAGAATTCTTGGCAGACGAGTACTCCTGATTCCATAAAACGTATTGTTCTTCAGTAAGTTCACGATATGCAAGTGCCAGGGTCCGGAGACCTGCCTCAGAATACTCATCAATGTGACACTTCGTTTTGGTCAGACAAGCTGTTCCATTATCCTTGGAGAGCCTTTCGAATATTACACTGAAGCACAGAGATGAAAAGATGATGATATACTTATTTCAACAGAACTTGAAGGTTGAAAATATTAGCATGTGAAATTCACAATTCTGAAGAAAGGTCCACTCTAGAATAGCTGCAATAGTTCAAATATGCTGCACAACTTTAAGGCTAACACTATCATGACATGGATATGTACTTATAAACGGGAAATGCAGTGTCAAAGCATAGAAGATTTTCATCACATGTAAAAACAATGATTGAACCTGTCAGCTCCTTTGCAGAACAGAAATAGTTGACCCTCTTCTGTCCTCACAATAACAGACATACGCTTACGAGCACTGCTGAACTCTAAGACGTTGAGTAGTTTATATGTTCTGAAATGAAAATTAGGCATCATGACGTTGGCAATGTTGACACTTTTGAAGAATAATCACTAAGAACAGTGGAAAAGATAAGCACCTATCCACCTTTCCACCAACGACAGGATCATACTCATGCACTGATATAGTCGTTTGTGTCCTATGATAGAATTCAAAACCAAACTCTCTTGCAGCTGTAACAAGAGCTCCTTCATCAGGAGACTCAGCTTCGTAAGGCATACCAGCAGAATTTTTATCTACCACAGGAATTGCAGTATGGCAAACAGCTAACACTCGGAAAAACATTTCTATAGCATCCCTAGAATATTCTTTGGCCCATCTTCCATTCATCAAATGACTATCAATGAAATTGAATCCCTTGACTGATCTCTTGAATTCAGCAGTGCCCTTGTGCCCAAAACTGCCAGTAGTTTCAGCTATTTCTCCATAACACGTCTCCACTTCTGTAGGCCTGTTTCCATAAACAACACCAGCAATAGAGCATTTCAAGAACTCCATTGAATTGCATGTTAATGTCCCTGTTTTGTCAGACAGTATAGTATGAACTTGACCAAGTTCTTCGTTCAAATTTGAAGTGCGAGCTCTTGCAGGTTTATCAGACTCTGCACATACATATTCTGGTCTTGATTTATGAATGTGCTCTGTAATACCTTGACAATTTCTATCGATATATACAATGAAATAGGCACCAAGCACACATACAACATCAGGCTTGTGAGAAAATGGCAGAAGGCTGCAAATGATGCATTGTTTGGATCGAAGAATAATATTTGCTTGATCTGGTCTGAGGTACCATGCATAGTTTCCTGGACTTATCTCATGCTTTGTTTTCATCCCAACACAATTGACCCAAATGTTGCAATAGCAAAGAGAATCACAAAAAGGAGATATATTATTTTATCCATTCTTCGTTCAACTGAACTCCTCTTTGAGGGTGGCTCCATTGCATTTTGCATCACCTTTGTATCATGTCCCGTAAATATTACGGTGCCATATATATACATTGTATTACGAAGTTTGAGTCCCTTAGCAGGACCTGTTCCGGAGACAGAGAATATTGTTGCCCATTGTAGTGCAGTGTTCCTAAGAAAGAATACAGTTTCTCATTCGGATCCTCACATCGAATGAAAGCCTTGAAACTATGGAAAACTTGGTCATCATTCAAGCCCATGGTCACCTCTAATGCCTGTTTCCGCTTCAAATTTGTCTCGCCATCAAGATTCATCGTCTCCACATAGCATAATCCATCATCAAAGCTAGACGAAAGGAAAAGAAGATCAGCAGGGAAGAACTCATCCTTTTTCACTTTAACTATATCGCCAACTCGAAGCTTCTTCCATTCTGTCTCATGAAATGATTGGATGCCATCATACACCTCAACCTTCCTATTGTTCACTTCTATGTCCTATGTAAAAGAATGTCAAAACAAATTCAATTCAGTAACAATTAAACAAAATAACATGTATATATTGCTGGGAAGTTACTGTTAGACTTAGGTTGCGCCACCCCTATTGGGCTGGCTGTTGGCCTCCTCAGGCCCATGTACTTAGCTATATATATGTGTACAATCCCTCTGTAATCCAATTCAATCAATACTAATCCGGCTGGCATTTGCCTTCATGGTATCAATCGCCTAAAATCCCGGACCTCCTCTGCTTCCGCCCCCCCCCTTCGGTTGTCGCGCCCGTCTCCTCGGGCTGCGCCCGACGCCTCGCACAGCCGCGCGCCTCCCCGCGCCCCCGTGCTGCGCGCTTCCCCCGCGCCGCCGCCCCTCCATGGCTCCCGCGACTCCTCCTCTGTCCGCCGGCTCTGCTTCCGCCGATGCCGTCGCCTCCGCGACTCTGCTCCGCGACGAAGCTCTTGCCGCGGCCCAAGCCCTGGAAGAGGAAGCCGCCTCTGTCCACTCCGACAACCTCGAGCGCTGCCAGCAGCTTCAGGACGAAGCCGAGCTCCTCAAGACCGCCGCCGCTGCTCAGGAGCGTGTCCGCGCCGCCGCTGCCATCCTCGCCTAGGAGCGCGCGCAGGCCGACGCCCTGGAGCAGCAGGCCGCAGCCCTCCGCGACCGTCTTCGCGCCGAGGCCCTTCGAGACAACGACGACGCCCGCTCCGTTCACTCTGAAGCCGAGGCCATCACTCACCTTCATCGCCAGGCTGCTGCTGTGCCCAACATCCGCAGCCTGGTGCCCATCGTCCTCGATCTTCAGTCCTGCAACTACTCCAAGTGGCGGGAATATTTCCTCCTCACTCTTGGACGCTACGCCCTAAAAGATCATGTCCTCACCGACAACCCCTGCTCGGCGACCCTGCCTGGGCACGCATGGACTGTGTGGTCCTCTCCTGGCTGTACAACAGCATCTCTTCGGACCTTCAGGACATCATCCATGCTCATGGCGGCACCTCTGCCCCGGCTGCCTGGCTCGCCCTCGAGCAACAATTCCTCAACAATCGTGAATCTCGGGCGCTGCTCCTCGACGCCGAGTTTCGCACCATCTCCCAAGGGGCTCTTTCCATTGACGAATACTGCAGGAAGCTGAAGCACAAGGCCGACGCCCTCGCTGACCTTGGCGAACCTGTCAACGACCGCACCCTGGTGTTGAACGTGTTGCGGGGTCTCAACGAGCGCTTTCAATTCATGGCGCAGCTCATCACCCGCCAGCGGTCGTTCCCCTCCTTCGGCGACGTTCACGCTGATCTTCGCCTGGCTGAGCTCAACATGACCTCCGCCCTGGTGCCTCCCTCCGCCCTCGTCGCCTCCTCGACCAGCAAGCCGTCGGCTTCCGCGACCAGCAAGCCACCCACCACCGGCCCTCCTCTGCCTGGCGGTGCTCCTCTCTGGTGGGCCGCGGCCGCCGTCGCCGTGGCGGACGCGGACAGGGTGGTCACCATGGTGCTCCGGATGGCCAGGGTCACCCGCACGGCGGCTCCCAGTGGCCGTCCTTCCTCAACCCTTGGACTGGCTCCATCCACATGTGGCCTGGTGGTCCCCGTGCTCCCTTCCCGCGCCCCGGTCTTCCCCAACACCATCATCAGCACACCACCAGCAGGCTCTCATGGCCGGTCTGCCCCCTACAACCATGGTGCAGCCTCCTCTCTCTTCCGCCCCCTGCAGGTCCTGGCATGCCGGTCCCTCCTGCTTGGGCCCCCTGGAATCCGCAGTCCCTCGCCAACGCCCTTCAGCACGGTGACTCTTTCTCCTCCCAGTAACTCCGACTGGGTGGTCGACTCTGGAGCCACTTCCCACATCGCCTCCAGTGCTGGTATGGTCACCCCCTCCACCTCTTCCTTTTTTCCATCCTCCATTGTTGTTGGCAACGGTGCTACACTTCCTGTTGTTGGCACCGGTTACTCGACCCTCCCGGGTCCCTTTCGCCTCAACAATGTTCTCATTGCTCCCGCTATTATTAAAAATCTTCTCTCTGTTCGTCAATTCACTACTGACAACCTTCAATTCACTACTGACAACCTTGTCTCCATTGAATTTGACCCTGCTGGTATTTCTGTGAAGGATCTTCGCACCAAGGCCACCCTCCTTCGATGTAACAGCTCGGGACCCCTATACACCCTGCAGCTTCCATCAACTCCCACTGGACCATGCGCTCTAGTCGCCACTCCTTCCTCCACCGACTGGCATCGTCGTCTCGGCCATCCTGGCAAGGAAGCTTTCCAGAGTCTTGCCCGGTCTTCTTCCATCATCTGCAGCACCCCCGGCGGCGACTCCCTGTGTCATGCATGTCAACTAGGTCGTCATGTCCGATTACCATTTTCTTCTTCGTTGTCCAGGGCTTCTAAACCCTTTGATCTTGTACATTGTGATTTGTGGACCTCCCCTGTCACTAGTGTCTCCGGATTTAAATATTATTTAGCAATTCTTGATGATTACTCTCATTTTCTCTGGACATTTCCTCTTCGTCTCAAATCTGAAACCTTTCCATCTCTTTCCAACTTTTTCGCCTATGTCCTAACTCAATTCGGCTGTACTGTTAAGGCAGTCCAATGCGATAATGGTCGTGAGTTCGATAACTCCGCCTCCCGCGTGTTCTTCCTCACCAAAGGCGTTGTTCTGCGCATGTCGTGCCCATACACCTCGCAGCAAAATGGCAAAGCCGAACGCATCCTTCGCACCACCAACAACGCCATTCGCACTCTTCTCATTCAAGCGTCCATGCCTCCCATTACTGGGCTGACGCCCTTGCCACTGCCACCCTCCTTCTCAACCGTCTCCCCACCAAAACTCTCAACATGTCCACCCACTTTGCCCTCTACACGGCACTCTTTCCTCTTACCATGACCTACGAGTTTTCGGCTGCACCTGTTATCCCAACCTCGCTGCCACTGCACCGCACAAACTCTCTCCCCGGTCCACCTTGTGCACCTTTCTTGGCTACTCCAATGATCACAAAGGTTATCGCTGCCTGCCTTGATCATACCACAAATCGGGTCATCATCTCACGTCACGTCGTGTTCGACGAATCCTCCTTTCCCTTTTCCCACCAACGCCTTCATCTTCCCGGATGAACTTGATTTTCTAACTAATGATGGGCCTCTTCCAGAACCCCCTTTTTCTGCAGGTACCCCCACACCATCGCCGGGCCTCCTGTGCTGGTCCTCTGCCACCAGTCAGGCCACCTCCCGGCCTCCCAGCGCCCCAAGGGCCCCTGCCACCTCTTGTGGACCCTGTCCTGGCGCCACAGGAGGTGCCCCTGCTGCCCCGGCACACGATCAGCAGTTCCAGGCGCCTGCAGACTCCGGCGCACCCCAGGCGCCTCCGCTGCTGGTGCCCCAGTCACCTCAGCTGCAGGAGCCACCCCAGGCGTTGGACCCTGCTGTTCCTCCGGTGCTGGTGCCCCAGGGGTCCCTGCCTCGGGCCCCTGCTGTGCCTCCAGCCCCGGCGTTTTCAGTGCCTCCGCCGCTGGCTCCTCCGGCGGCGTCTTCTTTCCAGAAGCCGCCGATTGTTCACGTCTACGCTCGACGTGCTGCTTCACCCAGCAGCACCCACTTCACCACCTCCTGCTGCTCTCCTTCGACGATCGGGCATGATTCCCTCCCCGCCACGATTCGTGAAGGATGCTCCTCCTACCGGTGCTGTTCCCATTCCACCGGTCGTCAACAGCCACGGCATGACGACCCGTGGCAAGTCTGGCATTCAGCAGCCCCGCCTTGGTCTCCATGCCGAGGCCCTCTCTCCTGTTCCCAGGTCCTGCCGCGATGCGCTCACTGATCCTCATTGGCGTCAGGCCATGGAAGCCGAGTATGCTGCCCTCATGGAAAATCACACCTGGGATCTTGTTCCCCGGCCCAGCGGAGCAAATGTGGTTACGGTAGGAAAGTGGATTTTCAAGCACAAGTTCCATGCTGATGGGTCCTTGGACAGGTATAAGGCTCGGTGGGTTCTTCGTGGTTTCACCCAACGTCCCGGTGTCGACTATGATGAAACGTTCAGCCCCGTGGTCAAACCGGCAACCATCCGTACAGTCCTCACTTTGGCACATTCTCGACATTGGCCGATCCATCAACTTGATGTCAAGAATGCCTTCCTTCATGGGACGCTGTCCGAGACTGTCTACTGCTCTCAACCCACCGGTTTTGCTGATTCCACTCACCCTACTCATGTCTGCAAGCTCCACAAGTCCCTGTATGGACTCAAGCAAGCACCACGGGCTTGGTACAGCAGATTCGCCTCTCACCTGCTCTCTCTGGGTTTCACTGAAGCACGGTCAGATACATCCCTGTTCATTTTTCACCGAGGCACCGAGACAGTTTACTTGCTCCTCTATGTCGACGACATTGTTCTGACAGCTTCTACACCGCAGCTCCTCCACCGTATTATTGCAGCCCTGAAAAAGGAATTTGCTATGAAGGATCTTGGTCCCCTTCATCACTTCCTGGGCATGTCCGTTGAGCAGCAGGGCGACTCCCTCTTCCTTTCTCAGCGTCAGTACACTCTGGATGTCATGGCACGTCATAGCATGAGTGATTGCAAGCCTTGTTCCACCCCGGTTGACACCTGCGCTAAGGTCTCCACCTCTGATGGACCCTCGGTCACTGATCCTACAGCATATCGCAGCCTGGCCGGAGCTCTACAGTATCTAACCTTCACCAGGCCGGACATCGCCTATGCTGTCCAACAGATTTGTCTTCACATGCATGACCCACGGGAAGTTCATCTTGCTGCTGCCAAACGGATCCTCCGCTATCTCAAGGGCACCCTGGACTATGGTCTTGTCATCCCACGCTCCTCCCCGTCACAGCTTGTTGTCTATACCGACGCGGACTGGGCTGGTTGTCCTGACACCCGGCGTTCAACATCAGGCTATGCCGTTTTCCTTGGCAGCAGCCTAGTTTCCTGGTCATCCAAGCGGCAGCCCACCGTCTCCCGCTCCAGTGCCGAGGCCGAATATCGTGCTGTCGCCAACGGGGTTGCTGAAGCTACCTGGCTGCATCAACTTCTTCAGGAGCTTCATCACCCCGCTGCAGTCTGCTTGCCTCGTCTACTGCGACAATGTTAGCGCCGTCTACCTCTCCACCAACCCCGTGCAACATCAGCGCACCAAACACGTGGAGATTGACCTCCACTTTGTGCGGGAACGCGTCGCTATTGGGGCTGTTCGCGTTCTTCATGTTCCCACTACATCCCAATTCGCGGACGTCTTCACCAAAGGCCTTCCTTCATCCGTCTTCGCTGATTTTCGCTCCAGTCTGAACGTCCGGTCAGCTCCCGTCCCGACTGCGGGGGGGGGGGGGGGGTGTTAGGCTCAGGTTGCGCCACCCCTATTGGGCTGGCTGTTGGCCTCCTCAGACCCATGTACTTAGCTATATATATGTGTACAATCCCTCTGTAATCCAATTCAATCAATACTAATCCGGCTGGCATTTGCCTTCAGTTACCTCCACACAATATGTTTCAGTTCCAATTTCAATTTCAACAACGCAGCAGAAATAGGTTATATATATATATATATATATAGAACTACTATTTAGGATACAATGCTTTAAATAATATTTAGAGCGCCGGCGGAGCACCACCCAGATCCGGCGATACCGGCCAACACCTCCCAAATCCCACAAACGTAAATATTGTTACCAACACTAGCAAGGCAATCCCGCAACCGTAAATTTTGCTCTTCTTCATGTGCACCAGCACGTCAGGACAATTGTCCACCCCGCGACCATAAATATTTTGGCCCGCAACCGTAAATTTCGCTCTTCTCTAAGTGCGGTGGCACGTCGGACCAATTGACCACCCGAGACAGAGTCTAGATCTTGGATGGAGTAAAGGTAGTGGCTGTGTTGCTTGGATGGAGATTGATTTGATTTGTGTGGCAGCATGTCAGTTGTACAGAAAAGCTGAAGTGGTTACTTTTATGGTTATAACAATCCGCGATCACATAAGGTTAGTACCTTTTATGGTTATGGAACTCGTTTTAGGGTTGCGTGATGTGGCTTTTATGGTTGCAGAACTCGTTTTACGGTTGCGGGATGTGGCCACCTGGTAGGCGGTTAGTACCTTTTATGGTTGCGGAACTCGTTTTACGGTTGCGGGATGTGGCCACCTGGTATCCTACCGTACATGTTTTTATGGTTGCGGGAAAAGACCAATGATACTTTTCCGGTTACAGAAATTTGAGATAGCGGGGTCCTATATATATATTATATATATATATATATATATATATATATATATATATTGTTAATTAAAGAAAAGTTTGTGTGCGTATCCAAGAGAAAAAAGAAACACGTAATGTTTGCTGAAGCCTTATCAACACAGCTTGATAAGAGATACAATTACCCTGGATATGTAAACAACTATGTTATGGCACAAATGTTTTAAGACAGTAGTGAGTAGTAAGGACAACTAAAAATACAGTTATCTCTCTCCCCTACATTATGACCGCAAGCCAACCATTCTCATCGTGCCGCAGCAGAAATTTATGCAATCCCTTTGATCACAAACACAGACAAAGTACAGCCGTCCATAATCCCAGGCAGCTAAACATGCCATTATTACATCCTACAGCCAAATGATAGTGCGTTTGTGTGACTGAAAACGCATTGAACTCTCTAACTAGTAACTACCCACTAGGGATCTGAACACTGCATTTGAGAGTCTCGTAAAAGAAAATGACGCAGAGATGCAGTGCAACCATTAAACTGCCTTGTAGGTACACAAAATTCTTGTAGTGAGGTGACTATCACGCAACATTTCAGATCAAAACTACCCGGTATCCCCGAGCATTATGCAGCAAATCCAATAAACCCCATTTGCCTAGCCCAATGCCGTTAGGCCAACCAACCCAACCGACCCGGCGTGCAAGGGATCAGCATCACCTCCCAGTCAGCCCAATGCCTTGCTAGCCCGTGGACGTGGAGGTACAGCAGAGCAGAGCAGTGCGCGCTCACCTGCTGCTTCCGGCGCCAGTCCTCGACGGCCTCCTTGGCCAATGGGGCGCGACGACGACGACGAGCGGAGCAGGAGACGGCGCGGTAGGGCGCGAGCGGGCTGACGAACGCAGGCGCACGAGCGCTCGACGACGACGAAACAGCTTGGCCGGGCCTAGCTCGCGAGAGGGTGCCAGGATTGGAAGCTCGCGGCGACGACCGACTTGTACAGAGGGGCGGCGCAGTGGCCGTGCGGCGCACGGGTATGCCTTGGCACGAACCTCGCGGCCGCGCGGCCCCCACGGCTTACGCAACCGGCGCCGCCATCGTCGGCCGGGCACGACGAAGCGGGGGCGTTGCAGCGGACCGCACGGGAGACCCCTTTGGCAGTGGCGGAGGCTGGCGGAGGAGGGTGGTGGAGGCGGTTGGGAGTAGTGGCGGCCGCGGCGGAGGCGAAGGCGAGCTCGACGAGGGGGCGCTCGTCGGTTCCCATGGGCATGGCGGTGGCGAGGCGGTGGCGGGCGGGGGAAGGATCTGGGTTTGGGACGGTTGGTTGGGGCGTCGTGGGGTGCGTGACGACCGACGAGCGCGTCGTGTGGTGTGGTGATGTGTGCACAGGACGGGTGCGCCGTGCGCGTGGGCGGAGCAACCGAGCAAGTGTGGTGTGTGGTGGGCCGTGTGTGGTGTGGGGCGAGGAAGTGGTGGTGCTGCGGACACACGGCCTGGAGAGTGGCAGACGCGCCCCGCAGCGGCATGGGAACTGGAGATACGGATGGTGCGGTGGGGTCAGGGTTCCGGGCCCAGCCACGTGGCGACGCGCTTGTGCTTTTTCCTCCTGCGGTTTTGCTTTGCTCTTTCTCTTCCTCGAAAAGAGGAGATGTGGGGCCGTGTGGGGCCTTCTTCATGGTCATGGACGTGGACTTTTAAATTTTTTAATTTAAATTACTGATGAGATTGTCGCAACGAAATCGGGAACCAACGAAAACATATCCCAGCATATACATTCTCAGCATATGTTATCTACACCCACCCAAACTGCTTCGAAATCTGTGTTTTCACACTTTACCTAATGTGAAACACTCTTTACCTAATATATAACACTACTAGTTTGAATGATACATATCTTGATGTAGTGTATGGACAATCCAAAGAACACTTGCTTACATTTATGCACTGAAAAATTGCTTTCAGGAACCGGCTTTTGAATCTAGAATAACTTCCCACTGGTGATAAGGCATCATCAGCTTTTAATAAATCTGTGGAAGGAACAAAGATCATGCTTTGGTAAATCTGTAACACGTCTTCATCATGTTGAGCTATGTTGCGGCCTGACTAAAAGTTATTTCTATTTTCTACTACTATAGCAACAATCATCCTTATGCACATATTATGAAACAAATGGTTACATATTATATGTCCATCTTTTATACCATATTTTCGTGTGAAAATACAATACTTCATAGTGCTCAAATTAATAATTAGATAGAAAAAGGAAACATATAGTGTATATTAAAAAATCTTGGATGTGGTTAAGGCGTCTTACTTTAGTTAATCGACATTCGACTATCCATCTTAGAATATCCTTCGTGTAAACTTATGTTGTTCCTAGTGCTCAATGAAATATTATCAAGTGAAATAAAATAAGAGCTAATTATAGAAATTGCATTACAATAGTTCACACACTTTCTAAATAGAGTTGACTATTCCTAACAGGCTACTTAAACAACTATAAGGCAATGCATGCATTCTATTTGATCCACAACCTTTTATCTAAAATACAGTGCTACAATGATCCAGTCATCAGGTCACGGTATATTTATTGGATAATATTTCCATTTGACAAATTTTATTTTTAGAAAAATAGAATTATATGTATAGATATATAAGTATATAACCAACTCTTTATGTATCAGGAAGAACACAACTAGTATATTTAGATCTCGTGAGGCACAGCTCAACTTTACCGATGAGTCATCTTTTTTTTTGGTTTTCAGCTCAACAAGCAGTTCTTGACCTGTTTTCTTGACTATGTTTGACAAAACAGCTTCACCGAAGGGTAACAAATGATCATAATATTGTAATATTTTCTTTTTTCCTTTATTTTTTTCCTTGTCGCCATGGGAAGAAGATGTAAGGATACCATAATACCTCAAACCCGGCTACCCTTACATCAAATTAGTGCTAAGGGCGTCTCTTGTAGGGTTATGAGGACGCTACGCTAGCCGGAAATCAAAATTTCTACCTCATAAAACAGGAATTACTACTAGGTATAGGTCACGATTTTACCACTAGACACGCAGACACAGCGGAAACGACTCGATGTAGTCGTTCGCGTCATAGCAATGCAGTGCAGTTGCGTGGTCGTCCGTCAAACGTCTCCCTCGCGCGGTTCGACCTTGTGCTCCAGATGCATCATCTCCGAGGTATCCCACACGTACAGGGAGGATGAAGGACCGAAAATGCTAAAGCAAGGCGACCAGAGGGGGGTGAATGGGAGCCTAAAAATTTCTTTCAAAATTCTGGCCTCTGTCCCAACAAAATCAACCCCAAGAGCAAATCCAACACACGTGATGTCCACGACCCAAGAGAATGGGTGGGAGTTCCCTATGAACACAGCGGGACACCACAAAAGTTCCCTCCCAAATCCACGCGAGTCAACTAGTGACAAGATGGTCTTTGGGTAACCTCAACCTCCCTCGAGCAACGCGAGGGGGATTCAGGTGTTTTCGCAAAGTGGGAAGCCCTGTTTCTGTAGAGCACAGAGTCAGGAATCCAACTCAAAAAGCGGATCTCAAATCGGAGCTCGAACGCAAAAGACACGGACGAAAACGCGTGCTGTCTGCACTGACCGGAATCTGGATGAGTCCGATCAGTGGGGACCGGACGCATCCGGTCACGAGAATCACGTACTGGATGCTCTCTATTCACGACCGGACTCACAGTGAACAAGCATCCGGTCGCAACATCTGAGCGTCCGGTCAAGCACAGAAGAGGCAATGAACAGTGCCCGTCGTGCGTCCGGTCACGTGAAACCCTAGCGTTCGGTCAGTTATGCATAGCACTATCTCGCTCAGCCTTCAACGATCGGACGTACGAGGACAGCGTCCGGTCGGTTCGAGGCGTGCAACCGGTCACCTCGTGTGAACTGGACAGCGCGGGTGTTCAACGACCGGACTCTGATCGGTGCTTCCCCCGGTCGCTATGAGGCAGCGTCTGGTCACCCCGAACAGCCCTATGTTCGTCCACCAATTCGACCCAATCTCCCTCAAATCAAAAGCACTAGGGCTCAAATTTCGAGTGAGGGTTCATAAGGATGTTAGTGAGCTACTCCTAAGAGATCATGACTCGAACCAACTCCCAAATCGGTGAATCGAAGAAAAACGGTGAAGAACGGGCCAAGAACTCGATCCCAAAACTAAATCCGCCCGATTGTGAGTTCGTGAGTGGGTATTAGAGAAATTCCTTCGGTATAAAGAAGACTCTCACGAAGCTACACAAGATGGTTCAAACGGATTTGCGAATCTTCCCTCGAAACAAGAATTTCTCGTGAAGATCGAAAGAGGGGAAAACGTGCAAACGCGAAGAAACAAAATCGCAAGACAATCAAAGCACGAATTTGATCCTTGGATTCAAAGGAATGGATGATTGATTAAGCACTCGGTGTCGGGCTACAAGCCACTCCTAGCAACACAAAGCTTGGATGGCAAAAAGCTCAAGAACAAAAGTCGGTCTCTCCTCTAGCCCTAGCCTCCTCTCACCTAAACAAAATGAGAGTGACACCTCCAAGGATTGCTGTCCAACACAGCCTCTTCATCTATATATAGGTGTACGTCCAAATGGCACAAACGCCCTAACATGAAGTACTAACCCAAATACCTCCTAGGGGTAAAACTGTCCAACTCTGGCAGTTTCCATCCGACGGCCACGCCCGCACATCCGGTAGCTTCGCCTCGACGCGACGTCCATGATGTCGCCACGTGTCGTCATGTCGACCACCGCGCCTTCCTCGTGGATAGCTTCGCCGCCACATGTCGACCGTCCTTTTGGACCTTCCCCCGGTTTTGAGGCCCAAACCGGGAAACCTGCCAACCCAGGTTTTGAGGCCCAAACCTGGAAACCGTCCTCCACCCCGAGTTTTGAGGCCCCAAACTCGAAACCCCGCCATCCCAGGTTTTGAGGCCAAACCTAGAGACCATCCATCCCAAGTTTTGAGGCCCAAACTCGGAAACCGGCCACCCAGATTTTGAGGTCGAAACCTGGAAACCGTCGATGGTAGCTTTTTGAGGCTCAACTACCGAACCCGCGCCGTAGACGAGATGTGGTTCGCACACCCCAACCACCGGCACCGATGCCGATGCATGTCCAGCCTCCACGCCGGGCACAACGCCTTCGCCTTCCTTCTTGACTTGGCCGACGGCACTTGCGCCGCACGCAAGCCCGTGTCCGACCTCCGCCAAGTGCCACGACGTCATCGTGTTCCTCCCGTCTCGGCCGATGCATCGCACATCCCCATGTGCTCCTGCTTGCCGATGCCACGTGCCAGCTACCACAGCTGGTCCTCTGGCCCTCTGGTCCGTCGGTCCAAGCCTCACGTCCGCCCTTCACCGCTCTAGGTACATCGGCATGGCACGTCCGCCGCACGGCACGCTCATCCTTCACCGATCCCGGTCCGTCGGCACGACACGTCTCTACTTGACCTTCACCTCGCCATCGACCACTGTATTCGAGCTCAACACCTGCACATCAACACAGCCAAGAGACACATGTTGCACACGCACACCAACACAGAAAACACCACAACTCAACGCCACCGGTTAGTCATAAACATTAAGCGCATAGACGAATAATGACTCAACGGGGGGTAAAAGCCCTCGAACCTTCCTCATCAAAGTCAATCATTCATCATATATGTTTCTCAATCTCCCCCTTGATGAATGCATTGACTAACAATAAAACCAAAAAGGGAAGGGTTTGAAGGCAAAACCTCATTCAAGTGCCAAAAAGCCAATAAAAAGCAAACACAAAGGCCACTTGAGATGAGGAAGGATCATGAAACTCCAAATAAAAGCTCTCAGTCCCGAAAGAAACAGGAAAAGCGGGCAAAGCCTCCACCACAACTGAAGAGAAGACAAGAGAAGATAAGAGTTCATGAAACCAAAAAGGTACTCAAAAACCAATCTCAACACTAAAAATTATCAAAACAATCATCACAAAAGAAACCAAGGTACTTATCCACTTGGGTTTCGAAATTCAAACAATCATTACAAAAGAAACCAAGGTACTTATCCACTTTGGTTTTGAATTTTCTCCCCCTTGATGATTGAATTGACAAAAAACTAGACCCACAAAGTGATGGTTTGAGATACCAAAACTAAAAATCTCATCCAAGTGATCAAAAGCCATAGAAGGACAAAGAACAAAGTCACTTGACATGAGAAGATTATCCATTCAAATGCCCAAAAAGCCAAAGAAATGCTAAAGAAGGGGCAATTTGAAATGAACATAACTTGGTCCCCAAAGACATGGGCAACGACTCAACGCAACCAAGCAAAGGATCGGAGCAACAACTCAACAAAGATCAAAACTCAATCACATAGAGCAAAAGACTTGGTTCCCAAAGACATGGGCAACGGCTCGACGCAACCAAGTCAAAAATGAGCTAGCCCTCAAGAAGAGGCAGAAAAAGCTCAACGCCACTAGCTCAAGCTCGATACCAAATTGAGGCTGAAAAACAACGCCTTAGAATACAAAAACTGCTAGTCCCTCAAGATAGAGGCACAGAAGCTCAACACACTAGCAGACTCGATATCAATCACAAACAGCCCAAAAATTGGTGAAGACAGCTAGTTCCTCAGATAGAGGCAAAAGTGGCTCGACACAAATGAGCTGAAGGCTCCATACAAATAAAAAATACCAAGCAAAAACTGCTAGTCCCTCAAGATAGAGGCATAACAGCTCAACACGACTAGCAGGCTCGATACCGATTGAGAAAACACAAAGAGAAGCTATCAAAACTAAATGGAGCACAAACACTCGGAGCACGCGGAGAAGCAGCAAAGCAAAAGCGGCTCCCCCTGAAGCAAGATCCTAAACACAAAGGCTATGCAACAAAGGCAACTAAGCTCACTATGAATGATACCAATTGAAGAAGGACATAAAAGGATATCAATTGAAACACATAAAAGAGCTAACTCCCCCTAGCTCAAAGCTCTCCCCCAAAATGCAATGACTTTCCCATTTGTGCCCAACACACAGGCTCTTCCCTTGCAAACAGCTCTCCCCCTTGACAAAAGGGAACATGCTGAGGGGTTTTAACATTTCTCACAAAGTTGACACAAACACAAGACAAAGTCATCAACCAAAAGCATATGGGGGTATCATATGGGTGTATCGGAGCTAGGGGTATGTACACTAAGCTAAAAAAGCATGACATGCACAAGATGCAACAGCTTCAAGTGGTATAGCAATCAGAATGAAAAGATTGCTCAAAAGGGTGCTGCCCTGAAAGTGTAGCAATCAATACAAATGCTAGCAAAGGCTCAAACTGATCAAATGAATACAAAATATGAACAATTGAGCATATGAGCAGTTTTTAAGCCATTTAAAAGCAGTTCACCACTAAAATAGCACTAACATGAATAGATAGGAAATCAACCAAGTGCTAATCAAGTATAAAAGGTGAACTACCCCTAGCAAAGTTCAATCATCATGCCATCGAATGAAGCATATACTTGTGTTGTTATCAAATTTTATCAGAGATTGCAGCGGTATTAACACAAGTTCATATTAAAGCATGTGATTGCGAGAGGTTAAAAGCATGGTCATTTCCTAACTTTTCAACCGAGCTAAGCCTATGCAAGAAAAGCAATCGGAAGCTTAAAGCACCGGTTTCGGTCTTACACTACATGGCTCAAGTTTAACTCAAATGTGCAATGAGAAACAGTCTCGATACCATGAGGTGCTGACACATGCAATCCCATCTCGATCTTTTCATTTCACTTAAACTTGGATCAAATTTTAAGCACAAGGTAAATATGAACAATCCAAGCAAGTGAATGACTCAGTGCAAGAGCCATAGCAACCTAGCATACAAAAAATAGTACAAGTGATCTCAACATATCCTACCCATGCTAGTTGTCAATCTCAATGGTGAACAAATTAAAGGTTTCATAGTTGATTAATCAAGTTCACCATTTGCAAAAAAAAGCTTAGCTCATAACATGTATTAAGTGATCAAAAGGAGCCTAAGCTACAAGCATCATCATGAATAAATAGGGCATACCAAAAAGAGCATAGTCTCATTCTCATTACTATATATATGAAGCTCTAAAATGCACTAAATACATTATGAAATGCATGCAAAAGCTAGTCTATCAAAGACCAAAGCACAACTAGCCTATAAAGGAAAACCCAAAACAAAAGGGTATCAGAGAAGTCCAACTAAGATACAACAGGCAAAATGCTTCCCCAACTAAAAGGGAAATACACACCAAAACTCACAAGTAAAGAGCCAAGGAACGCTCAAGCGACAGCCAGCAAAATCCACATCAAAAAGACCACACAGCAGAAAGGGGTCGGAGAAGAAGAGTACCAAAAACCGAACTCAGAAGTGTGTCGGGGTACCTCATGATGCGCATGACCGCCTGCTGGTGTGATACCAGAAAGGACGCCTGAATCTGCTGAAATTTCCGGGGCGCCTGCCTCACCGGAGTCGTCTCCCCCTCGCCTGATGCTGTCGCGCGCACAGGTGCTGCTAGTGCTCACTGGAGAGCTGCTCGAACGGAACCCCAAGACGTGGAAGGAGTGGGATCGGGTCCGTGAGCCGAAATGCTCTCTCCAGGCTCCTGTTCTTCTGCACACTCAAAAGCAGAAGAAAACACAAGGCATTGTCTCGTCCAGTGTGACCTCAAGGTCTCCACAGAGCGGTTAGTCGCATAAAAGCATAAGGTAAGCTCTCAACAAAAAGAGGTCTACCTATGAATGATACCGCAAGGAGATCTGAACTCAGACTAGTCAAAACTACCATGCAACAGGATAAAGCACTGTATAGCAAAATGCAGCCTAAAGACATGATCAACCCAAACACAGCCTAAACGTCAATACATGCTACAATGCAAGATAATGATAGCAATAGACCCAAAAGCATGCAACATGATAAAATTGTGGAAAGGCTAGTGCTCAAAACTAATCATATCAACAGGGTACATGTCGCTAACCAAAACTAGCACCTGAAAAGTGATACCTAATGAACATCATACCTCAACAAGTAAAGCTCATGGAGAAGTATGGTAAAGCATGGCATAATGTTCATGAGGATCACAGACTAGCATGAAAAGTGACTCATCCACCAGGCTATACACAAAGCTAGCATGACATGATATACAAGATAGCACATGCGAGAACAAAACATGATACATAGGAAAATGTACATGCAAGAACTATACAAGTGAGCACATGAAACACCATCTCATACCACAAGAAATAACACATGGATGTACAACGTATGAGTGTATAAGAAAGCTCACCAAACTGCAAAAGCCTCTTTGGAGGCAAATCTAAGCAGGGTGTAGAGAACCATCAACTCTTGATCACATCTAAAAGATCAAGTTCCATCAGGCGCATGTTCTCCACCCCGCGTCCTCATATCTACACACAAGAGGACAAAATAACCCGAGTCTTGGATCCCGAAGGGTTAGCAAGCATGCACTTGGGAACCCAAGACTTGGTCACAAAACTCAACTTATCTTGTGGGTTAGTATGATGCAAATGCTGGTTCAAATGCAATTTTGAAACAACCTTGGAAGCATTCCTCAAAAGGACAACTCGAGAAGAAGAACGAGTCGTACCACGGGAAAAGAGGCAAACATCTTCCAAGGTTTTTGTAGAAGAACCAATAGAAGCACCATGAAAAGCATGACGTGGATCGAGAGAAGAAGCACTAGAAGCATGTCCACGACCATGACCTATCCCACTAGAAAAGGAGTCATAAAACCCATCAACAAAGAGGAGCTTCTTACTAGGAGCACAAACGTTCATGCCATGAGAAGGGCTATGAACCACTATCTTCCTAGAAGAGCGAGCTTGGCGCAAGCGTTTGGCACGCTGATAGCAAAAGCTTTCTTGATGCCCATCTTTCTCACAAAAAGAGCAATGGTACAAAGGCCTATTGGAAGGCACACCATTCTCTGACAAGTGAGAAGTCCCTTGGGACTTAGAACAAGTAGCATTAATGTTCAACTTGGTGCCAACACTAGGAGCACACGTGCCATGGGAAAGCCTACGTGGCTTCCTAAAAGCCTTAGCTCGAATACGTCGCTCGTGTTTGACACGGCAGAAACAAAAATCGAATGAGTGTCCATCCTTCTTGCAAAAGGTGCAATGGAAAACCGGATTGGGAGCACGAGTCCCAAAAATGTGGGAAGCAACCTTGTCAAGAGAAGTCCCTTTGACATCACTCGAAGAACCAACAAGGTTAGGCGTAGCTATGAAAGAGCTATCCGAAACCTTGGCACAAGTGCTATCGTCAAAAGACTCACGCGCATTACAGGAACTCAACTCCGGTTGCAAAGATGCAGACTTGGAAACACCAACATCGGAGTTGCAAGAAATGCGTGAATCAAATGACTTAGCACAAAGACTCTTGCATCTTTTGGCTAAAACCTCATTTTCAAACATGAGGCGATCACAAGTACCACAAGGAGTGTTTCTCAAGTTTTCCATCTCCTTTTCAATGCAGTCGACATATGTGGTACGCAAGAGTTCAATCTCTTTCTCAAGGTTGGCACTCATATCATTGTGCTCAACCAACTTAGCGCTCATATCATCGCACAAAGCTTTCAAAGCCAAAACCTCTTTTTCTAAATCAATGCATGATGTGCACATGAAATCGGTGGAAGAAACATCACCATTCATATCAAGCAAAGAATCATGAATAGCACAAGAAGTAAGGCAAGCATTTTATTCAAAGAGCACAAGCTACAAGGCCTAGCATTTATCTCATCAATTTCAGCCCTAGCATGCTCAAGTTCATCTACACATGTGGTGTGAGTCAATTTTAGTTCATTAATTTTAGCATGCAAAGACTCACATGAAACACATGGTGCAACAGCTTTTGACCTAAGCAAGGCTATTTCAGATTTAGCACGAACAAGATCCTTGCGCAAGTCAAAGCAAACAAGACATGGTATGGAAGCATTTGATTTCAATGTTTCATTTTCAGATTTTAAGCTAGCAAGAGAAAAGCATAGCTCATCATTCTTCCTAACCATGTCACTACAAGCGGTGCAAGATAAAGATGCACTAGACTTCCAATGAAAAAGGCCACATTTTAACCTAGCAATGGAGCATTTCAACTTCTTGATCTTTCTATGCAAGGTATCACAAAGCTCATCATATCTAATGTTATCATCACAACAAGCTTCAAATCATTGGGACAAAATCCCAAGACTAGCGAGAAGTGTACCTTTCTTGGCCTTGCCAAGTTCACGTATACGATCCTCCGTTGAATGCTCATCATCTCCTAGGAAGTCCAGCAAAGCATCCACCTCACGTTCTGCCTCAAGAGCCCCACTCCTCCTTCTTGCCAAAGTGTCGTCCTCAATCGTATGTCCAAGACTCAAACCTAAGGACAAAGACACATTGGAATAAGAACTTGGTGCCATTTCCAAAAGCACTGTTAGTGTTAGCCAAAACACAAGCTCAACACCTCGACAAGCAAAGTCGGAAACACAACCGCTCTCAAAAGGTCGCCTTCGCGGATTCGGAACTGGTTAAGGTAGAGAGATCCTTAACTGGCTCTGATACCAATTGAAGGACCGAAAATGCTAAAGCAAGGCGACCAGAGGGGGGTGAATGGGAGCCTAAAAATTTCTTTCAAAATTCCGGCCTCTGTCCCCAAGAGAAAAGCCGACACACGTGATGTCCACAACCCAAGAGAATGGGTGGATGTTCCCTAGGAACACACCGGGACACCACAAAAGTTCCCTCTCCCAAATCCACGCGAGTCAACTAGTGACATGATGGTCGTTGGGTAACCTCAACCTCCCCCGAGCAATGCGAGGGGGATTCAGGCGTTTTCGCAAAGCGGGAAGCCCTGTTTCTGTAGAGCACAGATTCAGGAATCCAACGCAAAAAGCGGATCTCAAATCGGAGCTCGAACGCAAAAGACACGGACGAAAACGCGCGCTGTCTGCACTGACCGGACTCTGGATGCATCCGATCAGAGGGGACCGGACGCGTCTGGTCACGAGAATCACGTACTAGATGCTCTCTGTTCACGACCGGACTCACAGTGAACAAGCGTCCGGTTGCAACATCTTAGCGTCCGGTCAAGCAGAGAGGAGGCAATGAACAGTGCCTTCGGTGCGTCCGGTCACGTGAAACCCTAGCGTCCGGTCAGTTATGCACAACACTATCTCGCTCAGCCTTCAACGATCGGATGCATGAGGACAGCGTCCGGTCGGTTCGAGGCGTGCATCCGGTCACCACGCGCGAACTGGACAGCGCGGGTGTTCAACGACCGGACTCCTGACTCGGTGCGTCCGGTCGCTATGAGGCAGCGTCCGGTCACCCCGAACAGGCCTCTGTTCGTCCACCAATTCGACCCGATCTCCCTCAAATCAAAAGCACTAGGGCTCAAATTTCTAGTGAGGGATCACAAGGATGTTAGTGAGCTACTCCTAAGAGATCATGGCTTGAACCTAACTCCAAATCGGTGAATCGAAGAAAACGGTGAAGAACGAGCAAGAACTCGATCCCAAAACTAAATCCGCCCGATCTGTGAGTTCGTGAGGTATTAGAGAAATTCCTTCAGTAGCAAGAAGACTCTCACGAAGCTACACAAGATGGTTCAAACGGATTTGCGAATCTTCCCTCAAAACAAGAATTCTCGTGAAGATCGAAAGAGGGGGAAACGTGCAAACGCGAAGAACAAAATCGCAAGACAAATCAAAGCACGAATTTCATCCTTGGATTCAAAGGAATGGATGATTGATTAATCACTCGGTGTCGGGCTACAAGCCACTCCTAGCAACACAAAGCTTGGATGGCAAAAAGCTCAAGAACAAGAGCCGGTCTCTCCTCTAGCCCTAGCCTCCTCTCACCTAAACAAAATGAGAGTAACACCTCCAAGGATTGCTGTCCAACACAGCCCCTTCATCTATATATAGGCGCACATCCAAATGACACAAACGCCCTAACATGAAGTACTAACCCAAATACCCCCTAGGGGTAAAACCGTCCAACTCTGGTAGTTTCCATCCGACGGCCATGCCCGCACATCCGGTAGCTTCGCCTCGACGCGACCTCCCTGATGCCGCCACGTGTCGTCATGTCGACCACCGCGCCTTCCTCGTGGATAGCTTCGCCGCCGCGCCAGCCTCTCCACGCCGCCACGTGTCGACCGTCCTTTTGGACCTTCCCCCGGTTTTGAGGTCCAAACCGGGAAACCTGCCAGCCCAGGTTTTGAGGCCCAAACCTGGAAACCGTCCACCCCGAGTTTTGAGGCCTGTCGGGGGAACGCCAAAGGGGTACCCCCAATCAATGCAAAACGAATAAAGAGACTTGCCTGGCCCACCAGGCGTCTCGCCCGAGCCCTCCGAGCCAGGCCTCGGGCGAACGATCGTTCTCCGTCTCGCCCGAGCCCTCCAAGCCAGGCCTCGGGCGAACGCTCATCTTCCGTCTCGCCCGAGCCCTCCAAGCCAGGCCTCAGGCGAACGATCGCTCTCCGCCTCGCCCAAGCCCTCCAAGCCAAGCCTCGGGCGAACGATCGCTCTCCGTCTCGCCCGAGCCCTCCAAGCCAGGCCTCGGGCGAACGCTCGTCTTCCGTCTCGCCCGAGCCCTCCAAGCCAGGCCTCGGGCGAACGCTCGTTCTCCGTCTCGCCCGAGCCCTCCGCGTCAGGCCTCGGGCAAGCGCCACTACACCTCGAGACCCCACGCGGGGACCTCGAGCCCCTCTAGCACAACAGTCTATCCCTCGAGACGCTACATTCTTCCCTCGAGCGGCGCAGACACCGGATGCCGGCTCCATTCCGCGCATTTAATACCTCCACCTACTCCAGTCACATCCTCTGCAAACCGACATGTACCACAGTGAACTAGGGCAGAGTCAAGTCTCGTTTTCACCGCAAGTATGGGCGAAAAGGCACCAGTGAAGCACTGTTAACCCACGCCCTACACTGTGGCACGTCCAAGCCACGTCTCGAGGCTCGGATGCCTGCCGCTCGATCAATTTTCACGGGACTTGCCCATACCTGCAGGGGCTCGAGCCCCCCGTAGGCGCTACCTCGAGGCCGGCTCTGCGCCCCTCGAGCCCTAACTGCTCTCACGCTATTGGAGGGCAGGTACCCCAAGACCCGGAGGGACCCCGCCGCGTCCTGTACGTTCCAGGATGGGCGCTGTACGGCTTCCACCTCGCCACGCCTCCACGTCCGCGCCCAGGACGGAGGCCACGCCCCAAGGACGCCTCAACAACAACGCCAACGTCGGCTACAATGTCTTCAACAAGACAGGGTTCCTACCCTACTTCGTATTGGGCACAGTACGCCCCGACACCTGTAAAACCCTTGTGTAACCCTGGCCTCCCCTTGCTCTATAAAAGGGGACACCAGGGCCCTCATTCGGAGGTTTTTTACAAACACGTTAGAACGCCATACACCCACACACTCAGGTCCGGACTCCGGTCCACACTCACCGAGCTTGTATTCGCCCCTGTACAAGCACTTAGGTGCAAGTAATACAAGAACATCCTCCCCCGCTGGACGTAGGGCTTTCTTTGCCCGAACCAGGATAAATCCTTGTGTCATCTTGCATCACCATCCAGGAAGAGAGCACGCGATCATATTACTCGTTGGTGTCATACCCCCGGTTTCGAAACACCGACAGTTGGCGCGCCAGGTAGGGGCCTTCGCGTGTCGAGTCGATTTCTCGCTGTTTCCTGGATGGCTGCTTTGACTCCTTCGTTCTATGCCGGTGCCGTCATCTGGTTCGGGAGCCTTGAGTTCCTGGCCATCGACAACGGCAACGAGCCGACCTTGCTCTCCATGGAGGGCCCGAGTGGAGGGCGTGTCACGCCACCCCGTGCGAGGAGGTGGCACGTCGCCCACACCACCACGCGTCGCCACCCCGTGAGCGGCGCCGTCGTTGCCGTCGTCGCCAGGCACAGGCCGTGCCGGCGGCGCACTCCCACTTCCCCGTGGCCGGCGCGGAGTTCCCAAGGAGGAGCCTGCCCGACGCACGGCCGGAGACTTCCAGGGCGCGCCCGCGCCCGCCCAGCGACTTCGCGTTCGTCGTGCGCGCGGACCAGGAGCCAGGCCAGAGGCCTCTGAGCCGTGCGCCGTTGACGCCACCCGGCCTCCTCCCGCACGGGGTATACCGCGCTCGACGCCGGCGGACCCCGTTCGGCCTCGACAACTCCGCAGCAGCCTACGCCCGCCAGCTCAACGAGCGCCATCGGGACCGACCGCCAGCAGGCCAGGAGGAGCGCCCGGGCGTGCTACTGCAGGCCATGGCCAACCTGGAGATCGTCCACCCCGCGTACGTCGACCGCGGCTTCACGCGAGCCATCGAGCCTCCCCGGCGATCCACCGTCGGAGAATGGTACCGCGAGCTGCGGTCCCAGCATCTGCCAAGATGGCACGCCGTCGACAGCTTCGACTCCGACGAATACGACTACCACGACCCCGACCTCTAGGATCCCACCAGGGAGTGCTTCCAACTCGAGGGGGTCGCATGCGATACCGAGGACGAGGGCGACGACGGCAGGCCAGCGCTCGATCTAGAAGGCCCCAACGACGTGGCCACGGCAGGCGGATCACGTGTTCAGAGGAGGGATGAACCTCCAGCACCGGCTGTACCGCCTCAGCACGACGACGGCCGGGCGGCGCAACTCGCGCAGGTGCAAGAGGCAATCACCAAAGCCGAGGAAGAACGACGACACCTGCTGCAGCTCCGGCAAACCCTGATGCAGGAACCACCCCAGCCCCGAGGAGCCGGAGCTCAAGGTCGGGCTCGAGAGGTCCACCGGCGGATCCTCGAGGACAGCACCAGCACGCCCCGAGGTATGCTTCCCGCGAGCCGGGCAGAACGTGGTGGCGGCGGCGATGATGCTCCGTGACCTGCCCGCCGTCTCCAACCCGATGCCAGGCGCATGCTCGGGGAAATGAAGAACCTCCTCGAGACAGCCGCTGTGCAACAGGCCGAGAGCTCGGCATCACGCCGGTGCGGAGCAGCCTCGGGAAGCCGGCGGACACGCCCCGCAACGAGCGCGAGGCATCCGTCCACTAGCCGGACGCCTCTCGAGCTAGGCCAGTCCGCGAACGGATCGTCGACAACCGGCCACCTCGAGACCCCAACGACGCCCGCAACGACATCAACCGACGGCTCAAGGACAAGGGGGCCAAGAGCGTGGCTATAGCGCCATCGAGGGGGGCGCTACGACAGCGACGAGGACCGACAAGTCTCGAGCCCCTGGGCCCCAGAGTCTTCAGCCGGGCCATCCGCAGCTCAACCCTCCCGACCGCTTCCGACCGCCGACCAACATCGTGAAGTATGACGGGGAGGTCGAGCCCAAGCTCTGGCTCTCGAATTTCCGCTTAGGCTGCCAACTGGGCAGAGCAAAGAACGACGACCGCGTGATCATACGCCAACTCCCACTTACCTCTCGGACACCGCCCGCTGGTGGCTCGAGGGCTCCCGCCGGATCGGATCGATGACTGGGCCGACCTAGTCAGGGTCTTCGACGGGAACTTCAAGGGGACCTGCGTGCGCCCAGGCAACCCCTGGGACCTACGACGTTGCAGGCAGGCGGCAGACGAGCCCCTCCGCGACTTTGCTCGGCGGTTCTCGAAGCAGCGCCTCGAGCTCCCCCACGTGCCTGACGAGGACGTCATCTCAGCGTTCCTCGCGGGCACGACATGCCAAGAGCTAGTTCATGAGCTAGGACGCTACCGTCCCAGGATGGTCGAGGACCTGATGGATCGCGTCACCAGCTTTGCCTCGGGCGACGAAGCAGTGGGGGCCTTCTTTGGCCGTTCCACGGACAAAGGTAAGGCGGTGATCACGCCGGAGGGCTCGAACAAGGGCAACGACGCCAAGAACGACAACAATAACGGCAACAAAAAGAAGAAGAACAACGCAAGATCAGAAGGCGAAAGCGCGGGCGCCAATGATGACGACGACGAAGAGGTGCTCGCAGGCGCCCTCGAGGCCTAAGAAGCCCCGAGGCCCCCCTGACGGGTGCTATTTTTCGACCAGATGCTCGAGGATCCCTGCACTTACCACAGGGGCCCGTAAATCACAAGTTAAAGGACTGCCGACTGTTGAAAGGCTACTACTCCAAGCTCGGCGATAAGAAAGAAGACGCGCTCATGGGCAAGGATAACAATCGGCGCGGCGGAGGGACGCGGACGGCAACTTCCCCCCGGTGCGCGACTGCTACATGATCTACGGGGGCCGACCGTCGGGCTCTCAGCTCGGAAAAAGAAAAGGAGCGCCGCGAGATCTTTGCACTCGGCCACGACGCCCCCCGGTACCTTGACTGGTCTGATGCGCCGATCACGTTCGACCGTGACGACCATCCGGACCGTGTCATAAACCCGGGAGCGTACCCCCTCGTCGTCGACCCCGTCATAGTCGACGTGCGGTTCTCCAAGGTGTTGATGGATGGGGGCTCGAGCCTCAACATCATATACCTCGAGACCCTCGACCTCCTGGGGATTTCAGAGGGTCAGCTCCGACCCAGCGTCGGGGGGTTCCACGGAGTCGTACCAGGGAAGAAGGCCCACCCCCTCGGGCGCATCGACCTGCCGGTTTGCTTCGGCACGCCGGCAAACTTCCGTCAGGAAACGCTCACCTTCGAGGTGGTTGGCTTCCAAGGGACCTACCACGCCATCATCGGCCGGCCAGGCTACGCCAAGTTCATGGCGGTTCCCAACTACACGTACTTGAAGCTCAAGATGCCGGGGCCAAAAGGGGTCATCACCGTCGACACCTCCTACGAGCACGCGTACCACTGCGACGTGGAGTGCGTCGAGCGTGGGGAGGCCAACGTCCACCTCGACTCGCTCGAGGCCTTGGCAGCCTTGGCCACCGAGGAGGCCCCAGAAGCAAAGCGCCACGCCGGCACCTTCGAGCCGGCTGAGCACACCAAGCAGATACCCGTCGACCCGACCTCGGCCAATGGCAAGACGCTGACCATCAGTACCAGCCTCGAGCCCAAATAGGAAGCAGTGCTCGTCGACTTTCTCCGCGCGAACATCGACATGTTTGCGTGGAGCCCCTCGGACATGCCGGGCACCGAGGGAAGTCGCCGAGCACGCCTTGGAGATCCAGGCCGGGTCCAGACCGGTGAAGCAACGCCTGCGCCGCTTCGACGAGGAAAAGCGCAGGATCATCGGCGAGGAGGTGCACAAGCTTTTGGCGGCCGGATTCATCAAGGAGGTATTTCACCCAGAGTGGCTAGCTAACCCTGTACTAGTTAGGAAAAGAATGGAAAAATGCGGATGTGTGTAGATTACACTGGTCTGAATAAAGCATGTCCAAAAGTTCCATTTCCTTTACCTAGAATTGATCAGATTGTCGATTCCACTGCTGGGTGCGAAGTGCTTTCGTTCCTTGATGCATATTCCGGCTACCACCAAATTAAGATGAAAAAGTCCGACGAACTCGCAACCTCTTTTATTACGCCTTTTGGTATGTATTGCTACGTTACAATGCCCTTCGGCCTTCGAAACGCCGGGGCAACGTACCAACGTTGCATGCAGCATATTTTTGGCGTACACATAGGCAAAACCGTCGAGGCTTACGTCGATGACATCGTGGTGAAGACCAAGAAAGTCGGGAACCTCATCAGCGATCTCGAGACCACGTTCGAGTGCCTCCGGGCCAAGAATGTGAAGCTCAACCCCGAGAAGTGTGTCTTTGGTGTGCCTCGAGGCATGCTACTTGGCTACATTGTCTCACAACGGGGGATCGAGGCAAACCCTGAAAAAATCTCAGCCGTCACGAGGATGGGCCCAATTCGAGACCTCAAGGGTGTGCAGAAAGTGACAGGCTGCCTAGCCGCTCTCAGCAGATTCATCTCGAGGCTAGGGGAAAAGCGCTACCCCCTCTACCGCCTGCTAAAGAAGACGGAACACTTTGCGTGGACTGCCGAAGCCGAGGAGGCCTTAACCAAGTTGAAGGGGTTGCTGACTTCTTCCGCCCAATTCTCGTGCCACCACAACCAGCCAGGATGGCGATTCCCCCGAGCCTCTCCTCCTCTATGTGGCCGCAACCACTCAGGTGGTCAGCGCGGTCATAGCCGTCGAGAGGCACGAGGAGGGTCATGCCGTGTGTCCGGTGCCAGGCCAGGTGTACTTCACCGTGAGGTGCTCTCCGAGGCCGGCCCGGTACCGCGCACCCGCTAGCTCTGCTCTACGGCATCATCACAGGGGAGCTCCAGCACTACTTCCTCGCTCATCCCGTAACGGTGGTGTCATCCTTCCCCCTCGGTGAGATCATCAACAATCGGGAGGCCACGGGGCGCATCGCCAAGTGGTCCGCCGAGCTAATGGGGGAGACCATCACCTACGCCCCGCGAAAAGCCATCAAGTCGCAAGCGTTGGCAGACTTCGTTGCTGAATGGACCGACACTCAGCTCCCGCCGGCACAGATTCAAGCTGAGCTCTGGACCATGTACTTCGACGGATCCCTCATGAAGACGGGGGCAGGCGCAGGCCTGCTCTTCTCTCACCCCTCGGAGTCCACATGCGCTACCTGCTACGCTTGCACTTCCCCACGCCTCCAACAACGTCGCCGAGTACGAGGCCCTCGTCAATGGGCTGCGCATCGCCCTCGAGCTCGGGGTCCGACGCCTCGACGTTCGAGGGGACTCGCAGCTCGTCGTCAACCAGGTCATGAAGGCCTCGAGCTGCATCGATCCCAGGATGGAAGCGTACTGCGGGGAGGTGCGCAAGCTAGAAGATAAGTTCTACGGCCTCGAGCTTAACCACATAGCTCGAAAGTACAACGAGGCCGCAGACGAGTTGGCAAAGTTGGCGTCCACGCGCGGCACGGTTCCACCAGACGTCTTCTCGGAGGGACGTTTTCGAGCCATCCGTCAAAATCGACCCGGGGGCTGGCCCCTCGACGCCACCCCTCGAGCTAGACACGGGGGCTCGACTTTCAATGCCACCCCTCGGGAATGACCTCTCGACATCCGCTGAGGCGATGCAGGTCGGCGCACCCGCCTCTTCTTCATCACGACCCCTCGACTGGCGGACGCCCTACCTCGACTACCTGACGCAAGGCGAACTACCAGAAGACAAGACGGAGGCCCGACGCATTGCTCGAAGGGCCAAGACCTACGTCATCTACGGCGACGAACGGGAACTGTACCGACGAAGTCCGACCGGGATCCTTCAGCGCTGCATCCCACTCGAGGAAGGCGCAAGCTCCTCGACGACATGCACTCGGGGGCTTGCGGCCACCACGCAGCGCCAAGGACCCTGGTTGGGAACGCCTTCCGTCAAGGCTTCTATTGGCCGACCGCCGTTGGAGACGCCAAGCGCCTGGTCCGGGCATGCCATGGGTGTCAATTCTACGCCAAGCAGACGCACCAACCCGCACATGCCCTGCAGATGATCCCAATTACTTGGCCATTCGCCGTTTGGGGGCTCGACCTTGTAGGTCCCCTCAAAAGACAAGTGGAGGGCACTCACACGTGCTCGTGGCCATCGACAAGTTCACCAAGTGGATCGAGGCTAAGCCGATAGGCGACCCCACCTCCGAGAAGGCTGTCGAGTTCATCGCCAACATCATATACCGGTTCGGGTGCCTAACGTCATCATCACCGACAATGGCACCCAATTCACGGGCAAAAAGTTCACCAACTTTGCGATGACAGCAACATTCGCGTGACCTGGCCTCGGTCGCATACCCTCAATGCAACGGGCAGGTCGAGCGCGCCAACGGCATGATACTTCATGGACTGAAGCCAAGGCTGTTCAGGACCCTCAAAAACTTCGGAAAGGGGTGGGCTGCCGAGCTCCCCTCGGTGCTGTGGGGCCTCAGGACAACGCCAAGTCGAGCCACCGGGTTCACTCCGTTTTTCCTACCTACGGCGCCGAGGCTGTCTTGCCTACGGACCTCGAATACGGCTCCCCTCGACTTCGAGCCTACAACAAGCAAACCGACGACGGAAAGCTCGCCAACGCCAAGGACCAGCTCGAGGAGGCCCGAGACGTGGCGCTCATCAACTCCGCGCGCTACCAGCAAACGCTTCGACGCTACCACGACAAGCACGTGCGCAAAAGGGACCTGGCGGTGGGGGACCTCGTGCTTCGACGGCTGCAAGATAATCGAGGGCGCCACAAGCTTACCCCTCCATGGGAGGGACCATACACCGTAGCTGAAGTGCTCAAGCCAGGAACGTACAAGCTCTACGACGATCGAGGCAGGATCCTGGCGAACGCGTGGAACATATCTCAGCTACGTCGCTTCTACCCTTAAAGGCCTCGAGGCCTCATTCATTTTGTTGCTTTGTACAAACACGCCCAAAATGAATGAACAAACTCGTGCATTGTCTTTCATTTTGCTTAGCATCTTAAGGTAGCCTCGACCCTGCTCTGCTCAGGGTCGAGCCTCCCTCGGGGGCTGACAAGGGGGTAACCGCCCCCCAGACTCCGGAAAAAATGCGTGTTTTCTTTTCAAAAAATTCGACCCTCGTCTCGACTCGCGCCTCGAGTGAACTAGCGACGTCTAAATCCAAAAATACCTCGAGCCTCCAAGGTCGGGAGGCGTCGACGTAGACGGCCACCTACGCCCCCGGGCTACGGTACCCTACCTACCTACCCTCCCCTCGAGGTGCTCGCGACGTATCGAAGGAACACAGACTAAGCTAGCAGAAACTCGAGCTTGCAAACAAAGAGAAGCGGTCAAATAAGTTTGAAAAGAAAACAACTCCTTTAAACAAACAAGTCATATATACATACGGGTCTCGACAGACACTCATTCATGTCACAAAATTCTTACAGGGGCCTCGACGCCCAAATTTGGCACGCAGGCCCTAATCTTCGTCAGTGTGGTACTCCTCCCCGAGGTCTTCCACGGCGGGCTCAGCCTCGACGCCCGAGCTAGAGGGAGGAGGGCCCTCGACACCGCTGCTGGCGTCAGGAGGCAGCACGTCCTCCTCGAAGATCTTCGCGAGCGACGTCCCTGGCCTCTCCATCTTCTCCAAAATTTTGTCGACACGGCGGTTGTTCCACTCCTCGTCCTTCCCCGATCTCGATGAAGCCGTTGGCGACAACGTGGACCGGGAAGCGGAAGCCAGAGCGGACAACCGCGAGCGTCTGCTTGACGCCATGGTGGAGAGCTTGCCGGACACGGTCCCGCGCAGCTACGTCGAGGAACCACAAGGCGTCGACCAAGGCGTCGCCTCGGGCCACCGCACCTTCCGCCGAAGCCACAGGAGGAGCACCCCACACGGAGCCAAGACGGTCGAGGGAAGCGCGAGCCCGCTCCGCCACCATCGTCTCATCTTGGAGTTGGTCCAAGAGAGCCTGGTTCGTCCCACGGAGCTCCTCGACCGTCTCCTCGACTCCTCCTCGCAACAAATGAGGAAGAGTGAGACTGCGGCGAACCAAAAAACTTCGAAGACCCAAACAAGGACAAGGTGTGAGCCTCACCATCGCAATGTTGCCCCAGGGCGGCGAGGTCGCTGGTAAGGCCCTCAGCGCGCTGCTCGAGCCTGCGCTTCTCTCTCGGCCAGCAAGGAGCTTCTCGGATCTAAGCTCCTCGATCAGCCTGCCCGCCTCCACGAGGGCCAGATCCTTTCGGATCACCTCCTGCCGCGCCGCCCCTCGGCAGCTCGGGCGGTGGCGACACCGCTCTCGCGTCCTCGGCCTCTTTTCTCGCGCCGCCTCACTGCGGTCGGGCGGTGGCGGCCTCGCCACGGGCGTCAGCGGCCTCCTGCCTCTCGCCGCCTCAGCTTCAGCCCGGGCGGAGGTGGCCTCGCTTCGGGCGTCCGTGGCCTCTTTCCTCGACGCCTCGAGAGCGCGGCGGCCTCCTCCTTGGATCGAGCGGCCTCACCTCGAGCCGCCCGACCTCCGCCTCCGCCTCGTTGAGCCGGCTCGCCATTTGGGCGTTCCGGCTCAGCTCAGCGCGGAGATCTTGAAGCTCCGCCTCAGCCTCAGCCCTCGCGAGGGCGGCAGACACCTGTGCGGACCGGCCCGCCTCCTCGGAGCAGGACCGCTCCGCCTCCGCCATGAGCTCGGCCACCTCCCGGAAGATGGACCGCACCTCGCGCGGGCCCCCCGCTGGACCGGTTGCTCGACGGAGACCATGGCGAGGGGCGGGCTCGGCGCGTCGGGAAACGGCCATACTGGTCGGTCAAGCTCGATGTCGGGCAGGTCCTCTTCCCCCCGAGCTGCCCCGACTGCGGCCCGCCGCCCGACGACACGAGCCCGGCTCTTCCCTGGCCGGGCCCTCCGGCGTCTTATCAGCGCTAGCCGACGCCTCGGCGCCTCCACCATCGTCAAGCCCGCGGCAAGGAGCGGCCCCTGCTCCAGCTCGTTCAGGAGGTCCTCCACCGTCGGCCCCTTCTCTCCAACGCCTCTCCCCCCTCCCCTCCTCCGCAGCCCGGCTCGTGTCGGTCGGGGCCTCGAGGGGCGCGGTCTCCTCGGCCCCAGACACCGGCGGGGCCGTGCTCGCCCCAGGCGCTTCCACCGGAACAGCCGTTGTAGGGGGGGAAGGGTGGCGCTCCCGACTGACGCCATCGCGGGAGGAGGAGGAGGCAGCGCTTCAGTGGGTGTGGCCGTGGCGGGCTCGATGCCGTGAGCTGTGGCCCCTGCAATACGAGATGACAGTGATATCAGAACCGGGAAGAGTGCCTCGACCCCTGCGGTCGATGGCGACGGCCTCACCAAAATCTGCGTCGGTCATCCGGCCTCCTCGAGCCATGGCAGCTCGAGCCTTCTCCAGCCAAGCGGCTTCTCTAGCGGAGGAAGGTGCCATACCTCGAGGTGCTTGTGCCACGACGGGGCTCGAGGTCCTGGCCCGCTTGGACGAAGCAGGTCCACCTCCTGGTAGGAGCGCTTCCCCCTGAGATACCAGAGATGGCATGCGTCATCAAAAGTGAAGAGATAAAACCCCACTACAGACGAGACCCAAGAAAATTACTCACCCAAAGTGGCGGCTGGGCTTCTTCCCGGGTTCGCCGGACCCGCTCGGGGGCTTCGAGCCCACCCCACAGCTCGAGCCCTGCGCCTGGGCCGTCTCCGCTGGGCTGGGACGGGGGGAGGGCTCCCGATGCCTCCCATGGCTCGACCTCGAGGGAGAGCCCTCCTTCCGCACCACATCATGGGAGGGCGACCGTGCCCCCCTCGTACTGTCGTCGTGGCGCCTGCCCCGGCGCGGGCTCCGGGACCTGCTCCGGCGCTCGCGCTGGCGGCGCGCCCTCCCGCATCCGCTTCTGTGTCCCGCGGCGGTGCGGCGATGGACTCCGGGGACGCTCACGCCCCTGGTCACGAGACGCCCGGGGCTCCCTCCCCGACGGTCAAGATGGCGGGGGCTCGACGCCCTCTCGTGCTGCCCGCTCCTCCGCGGGCTCGACGGCGCCCTTGACGGCTCACGGCGGTCAAGCCCGGAGTCCTTCTCGACCTGTCGGCCGCTTCTCGAGGGCGGCCCCTCTCGAGACCCCCCGCCTGGGTCGACGCGGCCGTGGTCTCCATCTGCGCAGCGGCGATAGCGCTCCTGGTCCGTGGCTTCTTCGCGACAGCCGGCGCGACCGGCGCGGAGCTCGACGTGCCCTGAGCCCCCGACAAGGCGGGGCCTGATGCCGCCTTCCGCGGCTGCGTCCCGCGCGATCCCCTCGCCGGGGGAACCTCCAGGATATCCTCCTGCACAGAGGAGTGGTCAGCCGGGACGTCGACGACCCCCCGCGCCTCAAACGCGCGTCCATCCCCTCGTCGTCACTCTCGTCATCATCATCGTCCTCCTCCTCCGAGCTCGAGGAGCTGAGCTCGGGGGACTCATCCCCAGGCCGCCGGTTACGACGAGCCTTCGCCAGCCTCTGCTCCCGAGCCGATCGACGCAAGTTTTTGTTTTTCTCTTTCTTCTTTCTGGCATCCTTTCTCTCTTGTCTTTTTGAGCAGAGAGGCGCCTCACCTGTGTTTCCGCGGCGTCCTCCCTCACCGGAGGCCTCGACGCGCGACAAGTAAACGCCCCCCCTGCGAGGAAGAGGAAGCTCGAATGAGAAAAACTACGAGGAGAACGAACAAGGTTCGAAGAAAGGAAGAGGAGGAGGGAGGCTCGAGACAGCCTGGCTCGAGGGTGGCTCACCAGGTCGAGGCACCCCTCGTCAGGTGCCATGGTGATCAAGTCGGCCTCCTCTGGGCGGAACGTCCCCTGAACGGTGAGCGTCACCCGGGAGGTAGCCTCGTTCCAGGACAGCCTCCCCTCGGCCATCCTCGATTGACTCAGCGCCTCGGGCGAGGCGTTTGGCCCCATCTCGAACATAAAAAGGGAGCGTCCGCCAGAGGAAGGACTCCTCCGCTGATGGAACGCCCAAATGACCGCCTGGACGGTCAGTTTCTTGTCCTCCACCAGCGTCCGCATCGTGCTCATCAGCGGCAACAGGTGGCGCTGCCTGTCCGCCGCGACGCCCCAGTTCCACTTCTCGGGCGCTGGGTGATGACCCTGCCGGTGTACTGCGGAAGGAGCCCGCCCTCGTTCCGCAGGTAGAACCAGTGGTCGTCCCACCCCGCCTGGTTAGTGGAAAGCTTGTAGCGGAGGTAGTCGCGGGGGCGTTGGCCGACGAGGGCCCGACCTCGCGGTGATAGTGAGGGAGCCCACGCGCGCGAGCCTCCTCCCGCTCGGCTTCGCGGCCTTGTGGAAGAGCTCGCCCCGGAAGAGGTGGACGAACATCTCCCAGTGTGGCTCAATCTTCAAGTACCCCCTCACACACGGCGGCGTAGATGGCGGCGTGCGAGATGGAGTTGGGGGAGAAGTGCTGCAGCTCCACCTCGAAGTGGTGAGCCAGCCCCCGCATGAAGCGGCTCGGCGGGACGCCGAGCCCCATACGGTGGTAACGCGTGAAGCTCACCACGTACCCCTCCGGCGGGTGCGGCTCCCGGTGCCCGCCGACGGGAGAATCCACCACGCAGGACCCCCCTGCGGGTTGGGACGGAGAAGCCCCCGCTCCACCAACGTTTCCAGCTCCTGCTGCGTCACCTTCGTCGGACTCCAGTCCTCGGCCGGCAGCACTTGGGCGGCCATGGCGGTCACGGCGCGGACCTGAGTGGCGGACGGACGGCCGGAAGATTCCCAATCGACTAGCTCGAGGAGAGGGCGTGTGAAGGCTACGGCGGCGGTGAAGGCAAAGGCAAAGTAAAGGATTCCTTTTCCCCTCTTTCGATATTTATAAGGGAAGAACCCCAACGGGCGGGGTCTCCCACGACGCAAAAAGGTAGCCGCACGGCATTTAATGCGCCCACCTAACCACGTCTCGAGCCGGATGCAGGGTACACGCGCCAACTCTCCATTCGCTCTACTACCCGGGCCCCGCCGCGACCGTCGCTTCGGCTTCGCGTCCGCCGCCCTCCCTGACGATTTCCGCCTAAAAAGGCGCGCCTAATGGGCAGAAGGATTCCCAGACGACGGAGGCTTCTTCACGAAGGTAAAAACGGGCCCCGACCCTAAGTCTCGAAGCAGCGAAGGCTGGCCCTCGAAAGGGTTCGACAGCCGGCTTCGAGCACCCGAGTCAGGGACACCAAGGGGCGCCATTCACGGCATCACTCGAGGGCCAAGCCCTCGAGGCCCCTCACGTGTATCCAAGGCGGGGAGCTTGACATGCAGTGAGATCCCCTCGGAGGGAGGCATCGAGCCACCGGGTCCTATCGAATGGACCCGGCACTCCTGCAGACTGAGCACCCATGCTTTATGAGACCGCCTCCGGGCCACAGTCGACCCCTATCGAACGGGGCACGAGCTCTCACTTGGATTTCCCGTTACCAGCTCACCGGGAACCTCGATACTCGCCCACTCGGGTAGTACGAGGCATCCCCCCTCGCATCCGATCGAAAGGACTCGCGGGATGACAAGCCAGGGCAATCGGCATGCCGGACAGCTCGAGGAGCCGGCCAGTCGGTCAGCCTGGCACCCCTCGACGAAAGAGGGTCTAAAAACTCGGACAGTTACGACTAATCTCTTTTCTTTGTGTGAACATGAGATTTTCAGGCCTCGGGGAACGCTCGTCCTCCGTCTCGCCTGAGCCCTCAAGGCCAGGCCTCGAACGAACGCTCGTTCTCCGTCTCGCCCGAGCCCTCCGAGCCAAGCCTCGGACGGAGTCTCCCACGACAAGGAAAGGTAACCGCAAACATTTAATATGACTACCGAACCGCATCTCGAGCCTGTTGACAGGTACATACGGCGCCACGATCTCCGCTCCCTGACGATTTCCGCCTAAAAAGGCACGCCCACTGGGCAAAAGTTTTCCAAGTGACGGAGGCTTCTTCAGGAAGGCAAGAATGGGCCCCGGCCCTAAGTCTCGAAGCAGCAAAGGCTGGACCTCGAAGAGGGTTCGACAGCCGGCTTCGAGCGCCCGAGTCAGGGACACCAAGGGGCGCCATTCGCGGCATCACTCTCGAGGGCCAAGCCCTCGAGGCCCCTCACGTGTATCCAAGGCGGGGAGCTTGACATGCAGTGAGATCCCTTCGGAGGAAGGCATCGAGCCACCGGGACCTGTCGAATGAACCCAACGCTCCTGCAGACTGAGCACCCATGCTTTATGAGACCGCCTCCGAGCCACAGCCGACCCCTATCGAATGGGGCACGAGGTCTCACTTGGATTCCCCGTTATCAGCTCACCGGGAACCTCGATACTCGCCCGCTCGTGGTAGTACGAGGCATCCCCCTCGCATCCAATCGAAAGGACTCGCGGGATGACAAGCCAGGGCAACCGGCGTTCCGGACAGCTCGAAGAGCCGGCCGACTGGTTCAGCCTGGCACCCCTCGACGAAAGAGGGTCTAAAAAGAACTCGGGGGCTCGACACCCCTGAACCTAAAAATCGCAACTAGCACTCGCAAAAAGTCCACGAGGGAGCTCTAACCACTCCCCCGTGGCCTCGGGGGCAACACCCGCGGGTGTCGCTCGCATGACACCCAAGGAATCAAATCGACAAAACCCTCGAGACCAGTTAGCTAACCATCGAGATCCCAGTCGGGAGCCCCTGCTTGAATGCAAGCACTCGAACAAGGGCTCGGGGGCTACTGTCGGGGAACGCCAAGGGGTACCCCCAATCAATGCAAAACGAATAAAGAGACCTGCCTGGCCCACCAGGCGTCTCGCCCGAGCCCTCCGAGCCAGGCCTCGGGCGAACGATCGTTCTCGTCTCCGTCTCGCCCGAGCCTCCAAGCCAGGCCTCGGGCGAACGCTCGTCTTCCGTCTCGCCCGAGCCCTCCAAGCCAGGCCTCGGCGAACGCTCGTCTTCCCGTCTCGCCCGAGCCCTCCAAGCCAGGCCTCGGGCGAACGATCGCTCTCCGCCTCGCCCGAGCCCTCCAAGCCAGGCCTCGGGCGAACGATCGCTCTCCGTCTCGCCCGAGCCCTCCAAGCCAGGCCTTGGGCGAACGCTCGTCTTCCGTCTCGCCCGAGCCCTCCAAGCCAGGCCTCGGGCGAACGCTCGTTCTCCGTCTCGCCCGAGCCCTCCGCGTCAGGCCTCGGGCAAGCGCTCCACTACACCTCGAGACCCCCACGGGGACCTCGAGCCCCTCTGGCACAGCAGTCTATCCTCGAGACGCTACATTCTTCCCTCGAGCGGCGCAGACACCGGATGCCGGCTCCATACCGCGCATTTAATACCTCCACCTACTCCAGTCACATCCTCTGCAAACCGACATGTGCCACAGTGAACTAGGGCAGAGTCAAGTCTCGTTTTCACCGCAAGTATGGGCGAAAAGGCACCAGTGAAGCACTGTTAACCCATGCCCTACACTGTGGCACGTCCAAGCCACGTCTCGAGGCCCGGATGCCTGCCGCTCGATCAATTTTCAGGGACTTGCCCATACCTGCAGGGGCTCGAGCCCCCCCGTAGGCGCTACCTCGAGGCCGGCTCTGCGCCCCTCGAGCCCTAACTGCTCTCACGCTATTGGAGGGCAGGTACCCAAGACCCGGAGGGACCCCACCACGTCCTGTACGTTCCGGGATGGCGCTGTACGCTTCCACCTCCCACCTCGCCACGCCCCCTCCGCGCCCGGGACGGAGGCCACGCCCCAAGGACGCCTCAACAGCAACGCCCACGTCGGCTACAATGTCTTCGACAAGACAGGGTTCCTACCCTACTTCGTATTGGGCACAGTACGCCCCGACACCTGTAAAACCCTTGTGTAACCCTGGCCTCCCCTTGCTCTATAAAAGGGGACACCAGGGCCCTCATTCGGAGGTTTTTTACAAACACGTTAGTGAAGGACCGAGAAGCTAACCGAAAGCGACCAAAGGGGGGGGTGAATGGGAGCTTCAAAATTTCCTTGCGGAAACTAGATGCCACTGTCCCAAAATCAACCCCAAGAGCGAACCCTAGAGCTTGCTAATGTCCACGACCCTATATGTAGGGTGGATGCTTCCTAGAAGCACAGCGAGACACTAGACAACTCTAGAAAGCCAACGCAAAAGACGGAAATCAATTCCGACAACGAACGAGCGAACCGCGGACGAAACGTGCGAAACCAGTCGCATCGGACGCTGGCCTGCGTCCGATGCCAGACCACCGGAAGCGTCCGATGCAGACTGGGCGGTTCTGGAACCTTACTGTTCCACCATCGGACGCTGTGAACAGTAATCACCCAGCGTCCGATGCAAAGGCTCGGCGCGTCCGATGGACAACGGACGCGTCCGATGCCTAGCGTCCGATGGAAACTAAAACGCCGAAAACGTGACACGCGTCACCGGAGCGTCCGATGCTAGGGACCCTAGCGTCCGATGCTCCCGTGATAGCGTCCGATGCTCCCGAAAACAGCGCAGTTCTTTGATGATTCAACCCGATCTCCTCTAAATCAAAAGCTCTAGGCCTAGGATTCGATCTGAGGGGTCACAAGGATGTTAGTGAGCTATCTCTAAGAGATCATGGCTCGAACCTAACTCCAAATCGGTGAATCAAGAAATTTCGGGGCATGGAGGCAAGAACGCAATCCAAACGAAAATCGATCGATCTCCTAGACCGTGAGGTTAGAGTTTAATTCCTTCGGTGGAAAGGAGAGCCTCACGATCTAGAACAACTTGGTTCAAACGGTTTTGCAAAAGATGAACCGAGCAAAGAGATCAAGCGACGGGAAAATCGTGGAGAAAAAGGATTCCGCGAAGAACACAAAGAAAACGCGAATCACAGCCACGAACTCGAATTAAGGACGCAAATCAAGCCATCGATCTGTGCTCCAAAGTGAGGATACGGCCTCACTTCCTCAAATCAACAGTACACAGAGTGGAGTCTCTCTGCGGATCTCAACTAGCTAGAGCAGCAGGGATGGGAGAGTGGAAACCCTAGGTGCTAGGAAGCAAATGACTGCGCTAACTGAGATTGAGATGGGGAGGAGGGTGTCTCCCCTAGACTACTTATACTAACCTAGCCTAAGTCTATTTCCTACTCTACCCCTCTCTACTCTAATTACAGAGCGGACCAGCCTAACCCTAAGGCTATTCTAGTCCACCCGCTGGTGGTAGGTAGATCCGACGGCCACGCCGCACGGTCTTCCGCGTCGCCTCCACGCAACCTTCAGATCGCCGCCACGTGCCGCCACCACTCTGCACCCCCGGTTTTGCGGCCCAAACCGGGAAACCAGCCTTTTCCATCAGCCCCCGGTTTTGAGGCCCAAACCGGGAAACCAGCCTCCAGCCCGAGTTTTGTGGCCCAAACTCGGAAACCCTCAGCGCCCGAGTTTTGAGGCCCAAACTCGGAAACCGGCCCACTCCCAGGTTTTGAGGCTCAACCTGGAAACCGTCACGCCCAGGTTTTGTGGCTCAACCTGGAAACCCAGCACCCAGGTTTTGAGGCCCAAACCTGGAAACCGTCCACCGTTGGTTTTTCCCGGGCTCTACCAACAAACCGGCGTCGTAGAGGGGATGCACCGCCTGTGCACCCCTTCCACCGACATGATCGCACTTCTCCGCTTGTCGCTGTCGCAGGCTGCCAGCCACCACAGCTGATCCTCCGGCCTCCAGTCCATCAGTCCAAGTCCACGTCCGCCCTTCACCGTCCGATACATCGGCATGGCACGTCCGCCGCACGGCACGCCCATCCTTCATCGCGCCCGGTCCGTCGGCACGGCACGTCGCAACTTGACCTTCACCCGCCATCGATCACTGTCTCCGTGCTCGACACCTGCACAACACAAGCCAAAGAACATGCGCATCATCTCCTGTTGACAATCACTCATCACACAGAGACTCGGCATACACCCATGTATCCGCAATCTCCCCCTTGATGAGTGCATTGTCAACTCCACAACAAATCATGAAAAGAAGAAGGAGGTAGGAAGGAGTGGGAAGAGAAAACCCAACCAAATGACCCAAAAGCCTAACAAAAGCCGAAGAGGTCAAGTGGATGAAGCGAAAACTTGGTCCCCAAAGACATGGGCAACGGCTCGACGCAACCAAGCAAAGCAAAGCTAGCCCTCAAGAAGAGGTAGAACAGGCTCAACACCGCTAGCAGATACCAATTGAAGATCGGAGGACAACAGAGGCAAAATGCTAGTCCCTCAAGATAGAGGCACAGAGGCTCAACACAACTAGCAAGAAAATCACTCCGAACCAATTGGAAATCAACCCAAACCAAATGGGAAAGCACACCAGACGATACCAATTGAAAGCCAATGAAAAAGCTTATGAAAGCTCATGAAAAGCTAGGAACGTTTGCTAGTCCCTCAAGACAGAGGCAACGGCTCAACACAACTAGCAAACTCCCCCTCGACAGATGCAAGCAACTAGGTCCAAAGGATTTGCATAAATTTCTCCCCCTAGTTGAAAATGCACTTATCAAGGCCAAAAGGTATCGGAGAAGCAATTCTCTTCACATAAACTCCCCCTAAACACAAGATCTCCTTCCACAATGCATATGGAGTCAAAATGCAAGTTAGGAGCTTCAAGTATATAGTCAAAAGAGTGCAAAGATGCTCTAATCAGTATAGCTCCAACATCTCAATTAAGCACTCAAATAGCAAAGGCTCAACTGATCACTTATACGAAATATGAAGCATATGAGCATGTGAGCAGTTTTAAGCCAAAAGGATAGTCACCATCAAAATAGCACTAGACATGTATAGAAGGAATCCAAACAAGTGCTAAGCATATATACAAGGTGAACTACCCCTAGCAAAGTTCAATCATCATGCATAGGAATGAAGCATATACTTGTGATTTCAAATTCATATCGGAGTTGCAGCGGTAAAAGAATTCACAAGTTCATTTTTAGCATGTGATTGCGAGAGGTTGAAAGCTTGTCATCGCCTAACTTTTCAACCGTGCGAAGCCTATGCCGAAGCAATCAGAAGCTTAAAGCAACGGTTTCGGTCATACACTACATGGCTCAAGTTTAACTCAAAGTGCAATGAGAAACAGTCTCAATACCATGAGGTGTTGACAAGCAATCCCATCTCGATCTTTTCAATTCAACAATACTTGGTTCAGATTTTAAGCAAGTTATGAACAACCAAGCAAGTGAATGACTCAGAACTAGAGACATAGCAACCTAGCATATATGAAAAGCAGGAATGGACTCAACACACCCTACACATGCTAGTTGCATATCTCAATGGTGAACATTTTCAGATTTATATACATTAGGCATAATTCACCATTCCAAAAATAGCTCGCTCATAACATGTAACAGTGATCAGAAAGAGCATAAGCTACAAGCATCATCATAAGTATCGGAGCAATACTAACAAGAGCATAATTACATTCTAGTGAATATAGACATGAAGCTCAGAATGTAAATGCGTATGCCCGACACAAAACTGAACGAAAGAAGATACCAAAGGAGAGACTCAAGAAACTCAAAAGAAAAGAGCCTCAAAATAAAAGAGTCAGTCTGTACAACTCAAAAATGCTTCCCCCATCTAAAAGGGGAAACACACACCAAGCTCACCCCTCAACCTATTAAAGGTTGATTCGTCTAAAGGCTTGGTGAAAATATCAGCCAATTGGTGATGAGTATCGACATGGCGAAGGTCGATATCACCCTTCTCCTGGTGGTCTCGCAAGAAATGAAAGCGCACATCAATGTGTTTGGTTTTCGAGTGAAGCACAGGGTTCTTAGCAACGCTAATGGCACTCGTGCTGTCACAAAGCAAAGGAACTCGAGTAAAGCTCAAACCAAAATCACGCAAAGTGGCCATCATCCAGAGTAACTGGGAACAGCAGCTAGCCGCAGCAACATATTCAGCCTCCCGTGGTAGACTGAGCGACACTAGACTGCTTGCGAGAAGACCACGACACAAGAGAAGATCCAATAAACTGGCAAGTCCCAGAAGTGGACTTGCGCTCAATGCGACAACCAGCAAAATCAGCATCAGAAAAGCCACAAAGCGAGAGAGTGGAGGAAGCAGAATACCAAATCCCGAGCTCGGGCGTGAAACGAAGGTACCTGAAGATGCGCTTCACCGCCTGACGGTGAGAAATGCGTGGCGAAGCCTGAAAGCGTGCGCACAAGCACACGGCGAACTGAATGTCCGGCCGTGTCGCCGTCAGGTAGAGCAGCGATCCAATCATGCTGCGGTATCTCCTTCTGGTCCACTGCTTCTCCATCCGTGTCGGCATCCAGGGCAGTCGTCGTCGACATGGGCGTCGGAAGAGGCTTAGCCTCACCCATGTCGAACCGCTTCAGCAAGTCCCTTGTGTACTTGCCCTGGTGCACAAACGTCCCCTCTCGGGATTGCTTAATTTGCAACCCGAGAAAGAAAGTCAGCTCGCCCATCATGCTCATCTCGAACTCCCTGCTCATAGTATCTGCAAACTTGGCAACCAAAGCGTGAGAAGAACCACCGAAAATGATATCATCCACGTAAATTTGGACCAAGAGAGTATCTTTGCCTTGCTTGAGGAGAAAGAGCGTTTTATCTACACATCCCATTTTAAAACCCTTAGCTAGCAAAAAGGTTTTTAATCTCTCATACCAGGCTCTAGGGGCTTGTTTCAAACCATACAAAGCTTTGTGGAGTTTAAAGACATGGTTTGGAAACTTGGGATTTTCAAAACCGGGGGGTTGCTGGACATAGACCTCCTCCTCAATATAGCCGTTTAAGAAGGCACTCTTGACATCCATTTGAAAAAGTTTGAAACCCTGGATGCAGCATAAGCCAAGAGTATCCTAATAGCCTCCAACGAGCTACAGGAGCGAAGGTCTCCTCATAATCTATCCCCTCCTTCTTCTGACTATAACCCTTCGCTACAAGCCGGGCCTTGTTTTCTCACAATGTGGCCCTCCTCTCCTTGCTTGTTTTTAAATACCCATTTTGTCCCAATAGGTTTACAGTCAGGAGGTGGTGGCACTAGAACCCAAACCCGATTTCGCTCAAAGTTCTCTAGCTCCTCATGCATGGCATTGACCCAATCCGGATCCGTCAATGCGTGTCCAACATCTCGGGGCTCAAAAGACGCAACAAAAGCAGAATGAGCAAAGTGCGAGATGTGCTGTGACCTGGAGCGAGTAACTCGCTCGTCGATGTCGCCGATCATCTGTTCAGGGGGGTGCTGGCGCTGGATGTGTCGTGGCGCTTCCCGGGAAGAAGTAACCTCCCCCTCAACAGTAGCTGGTTCCACCCCGGGTACAAAAGGTACCGCGCGAGGTGGGATCCCACGGCCCCCAGGAAGAAGACGTCTCGGGGCACGGGTCGTCGTCGAAGCCGCTCCCGGCGGCGCGGCAGGCGGAGGGGGTGCTGGATCATCTATACCTTCAGCACCCTCTTCCTCGTCATCGAAAAGAGGCTCTCCAACCTCGTGATCACCTGCACGCTCAAAACGAGAAGAAGGAGAAACAAGAGGTCTCGTCGAAGGTGACATCTGATGTCTCCATGACTCGGTTAGTGTCAAGTTAAGTACACGATAAGCTCGAGTGTGGTGCCATAACCCAAAAACACACCGTCAGAAGAACGAGACTCAAACTTGTCTAGGTTGCCTTTTTTCAATATAAAACAGTGGCAACCAAAGACTCTAAATAACTCACCTTGGGCTGGCGACCAAAACGCACTCATAAGAGTCTTCTTCAAAAACCTCTCAGAAAAATGCGATTCGAAATATAGCATGCAGTGTTCATAGCTTCGGCCCAATAGCGCCTAGGAGTCCTATGCTCATCAAGCATCGTCCTGGCCATCTCAACAAGGGTCCGATTCTTCCTCTCTACAACACCATTTTGGGTGGTGTATAGGGAGAAGAAAACTGATGCTCCAAACCAAGGCGTTTACAAAACTTCTCAAAATCCGAATTTTTAAACTCGGAACATTATCACTTCTAATCGCTCGCATCGAGTTCAAAGGGAACTCGTTCTGAAGACGGTGCAAAATCAGATCGCGAGCGAAGGAGAATGTCTCGGACTTCTCAACTAAAAAGAAGACCCACGAATACCTCGAAAAGTCGTCAACAATAACAAGCACATACCACTTCCCACCAACCGAGCTCACCCGAGCCGGACCAACAAGGTCCATATGCAAAAGCTCTCCGGGGTGCGAGGTCATAACCTTGGTCAAAGGATGGTGGGGAGCAGCAACCATCTTTCCATGCCGGCAAGCATGGCAAACTAGATCCTTCTCCAACGAAAGCTTGGGCAATCCTCGGATTAAGCCAAGTGAGCTAAGTCTTGCAAGCAAGTCAAAACTCAGGTGACCGAGCCTCCTATGCCACTTCCAAAGATCAGAAGAAGAAGGACTAGCCAAAAGACAGCGAGAAGATCCAAACGACTTTGAGAAATTCGCGCGGAAAGACATTCCCAAAGGGTGAAATCAGACATACAAGATCACCCTGAGGATCTAAGATCCGGCTAAGGTTCGGTTTGAAACGAATCTCATAGCCTTCACGAAAAAAGTTGCGAAACAGAAAGCAGTTTGAAATGCAGGTTAGAAACAAGAGCAACCTCGCGCAACACAAAGTGCTCATTAACCCGCACTGCACCAACGGACAATACCTTGCCCTTACCTTTGTCGCCGAAGGTTATGTATTCTTTTCCGGCGACCGGACTATGGCTGGAGAACCATTTGGCATTTCCGGTCATGTGCCTCGAGCAACCGGAATCCACAAGCCAAATGTCCTCCAACCGCTCCTCCTACATCAATAAAAAGACATAGGGTGAACATACGGTCCAACACTGGGGTTAGTAAGATAAGAAGGAAACCAGTGTTGGGCCGGCTGCTCAAAAGAACGGTCAGTGTAAAAACCATCCTGTCTAGGGGGATAGCGATCACCACGCACAGGAAAACGTGGTCCGCTGGGGAAGAAGCGCTCACCGCGAAACTCTACCTGCGGTGGGACAAAGCGCTCAACAAAGCCTCCGCCACGGGGTCCGTTACCTGCAAAAGCAGGACCCCGTCGGGCACGCTCTCTACGAGGTCTACGCCTAGGAGCCTGCTGCTCAACTCTAGCGTCTCTCCTCGGAGCTCTCTCCTGGCTAGGCCTCACAAACTGAGGTGCTCTACCTCTAGGCCTAGTCTCCCTCCTAGGGGCTCTCTCCTGCTGCCTAGGCTGGGTATGCTTCCCTCCAGACCTAGCAGCTCTCCCCTGAGGCTTCGGAGCATGTCACCACGAGCTGGGTGAAACATGTCCGGGTTCTGTATCTCCCTAGCACGGCGCGCCTCTCTCCTGCGCCTAAAGCAGAACTCACTCAGGTGACCATCCCGCCCACAAAAGTCACACTGAAACCTCACCGCGCGCAAAGGGGGTTGTTGGTTTGCAGGGATGTGGGTATGGTTCACCTTGCCCTTGCCCTTCTGTGGCAACTCCTCTCGGATGGGTGGCATTGTGTCAAGCTTGTTCTTTAGGTGATTAGGCTTGGGTTGCCATTGTGGATTCTTGGGTGGAGCTTGGGGGGTTCAACTACAACTCCATCCTTGGTGACAGGCTTGGCAGGCTCTTTGGGTGGAAGCTTGGTTAGTTTGGGAGTAGTGGTGGAGTTGGGCTTCTCACAGGGGTTCAGACCACTAGACTCTCCAATCTTACCAAAGGCTGAAAGATCAACACTCTGGCCAAGACCTACACCAGGAGCCCCAGCAGCTCGCTTGAATTGGGAGATCATCATCCCGAGCTGAGGCTCACCACAAGACACCCATGACAAGACGGTCCGAAGGTATGTGTTTTCCTCCTCGGTACGCACCTTGTCATGCCTCACATTGGCCATCTCCTGCTCCAGGCCCTCACACAAAGCACACCTCTTGACACAAGTGCTATCCGAGCCGGCCTTCTCAAAAGACTCAAGCTTGGCATTCTTCTCTGCCAACTCGGATTGCAAGACAGGACAAGTCTTGCACGCACCCAACAGCTGCGGTCTAGCTCGGAGCTCATCCACCTCATCTACCAGCGCAGCATGCTTACTCCTCAGAGTGAGAAGATCCGTCATGTGCGCGGTGCAACTCTCGCACTCCAACTCCTCCGACACAACCACGGTGGACCGAGCGAACTCAAGCTCCTTCACCGTGTCCTCCCACTTCTGCCTAAACTCCTTGCGCTCTCTAGCGGCACGCCTAAGCAACTTATCTTGGCTAAGGAGGGCAGCAGTCAACTTCTCAACCTCGGAGGAAAGCTCGTCGTAGGTGAGAGATACCTGGGAGGTGTCGTCGTCGTCGTCGTTCCGAGGTGTGTGCTCCAGCTCGCCACCGACCTCATCTCCGAGCGCCATGGTACACAGGCCTTCGTCGCCGGCGAAGAAGAAGCAAGCCGTTGAACGTGTCCTCCAGCTTCTTCTTCTCGGACTCGTCATCACTCGATCGAGCGGAGTCGTCATCCGAGCCGTCGACGTCGCTGAGCGTGGCGAAGAACGCTCGCTGCTCAGCCTGCTGCTTCTCCAAGTACTTCTTCTTGATGTACTCTTTGTTGAAGCCGCCCCGCTTCTTGTGCCTTGGGGGAACGTGCTTCTCCTTGTACTTGGAGTCGCGCCTGTGGCCGTGATCACCCTTCCCAAGATGCTTGTTCTTCTTCTTGGGGCAGTCGGCGATGAAGTGGTCGGGGTCGCCGCACTCGTAGCATCCGGTGCGTCCTCCTCCGCGACGACGGTTCATGCGGTTGTTGTGGAACCGCGAGAACCGGTTGGCAAGCAAAGCCAACTCGTCGTCTCCCAAAGACTCCAGCTGGTCCTCTGTCACAGAAAAGAGAGAGAGAAAGCGCAAAGCCAGCTGAGGGGTTAGAGGAAGAGCCGGAAACCAAAGCCATGGACGGGCGAGAAGGATTTTCAAAAGAAGCCCTCGCCATAGCATCAATCTCACTGGACTTGAGCTTACTGAAGAGCTCGTCGCAGGTGAGAGTCTCATAGTTCGGCGATTCGATGATTGCCTGAACCTTGGAGTCCCACACCGAACGGTCAAGAGTGTGCAAAAGCTTCAAAGCACGCTCATGATCGTCAAATGGCAACTGCTCTCTGTTAGCCCTCATCCTGTTGACAATCACCTGAAAGCGAGCGAATAAACTTTCTATGCTCTCGCCAGGTTGATGTCTAAAGTTCTCATACTCTCGCTTGAACGACTCGTAGAGTCGGGTTTTGACTTGAGAGGTGCCCTCATGAAAACGCATGAGAGTATCCCAGATCTCCCGAGCCGTAGCGAGGTGAGAAACGCGATCAAACTCACCCATGCTCAAACAAGAGAAAAGAGCATTACGGGCTCGGCTATTGGCATCGTGCTCATCGATCTGCTGTTGATTCACACGAGCAGCCAAGACCACGTAATCAGGGGAGTTGCAAATATCCCAGATCGAAGCGCCCAAGCTCTGCAAATAGGCCGACATACGTATCTTCCAATACGCATAGTTCGTCCCATCGAAAAACGGCGGTTTGCCCACGCCGCGATCCATGTCGCCTTCGGTGGATCTGGAACCGGCTAAGGTGGAAGATCCTTAACCCGCTCCGATACCAATTGAAGGACCGAGAAGCTAACCGAAAGCGACCAGAGGGGGGGGTGAATGGGAGCTTCAAAATTTCCTTGCGGAAACTAGATGCCACTGTCCCAAAATCAACCCCAAGAGCGAACCCTAGAGCTTGCTAATGTCCACGACCCTATATGTAGGGTGGATGCTTCCTAGAAGCACAGCGAGACACTAGACAACTCTAGAAAGCCAACGCAAAAGACGGAAATCAATTCCGACAACGAACGAGCGAACCGCGGACGAAAACGTGCGAAACCAGTCGCATCGGACGCTGGCCTGCGTCCGATGCCAGACCACCGGAAGCGTCCGATGCAGACTGGGCGGTTCTGGAACCTTACTGTTCCACCATCGGACGCTGTGAACAGTAATCACCCAGCGTCCGATGCAAAGGCTCCGGCGCGTCCGATGGACAACGGACGCGTCCGATGCCTAGCGTCCGATGGAAACTAAAACGCCGAAAACGTGACACGCGTCACCGGAGCGTCCGATGCTAGGGACCCTAGCGTCCGATGCTCCCGTGATAGCGTCCGATGCTCCCGAAAACAGCGCAGTTCTTTGATGATTCAACCCGATCTCCTCTAAATCAAAAGCTCTAGGCCTAGGATTCGATCTGAGGGGTCACAAGGATGTTAGTGAGCTATCTCTAAGAGATCATGGCTCGAACCTAACTCCAAATCGGTGAATCAAGAAATTTCGGGGCATGGAGGCAAGAACGCAATCCAAAACGAAAATCGATCGATCTCCTAGACCGTGAGGTTAGAGTTTAATTCCTTCGGTGGAAAGGAGAGCCTCACGATCTAGAACAACTTGGTTCAAACGGTTTTGCAAAAGATGAACCGAGCAAAGAGATCAAGCGACGGGAAAATCGTGGAGAAAAAGGATTCCGCGAAGAACACAAAGAAAACGCGAATCACAGCCACGAACTCGAATTAAGGACGCAAATCAAGCCATCGATCTGTGCTCCAAAGTGAGGATACGGCCTCACTTCCTCAAATCAACAGTACACAGAGTGGAGTCTCTCTGCGGATCTCAACTAGCTAGAGCAGGGGATGGGAGAGTGGAAACCCTAGGTGCTAGGAAGCAAATGACTGCGCTAACTGAGATTGAGATGGGGAGGAGGGTGTCTCCCCTAGACTACTTATACTAACCTAGCCTAAGTCTATTTCCTACTCTACCCCTCTCTACTCTAATTACAGAGCGGACCAGCCTAACCCTAAGGCTATTCTAGTCCACCCGCTGGTGGTAGGTAGATCCGACGGCCACGCCCGCACGGTCTTCCGCGTCGCCTCCACGCAACCTTCAGATCGCCGCCACGTGCCGCCACCACTCTGCACCCCCGGTTTTGCGGCCCAAACCGGGAAACCAGCCTTTTCCATCAGCCCCCGGTTTTGAGGCCCAAACCGGGAAACCAGCCTCCAGCCCGAGTTTTGTGGCCCAAACTCGGAAACCCTCAGCGCCCGAGTTTTGAGGCCCAAACTCGGAAACCAGCCCACTCCCAGGTTTTGAGGCTCAACCTGGAAACCGTCACGCCCAGGTTTTGTGGCTCAACCTGGAAACCCAGCACCCAGGTTTTGAGGCCCAAACCTGGAAACCGTCCACCGTTGGTTTTTCCCGGGCTCTACCAACAAACCGGCGTCGTAGAGGGGATGCACCGCCTGTGCACCCCTTCCACCGACATGATCGCACTTCTCCGCTTGTCGCTGTCGCAGGCTGCCAGCCACCACAGCTGATCCTCCGGCCTCCAGTCCATCAGTCCAAGTCCACGTCCGCCCTTCACCGTCCGATACATCGGCATGGCACGTCCGCCGCACGGCACGCCCATCCTTCATCGCGCCCGGTCCGTCGGCACGGCACGTCGCAACTTGACCTTCACCCGCCATCGATCACTGTCTCCGTGCTCGACACCTGCACAACACAAGCCAAAGAACATGCGCATCATCTCCGTTGACAATCACTCATCACACAGAGACTCGGCATACACCCATGTATCCGCAGTTAGAACGCCATACACCCACACACTCAGGTCCGGACTCCGGTCCACACTCACCGAGCTTGTATTCGCCCCTGTACAAGCACTTAGGTGCAAGTAATACAAGAACATCCTCCCCCGCTGGACGTAGGGCTTTCTTTGCCCGAACCAGGATAAATCCTTGTGTCATCTTGCATCACCATCCAGGAAGAGAGCACGCGATCATATTACTCGTTGGTGTCATACCCCCGGTTTCGAAACACCGACAAGGCCCAAACTCGGAAACCCGCCATCCCAGGTTTTGAGGCCCAAACCTGGAAACCATCCATCCCAAGTTTTGAGGCCCAAACTAGGAAACCGGCCACCCAGGTTTTGAGGTCCAAACCTGGAAACCGTCGATGGTAGCTTTTGAGGCTCAACTACCGAACCCGCGCCGTAGACGGGATGTGGTTCGCACACCCCGACCACCGGCACCGATGCCGATGCATGTCCAGCCTCCACGCCGGGCACAATGCCTTCGCCTTCCTTCTTGACTTGGTCGACGGCACTTGCGCCACACGCAAGCCCATGTCCGACCTCCGCCAAGTGCCACAACGTCATCGTGTTCCTCCCGACTCGGCCGATGCATCGCACATCCCCATGTGCTCCTGCTCGCCGATGCCACGTGCTAGCTACCACAGCTGGTCCTCTGGCCCTCTGGTTCGTCGGTCCAAGCCTCACGTCCGCCCTTCTCCGCTCTAGGTACATCGGAATGGCACGTCCGCCGCACGACACGCCCATCCTTCACCGATCCCGGTCCGTCGGCATGGCATGTCTCTACTTGACCTTCACCTCGCCATCAACCACTGTATTCGAGCTCAACACCTGCACATCAACACAGCCAAGAGACACATGTTGCACACGCACACCAACACAGAAACACCACAACTCAACGCCACCGGTTAGTCATAAACATTAAGCGCATAGACAAATAATGACTCAACTAGGTAAAAGCCTCAAACCTTCCTCATCAAAGTCAATCATTCATCATATATGTTCTCAGAGGAAGCGGCGCGCCTCCGGACTGCTAGGTCCGCGAGGAGCAGCGGGTGTGGACGAAGGGCGGCGGCGTAGGCGACTGTCTAATGACGTGAGAAAACCCTGGCCACCCCACCCCTCTATTTATAGGCGTCCCTAATGAGCATGCCGACTTGGAGGCCCATTAGCAAACCCTAATACTGGCCTGACTTGAGTCCAATCCGAATCAGGCTTCCAACCCTTAAGCGTGCGATCCTGTGGGTTCACGCACACATAGACACGGCCCGAGTACTCCACTCGCCCGATAGTTGATAGCGGCCTCTAGCAAGACGTGTCAACTCCTATGTACGCGCAAAGATCATATCAGACGAACCACCATGATCACATACACGTAATTCTCTTGCCACACAATATTTGGTCCAACTGATAGGTTAACACTTAACCTAAGCACGACCATGCATTTTATGATCCAATCATTTGAGTGGTCCAGTGATATCTCTCTTGTATGGAGAGGGACAAATCTCATATTGATCGTCTATGTCTCACAGCATATTTTCTGACAAACCCGAAGACTATCTTTATGACTACCCTATTATGAAGTATCGTTTGACAGTCCCTAAGTAAGTCAATTCATATCTTGAGTACATACCACAATCTCAGGTCGAAGGACATAATGTACATGATGTGTAAAGAGATAATAAGAACATCTCATGTTGGGTCAGTACAGCCTCATATCATACATGTGCCCATATTATCTGTTCGACATCTCCATGTCTATGACTTGTGAAACATAGTCATCAACTAATACATGTGCTGATCTAATATTCATTTGTGTCCTCACATGAACTCCGATCAGGGACAACTATCAAATAACCATACAAGTAAACGAGTTTCACAGACAATTCACATAATCGCCAATCAATACAAGTTGTCTTTAATGGATATTCAATGAACATATAATAAATCATGGATACAATAGAAATATCATCATCTCTATGATTACCTCTAGGGCATATTCCCAACAGTCTCCCACTTGCACTAGAGTTAATCTTTTAGATATCTAATACCCATAGACCTCACATGTGCCTCATGATTAGGCTGTGGAAGAGCCTTTGGTCAAAGGATCTGCTACATCCAAATCCGTATGTATCTTGCACATCTTAATCTCATCTCTTCTAATGAACTCTCGAATGAGGTGAAATTTTCGCAGTACATGTTTGTTCTTCTGGTGATTCCTTGGCTCCTTAGCCTGCACAATCGTCCCATTGCTATCACAATGTAGAGGCAATAGGCTGGACGTATTTGGAAACACACCAAGATCAATGAGGAACCTCCTCATCCAAACACCTTCCTTTGCAGCTCCACTAGCTGCAATGTACTTAGCTTTTGCTGTAGAATCGGACATGGTCTCCTGCTTGGAACTTTTCCAACTGATTGCACCACCATTTATTGTGAACAGAAAACCTGATTGAGATTGTGAATCATCTGTGTCAGTTTGGAAGCTAGCATCGGTGTAACCATTTACAACGAGCTCCTCCTCACCTCCATAGATTAGGAACACATCTTGAGTCCTTCTCAAGTACTTAATTAAGGATGTTTTTAACAAGTGTTCAGTGACTCTCACCTGGATTAGTTTGATATATGCTCGCAACACTTAGAGCATATGAGACATCCGGGCATGTACATATCATGCCATACATGATGGAACCAATAGCCGAAGCATATGGAACCTTACTCATGTGCTCTCGCTCATCAGGTGTCGAAGGACATTGTTTCTCGCTAAAGCGCATGCCATGTGACATAGGCAAGAACCCTTTCTTGGACTGTTCCATGTTGAACCGTTTCAACACCTTGTTAATGTACGTATCTTGGCTTAATCCTATTAGCCTCTTCGACCTGTCTCTATAGATCTTAATGCCCAGAATATATGTTTCTTCTCCTAAATCCTTCATAGAAAAACTATTATTCAATGAAGTCTTTACGGTTTGCAACATTGGAATATCATTCCCAATCAACAGTATGTCATCTACATACAAGATTAGAAATACAACAGCACTCGCACTTTCTTTCTTGTAAACACAAGGTTCTTCTTCACTCTGACGGAAGCCAAACCCTTTGACCACCTCATCAAAACGAATGTTCCAACTCCGAGATGCTTGCTTTAACCCATAAATAGATTTCTTAAGCTTGCATATTTTTCCAGCATTGCTAGGACCAACAAAACCTTCGGGTTGTATCATATACACGTCCTCTTCCAATTTTTCATTTAGAAAGGTTGTTTTAACATCCATCTGCCATATCTCATAGTCATAATAGGCATCAATTGCTAGAATGATCCGGATAGATTTAAGCATCACTACCGGCGAGAAAGTCTCATCGTAGTCAACTCCTTGAACTTGCCGAAAACCTTTTGCGATAAGTCGAGCTTTATAAACTTGGACGTTTCCATCCATATCCTTTTTCTTTTTATAGATCCATTTGCACTCTATGGGTCTTACCCCATCAGGTGGGTCAACCAAGTTCCAAACTTGATTGGCTCCCTTGGAATCTATCTTGTATCTCATGGCACTATGCCATTTCTTGGAATTTGGGTCCATCATTGCCTCGACATAAGTCGTAGGTTCATCATCGTCTAACGATAACACATCCCCACGCAACTCATGGATTCTTGCTGACCTTTGTGGTTGGGGCGGGGTGTCTATTGCCATAGATAGCTCAACTTGTTCTGCTACATTAGCATCACTCGTGGAGTCAATCTTTGTTGGCTCATCTTGAACTTCTTCAAGATACACCTTCTGCCCTCTCTTGTCTCTTTTGAGAAACTCTCTCTAAGAAAACACTGTTTCGAGCAACAAACACTTTGCCCTCTGAGCGGTTGTAGAAGTAATACCCTAAAGTTTCTTTTGGGTATCCTACGAAAAAGCACTTGTTCGACTTGGGTGTTAGTTTATCTGATATAAGTCATTTGACATAAACTTCACAACCCCAAATATTTAGAAAAGACAAACTAGGACTCTTACCAGTCCACATCTCATATGGTGTCTTAACTACGGACTTAGACGGTACCCTATTTAATGTGAAAGCGACTGTTTCTAGAGCGTATCCCTAAAACGATAGAGGAAGGTCTGACTGACTCATCATAGACCGGACCATGTCTAACAGAGTCCAGTTATGTCGCTCGGACACGCCGTTTCTCTGAGACGTTACAGGTGGCGTAAGTTCTGAAACAATTCCGCAACTCTTAAGATGATTGCTAAACTCATGGCTCAAATATTCGCCTCCACGATCAGAATGCAAGGCCTTAATTTTCTTGCCACGTTGATTCTCTACCTCATTCTGAAATTCTTTGAACTTTTCAAATATCTCAGACTTATGCTTCATCAGATAGACATAGCCATATCTGCTAAAATCATTAGTGAATGTTATGAAGTATTGAAATCCGCCTCTAGCTGTCGTACTCATTGGTCTGCATATATCAGTATGTACAAGTTCCAACAAGTCAGACGCCCTCTCAGGAAAACCTCTGAAAGGCGACTTGGTCATCTTGCCCAGCAAACACGCTTCACATGTCTCGTATGATTCAAAATCAAATGAAGTTAGAAACCCATCAGCATGGAGCTTCTTCATGCGATTCTCACTTATATGACACAAACGACAATGCCACATATCGGTAGGACTTAACTCATTAACCAAGGCCTTTTAGCAGTTACATTACAGATAGACATACGTGCATCATCAAGATTTAAAATAAACAACCCATTCACAATGGATGCAAAAGCCACAAACATATCATTCTTAGAGATCACACAACAATTGTCTTTACTCGCAAATGAATAACCATCCTTCATCAAACATGAAGGTGACACAATGTTTTGACTTAAACTTGGAACAAAATAACAATTATTCAACTCCAAAATAAATCCTGATGGGAGGTGTAGTTGCATCGTCCCGACGTTCAACGCAGCAACTATTGCATTATTGCCCACGCGGAAATAAACCTCCCCTTTTCCAATGTTCTACTTCTTATCATTCCCTGCATCGTATTGCAAATATGAGCAACCGAGCCGGTATCAAATACCCAAGAATTAACATAAGAGTTAGCGAGGAAAATATCAGTAACATAAACAACAAGTGATGAACAGCGGGAGTACCTTTACCACCGCCATCCTTCTTCAAGGATGCCAAGTACACCTTGCAGTTTCTCTTCTAGTGACCTTTCCTGAAGGACCAAAAATGCTAAAGCAAGGCGACCAGAGGGGGGGGTGAATGGGAGCCTAAAATTTCTTCTCAGAAATTATGGCCTCTGTCCCAACAAAATCAACCCCAAAATCTTCGGACTCAAATGTGATGCCCACGACCCTTGGAGAGAGGGTGGATGATCCCTAGGATCAGAGTGAGGCACCACACAAGAGAGCAAACCAAAACTCTCAAAACCCCGAGTCAAGTTCGTGCCTAAAAGACTCACTCCCAAACGTAGATAGAGGGCTACGTTGGGATTCCTCCAAATACCGATGCTAACGCGTAGCAAAGATATGTAGAGAGGTTCCTAGATGAACTCTAGGAGCAAAGGAGAAGTCCGAAAACAAAACGGAAAAGCCGGGAGGGCCAACGCACTAAAACTGCACAAACTGCAGACTCCCGGACAGTCCGCCGTTAGGCTCCCGGACTGTTCGGTGAAGGCCGGACTGTCCGCCACACGGGGGCCGGACTGTCCGCCGGCAAAAGGACTCAAAGCGAACTGTTCTGCAACAGCCCTGGACGAGTCCCGGACAGTCCGCGGTTTGCACGCTGGACTGTCCGCGGTTCACGTGAACAGTGAACACAGAGCGTCCGATGCCTGCCCATAGCAGCGTCCGATGAAGACCCCGGACTGTCCGCGGGTCCTGACGGACTGTCCGCCGGCTACGAAGCAAAAACAGCAAAGGTGCTGCAAAGTTCCTGCACGACTCGCGGACTGTCCGCGCCTGTCAATGGCGGACTGTCCGCCGGTCACCCGAGAGGAAAAGGCCCGAGGCCAACAGCTACTACTTGGCTGAAGCCGCGATGCGCGGACTGTCCGCGGCCAATATGGCGGACTGTCCGCGACCTCCCAGAAAGCCCAAAAACAGCTCGGGACAAAACCAAAATCGATTGGATCTTCACCAAATCGAACGGGGCTGCAACCAAACTTCTCCCAAGTGTTCTTCTATGTGTTGGGAAGCTAATCCTAGGATATCATCGCTTCAATCCAACTAATCCATGAGAAATCTGAAGAACACTTGTCGGTGTTTCGACCCGGGGGTATGACATCAACTAGTAATATGATCGCGTGCTCTCTTCCTGGATGGTGATGCAAGATGACACAAGGATTTATCCTGGTTCGGGCAAAGAAGGCCCTACGTCCAGCGGCGGGAGGAGGTTCTTGTATTACTTGCACCTAAGTGCTTGTACAGGGGCAATACAAGCTCAACGAGCGTGGATGAGAGTCTGGACTCGTGTGGGTGTTGTGTGGACTCGCGCGTCTAGACCTGTGTAAACGTGTCTCCTTGCGCGTGAAGGGCCCTGGTGTCCTCTTTTATAGAACAAGAGGAGGCCAGGGTTACACAGGAGTGACATGTACAACGCCCAATACGGCGAAGGGTAGGAATTCTGTCTTGTCAAGGTCACTGGAGCCGGCGTGGGGGTTGCTGTTGAAGCGTCCTTGAAGCGTGGCCTTCGTCCCGGGTGCGGACGTGGAGGCGTGGCGACGTGGAGGCCGTGCAGCGCCCATTCCGGCACGTACAGGACGTGTAAGGGTCCCTCCGGGTCTTGGGGTACCTGTCCTCCAATAGCATGAAAACAGTCAGGGCTCGAGGGGCGCAGGGCTGGCCTTGAGGTGGCGCCTACGGGGGGCTCGAGCCCCCGCAGGTATGGGCAAGTCCCGGAAAACCCGGCTGTGCAGCGGGAATCCAGGTCTCGAGATGTGGCTCGAGTGTGCTACAGTGCGGGGCATGGCGTAACAGTGTTGTACTTGTGCCTTTTTGCCCATGCTTGCGGCGAAAAAGGAGGCTTGACTCTGGCTCCGGTTCACTGTGGCACACGCTGTGTACCAGAGGATGTGACCGGAGTAGGTGGACGCATTAATTGCGCGGTATGGGGCCGGAACGGTTGTTAGAGCTGAGAAGCAGGGAGCTTCCTTCTTGCGGGAGGCTTGAAGGGTAGTGGAGCGCTCGCCCGAGGCCTGACGCGGAGGGCTCGGGTGAGACGGAGAACGAGCGCCAGCCTGAGGCCTGGCTCGGAGGGCTCGGGCGAGACGGAGAACGAGCATTCATCCGAGGCCTGGCTCGGAGGGCTCGGGCGAGACGGAGAACGAGCATTCGCCCGAGGCCTGGCTTGGAGGGCTCAGGCGAGACGGAGAACGAGCGTTCGCCCGAGGCCTGGCTTGGAGGGCTCGGGCGAGACGGAGAACGAGCGTTCGCCCGAGGCCTGGCTTGGAGGGCTCGGGCGAGACGGAGAACGAGCGTTCGCCCGAGGCCTAGCTTGGAGGGCTCGGGCGAGACGGAGAACGAGCGTTCGCCCGAGGCCTGGCTTGGAGGGCTCGGGCGAGACGGAGAACGAGCGTTTGCCTGAGGCCTGGCTTGGAGGGCTCGGGCGGGACGGAGAACGAGCGCTCGCCCGAGGCCTGGCTTGGAGGGCTGACGCGGCCTACTTCCGCTTAATGGGTTTTCGGGCTCCGGCTTGGTGGGCCGGCGTTGTAGGCCTCGAGGGGTTGGTTTTTTGGGGGTGAGACTAGTTAGGTCTCTTATTAATTGGTGCTCTAGGTTTAATTTATCTGTTTTGCGTTGATTGGGGGTACCCCTTTTGTGGTCCCCCGACAGTAGCCCCCGAGCCCTTGTTCGAGTGCTAGCACTCGAGCGGGGGCTCTCTACTGGGATCTCGAGGGTTAGCTAACTGGTTCTCGAGGGTTTGGTTGTTTTGATTCCGTGGGTGTCGCGCGAGCGACACCCGCGGGTGTAGCCCCCGAGGCCATGGGGGAGTGGTTAGGACTCCCTTGTGGGCTTTTTCACGAGTGTGAGTGTTAGTTACGTTTTTTAGGTTCGGGTGTGTCGAGCCCCCGAGTTCTTTGACCCTCTTTCGTCGAGGGGTGCCAGGCTGAACCGACCGGCCGGCTCTTCGAGCTGTCCGGCACGCCGGTTGTCCTGGCTTGTCATCCCGCGAGTCCTTTCGATCGGATGCGAGGGGGATGCCTCGTACTACCACGAGCGGGCGAGTATCGAGGTTCCCGGTGAGCTGGTAACGGGGGAATCCAAGTGAGACCTCGTGCCTCGTTCGATAGGGTCGACTGAAGCCCGGAGGCGATCTCATGAAGCACGGGCGCTCGGTCTGCAGGAATGCCGGGTCCATTCGATAGGACCCGGTGGCTCAATGCCTCCCTCCGAGGGGATTTCACTGCATGTCGTGCGCCCTGCCTTGGATACACGTGAGGGGCCTCAAGGGCTTGGCCCTCGAGCGATGCTGCGAGTGGCGCCCCTTGGTGTCCCTGACTCGGGTGCTCGAAGCCGGCTGTCGAACCCTCTTCGAGGGCCAGCCTTCGTTGCCTCGAGACTTGGAAGGGCCGGGGCCCATTTTTACCTTCTTGAAGAAGCCTCCGTCGTTTGGAATCCTTCTGCCCGTTGGGCGCGCCTTTCTATGCAGAAAGCGTCGGGGAGCGGAGATCGTGGCGCCAGGGCGACGGACATGAAGTCGGAGCGGCAGTCGTGGTGGGCCCTGGTATTGGAGCGGATGGGGAGTTGCCGCGTGTACCTGCCAACCGGCTCGAGATGTGGTTATGTGGGCGCATTAAACGTGTGCGGTTACCTTTCCTCTGCCGTGGGAGACCTCGCCCGTTGGGGTTTTCTTTTATAAATATAGAGTGAGGCATGAGGGATTCTTTACTTTGCCTTTGCCTTCATAGCCGCCGCAGCTCCCACATGCTTTCTCGCCGAGGCCTGGTTTGGAGGGCTCGAGCGAGACGGAGAACGAGCATTCGCCCGAGGCCTGGCTTAGAGGGCTCGGGCGAGACGGAGAACGAGCGTTCGCCCGAGGCCTGGCTTGGAGGGCTCGGGCGAGACGGGGAATGAGCGTTCGCCCGAGGCCTGGATGGAGTGAAACGTTCGTCCAAGGGCTGAAAAATCTCGTGCTCACACAAAGAAAAGAGATTAGTCGTATTCCCTGAGCCCCGGAGCCCTTCGGTTGCCGATCGATGGCTTTGGGATCGGTGGTAGTCGAAGGTTTTTTCGACCTTATCTTGGGTGCGAGGCGAGCCCCAGAGCCCTTTTTCGTAAAGGGTCGGTCAGAGGCGGCCTCGTCTTGGTTTTTCGACCCTCACGCATCCTTTTCGCAAGGAAGAGGGGTGGTGACGCCGCGCTACCATTGGTAGGTATTGGTCACGGCGTCCCCGATGAGCTGTTAACGGGTGAATCCAAGTGCGTGCCCGTGCCCCGTTCGATAGGGGTCGGCTAGGGGCCCAGAGACGCACACATGGAGCCAGAGGACAGTCACCAGGGCCCGGAACCGTTCGATTGGTTCCGAGGGCTCGTTGCCTCCCTTCGTTGGGATCCTGTTTTGAGACCGTCCTGCTAGCCTCGGATACGACTCTGGATGCCCTGAGCGGTCGTGCTCAGGCTCGGCTCGGGCCATGCGATAGGCGCATCCGTGGCCATTCCTGACTCTGTTATCCTGGGGCGGCTGTCGAACCCTCGGAGGTGTCGGCCTTTGAACCCCTGGAACGTAACAGGCTCGGTGCCCTGGGTTCCTTCGCTGGGAAGGAGTCAGAGGTAGGTTACCTCTTCCGTCGGAGCGGCGGGCGCGCCTTTTCAGGCGGCTTTCTGGGGTCGTGGGCGGCGCCCGTTGCGGACGTGTGCAAGGGCCCACGACCAGACATTTAATGCTTGCGTGCGCACTCGTATCGAGGGGATTTCCGCAATCATGAGATCTCCTCGCGTGCAACGCATTAAATGTGGGTGAATAGTGACCGACCAGTATCTAGCCGTTGGTTTTCACCCTATAAACACGCCCCTTGGGGATTTCGGAGCGGTTCCTTTCCTCATTCGTTCGTGTCCCTTGTCCGTTCGTCTTCCTCCTTCGTCCAGCCACACAAAAGCAGAGGTGGGGAGGGAGAGACCGGGCTAGCGGCGGAGTAGAGGGTTGAGAGGCAAGGAAGAAAGAGAGAGAGAGAGATCGAGCGACCTTTCCTCTTTGCCTCATCTGTGCCTCCGCCTTTTGTCGTTCGGGATGGCCGACGCCGCTGAGCCGTGGGGCGCTTCTGCCGCCACCCCGGAGAAGCTAGCGGAGCTGGTGCAGAGAGGACTTCTTCGGGGCCTTTCCGGCTCCGATAGGCCAGAGTGGATCGCCCCCGGTCCGGAGGAGGAGGAGCCGAGGCCCCCGAACAGCTACGTGGTCAGCTTCATCGCTTTCCACGAGCGTGGGTTCGGGGTACCGGCAAGCCGGTTTCTCCGGGCGCTTCTTTTCTACTACGGGCTCGAGCTGCATCACCTTGCCCCCAACTCTATTTCACAGGCGGCCATCTTTGCGACCGTCTGCGAAGGCTTCCTGGGGATCGAGCCCCACTGGGAGCTCTGGATCCACCTCTTCCGGGGCGAGCTCTTCACGAAGGCGGTTTCGGAGGGTCGGCGGAGATTGATGAGGTCGGGGAGCTGCGTGCTCTCCGTTCGCCAGCAGAGGTCGGGCCTGTACATCCCGTCCCAGGCGGCCACCTCGAACAAGGACTGGCGCATGGGCTGGTTCTACCTTCGCAACGACGACGGGCTGCTGCCAGCATACACCAGCCGCGTCATCGAGTCGCGGCCGGACTCTTGGAACTACGGCGTCGTCGACAAGAGGCAGAGTCGACTCGACCCGCTACTTGAGTCCTTGTTGAGGCTGCGGAAGGCGGGTCTTACGGCCGGGATGGTCGTGGCCTGGTTCCACCAGCGGTGCGTGCTGCCGCTGATGAACCGCCCCCTGATCATGGCGAAGATGAGGGACGACGCGCCTCTCCTGCAGGGGTGCCAGATGAGGGCGTCCCCGGTCGCCTATCCCGAGCTCGTTCGCCGGGCGAGGGATGCGGTAAAGGAGGTGAAAGACGCGAACAAACTGCTCAGTATTCCGATGCGCCCGTTCCGCGGGTACATCAGCTTGGTAAGGGGATCGATCCTTTGGGTGTGTTGCCGCAGAGCTTATTTTTTTTGTGTTCGATCCTTACTTCCTTCTTTTTGCAGGGTTTACAGGGGGTCAGTGCCTCGAAACCTCCCCTTCCTGAGGAAAGGGAGGAGAGGCAGCGCCTGGCCGAGGAGAGGAAGAAGAGAAAGGACGACAGGAACACCAGGCGGGCTAAGCGTCGGAAGGACCGTGATGACCTAGAGAGGCGTCGGCGGCAACAGAAGCTCCATGGTGAGCTGGAAGAGTCCTCCCCTACGGAGGAGGATTCCGATGATGAAGACGAGGATGGCTCGGAGGGGGACTCCGAGCCCCTGGCGGGGTTCCCAGACGTGGACCGTTCGCCGGTCCGGTTGGCGAGCCCCGTGAGGGGAGCGCCCAGGGCGCAGGCGGCGGGGAAGAGCCCTGTTCCTGCCCTGGGCGCGGATGGCGAGGCTTCTGCGCCCCGAGGAGGCGACGGGTCCACTCAGGGCCCGTCGACGCCGCCGTCGGTGAGGGTTTTGACGGAGATCCTCGAGACGGAGCTCCCGCCTCCCGCGAGTGGGGTTCCCCCTGCAGGGACACCGCGGCTGCAGACCCCACCCGTGCCCTCTGCGAGGAGGGTGCCAAGGGCTGGGTGAGCACTCGTCGCTTGCCCGTCCCATGTTTGCTCGTGTGGGGATTTTTTCTTCATGATGCGTATCTTTCTTCTCTTGTCTCAGCGGGAAGCGGTCCGTGGAGGCCTTATCCCTCCGCCCTCGGAAGGCACTGAAAGCGGGTGCGACCTCCTCCGCCGGCGCAGTGGTGGCACCGTCTGTGACGCCACCACTGCCGGGGTCCGGCGGGCCGGACATCACGCCCAAAATCGTCAAGTTCCCACAGGGGGCCCCGGTCTCTGGTGGGGCGCCAGAGGAGGACCCTGCTTCTGGGGCATCGAGGGATGAAGGCGCCCCGGGGGCCTCGACCGCTGAAGTCAAGGCCGCCAAGGCGGCTGAGGCAGAGCCGTCCCAGGCCGTTGCACCCGGGGCTGGGGCTGACGTCCTGCCTCAGGGGTCGTGCTTGCCGGAGGAGATCCATAACATCTCTTCTGACGAGACTTCCCCAAAAGGTGGGAAAGCAGAGGTGGAGGGCGAGGTTACCAGCGTGCCGCCGAGGCTGCCGGTGCTAGAGGTCGGAGGAGGGGGCGAAAGCTCGACCCTTGCCCGCTTGGGAGGTCGTTCTCCCACTTGGGGCGGTCCTCGAGTGGAGTGGAGGGATCTATCTGATCCCGAGGCCACGCCGGTGTTTGTCCTCGACGATGCCCCCGAGGCCGGAAACTGGAACGTCCTCGGGCAGCTCGGCTCGCTCCTCACGCGGTCGTTGAAGACGTCCCTGACGTTGGTGGAAAGGGACCTCCCTCGGGCCGTCCAGGTGAGGACCCTTGTTTGGGCAATCCTCTTCTTCCCGTTTTGTCGTAAAGGGGGGTTAATGTTTGGTTGATTATCTAACTTAGGAGCTCATGGAGACCTCTCGGGCTATGTCGGATTTCCTCCGTCGGGAGAGCCGCGCCTGGGAGCAGCTTCAGACATCGAGTGCTGAGCTCGCCCGCACCCAGAAGCAGCTTGCCGAGAAGAGTACCGAGGCGGGCGGGCTGAGCGTCCGCTGCTCAGACCTGACCGCCGCGGTTGCCGAGGCCCAAGAGTACGCCGCCCAGGAGGCGGAGAAGGTTAAGAACTTGGCGTCGCGGCTGGAGGAGTCCGAGAAGGCGGCCGAGGCCCTTCGTGCTCAGGCTACTGAGGAGGCGTCCAAAGCGCGGGCCCTGAGCACAGACCTCGAGCAGGCTCGGAAGTCTGCTAAGGCATCGGCCACTGACGCCCAGAAGTGGGAGGGTGTGGCGAAAGGTGACCTTTTGTTCCGTAGGCCTTATGGTTTCCTCATCGCGTTTTCTTTTTCTTTTGACGAGTTGTGTCGATCCTCTGCAGAGCTGAAGGGGAAGCTTGCTGAGGTGGAGGAGGCCTCGGCCGCCCTGCAGTTGGTTTACCAGGCTGAGGCTTCGGATCACCAGGCTCTGCAAGATGCTGCCGCCGAGGCCTGCGCGTCCCTCGGGACCGTAGATGGTCAGTCGGGGAGCTCCCTGACCAGCCGTCTGGCCGCCCTGAGGGGTCAGGTGGATGACCGGGTGCGCGGTGCCCTGCATCTTGGGTGAAGCGGGCCTTCGCCGTGATCTCCAACCACTACGACGGCCTCAACTTCGACGCCGTCAGCCAAGGATATATCCTGCCGGACGATGAAGACGAAGCCGAGCGGGAGATCGCGGAATTTGCCAGGGCCATCGAGGCCCCTGGGGAGGCCCTGGCTCGGTTCTTTGAAGAGGACGTGGGGCTTCCCCCAGCAGCGTCCTTGGCTCCTGAAGACGCCTCGGTGATTGCTCCTGCGGACGAGCCTCAAGAGGAGAGACAAAGTTAGTTTGGGCCACCAAGCCCTTGTGTTGTGTCCTCTGTGGGAGGATATTTTTGTAAGAAAGAACATGCTCGCGGCTTTCGAGGCCTAATGTAAAGACATTTTCGCATTTCATTCCTTGTTGCCTCTTTTTTGACTAGGAAGAAAGAAGAGGCGAGACTAGGAAGATTTTGAAAAGCGAGCAAAAACGTAAGTCTCGGGGGCATCGGACGTCGGGTCGGAGAGACCCTTCTCCTGATAGCCCCCGAAGCCTCGGAGGAGTGGGAAAGACTCCTTCGAGGGCTTTGGGGTGAGGGCCCGAGATGATATTAAAACGTCTTTGCGCTCGAGTCTTCTTATTTTTCTTTGCCTGAGTTTTGCTTCTTCTAAGTTTTCGACACAGACTTGAGTCCTTCGAGGGTGGGAGCGACTGGAGGTACCGTAGCCCAGGGGCGTAGGCGAGCTCCCGTCTCGACACCCTTGACCCTTAGGGAGCTCAAGGTGTTTTCTTCTTAGTCGTGAGGCGCGTTCGAGGCATAGATAAATAAAATAACGTCGAGTTTAGTAAAAAACGTGCGAGGTTTTTAGGAACTTAGGGGGGATCCCCTAGTTAGCCCCGAGGGAGTCTTGACTCTGATTAGACAGAGTCGAGGCTACCTCTATTTTGAACGAAATAAAGAACTTGGAATCGAACTTTTATTCATTCATGATGCGATGTTTGTACAAAATACGAGAAATGTACAAGGCCTCGAGGCTTTAGGGATAGAAACGACGTAGCTGTTTGATGTTCCGAGCTGGAGTCGGGCTCGGGGTTGTCGGGGGAAATTGACCGGACTCCCTGGTTGTGCGCATGGCAAGGGCGAAGTTGGAGCTTCCATCGAGGTCACTGGTCGATGCGCCAACCGTCGTGGGGTTGTTTGCTGGTGACGCCCTCGGTTGTTTGGCCTCAGACGTAGTACCGTCGAGGTCCCGTTGGAGGTCTTACGGGGTACTCGACCGAATGTAACAGTGCCACATCCCAGGCCCCGTCGAGTTGGTCCAGGGTGGCTGAGGCTTCCTGCACATTCTGTACGCATTAGATTATTTGAAGTTTAATCAAGGAAAGAACACTGCGTCTTTCTTGTTGATTTTATGAAAACTTCTCCTTAGCCTCTGCATTGTGTTTCCGTCCCATTGTCATGTCGTGCTCTTTGGTGTGGTCGGCAAAGGAGACCGTAGCCTTTCGCAGGCGATAGGTTCGCTCCTCGCCCGCTTTGGCATGACCCTTGAGGGTCAGCCGTCCTTCGAGGTTTGTCATGACTTTGGAAAATGGAGCCACAGTGCAGTAGGCTTGTGTTTTTTCTTAGCGTGCCCGCCTTTGTTTCTTCCTTTAATTGAACCTTAGGAGCTCGATCTACGGGCCGTGTTTCGGTTCTGCGGATGGGCCGGTGCCGTTAGCCGTCGGAGGCGTCAGGCGGCCGGGACCCGGTCCGCTTTCTCGAAGACCCGACCCGCGTCCCTTGCTCCTCTGGTTCTTATTCGGGATGAAGCAAACGCGGACGCGGGCATTTTAATCATTGTTTTCGTAAACGTTGGCCTTTTTAAGAAACAGAACAGAAAACCAAACGTTAGAAAGAGGAACGTAGCTTTTTTATCACGGAGAGGGATGCTGTTCCTCCTTGTTCGAAACGGTCCTGCGTTTATCGTCCTGATGCCGGGGAGGGGAGAGCCCCCCGGCGTTGTTGCTGGTGGTGGCGTCGTGGGGCCTCGAGGCTAGGCCTCGAGGAAGGCCCGTTGGCGCCCTCTTGCGCAGTCGTTGGCGGCGTCGCGGGGCCTCGAGGCTAGGCCTTGAGGAAGGCCCGTTGGCGCCCTCTTGCGCAGTCGTTGGCGGCGTCGTGGGGCCTCGAGGCTAGGCCTCGAGGAAGGCCCGTTGGCGCCCTCTTGCGCAGTCGTTGGCGGCGTCGCGGGGCCTCGAGGCTAGGCCTCGAGGAAGGCCCGTTGGCGCCCTCTTGCGCAGTCGTTGGCGGCATCGCGGGGCCTCGAGACTAGGCCTCGAGGAAGGCCTATTGGCGCCCTCTTGCGCAGTCGTTGGCGGCGTCACGGGGCCTCGAGGCTAGGCCTTGAGGAAGGCCCGTTGGCGCCCTCTTGCGCAGTCGTTGGCGGCGTCGTGGGGCCTCGAGGCTAGGCCTCGAGGAAGGCCCGTTGGCGCCCTCTTGCGCAGTCGTTGGCGGCATCGCGGGGCCTCGAGGCTAGGCCTCGAGGAAGGCCCGTTGGCGCCCTCTTGCGCAGTCGTTGACGGCGTCGTGGGGCTTCGAGGCTAGGCCTTGAGGAAGGCCCGTTGGTGCCCTCTTGCGTAGTCGTAGGCGGCGTCGTGGGGCCTCGAGGAAGGCCCATTGGCGCCCTCTTGCGCAGTCGTTGGCGGCGTCGCGGGCCTCGAGGCTAGGCCTCGAGGAAGGCCCGTTGGCGCCCTCTCGCGCAGTCGTTGGCGGCGTCGCGGGCCTCGAGGCTAGGCCTCGAGGAAGGCCCGTTGGCGCCCTCTGACCTTGTTGCGGGCTGCGTCGCGGCCGGACGAGGAGCTTTGTCGGTACGTGGCGCAACGTCCCCGGACGGCGGGGAAGGGCGCAACATCCCCAGACAGGTTGGTGGTGGCTCGTAGGATTACGCCCGGACGTTCCTCCCGCTCTGCTGCCGCCCGGTCCTGACGGCGCTTGTCGAGGTGGTGGGCGTAGACAGCTGCGGAGTTGTTGAGGCCGAACGGGGGCCGCTGGCATCGAGCGCGGTACACCCCGTGCGGGAGGAAGCCAGGTGGTGTCGACGGAGCACGGCTCGGGGGCCTTTGGCCAGGCTCCCGGTCCGTGCGCATGACGAACACGAACTCACTGGGAGAGTGCGCACGCGCCCTAGAAGTCTCCGGCCGTGCGCCGGACAGGTTTCTCTTCAGGAACTCTGCGTCGGCTGCGGGGCAGTGGGTGTACGCCGCGGGCACCGCCTGTGCCTGGCGACGATGGTGACGACGGCGCCGCTCACGAGGTGGCGACGCGTGGTGGTGCGGGCGACGCGCCACGCCCCCCGCGCGGGGTGGCATGACACGCCCTCCGCTCGGGCTCTCTGTGGAGGGCAGGGTCAGCTCGTTGCTGTTGCCGGTGGCTAGGAACTCGACGCTCCCGAACCAGATGATGGCACCAGTAGAGAACGAAGGAGTGGGAGAAGCCATCCAGAAAACAACGAGAAATCGACTTCCGACACGCGAAGACCCCTACCTGGCGCGCCAACTGTCGGTGTTTCGACCCCGCGGGTATGACACCAACTAGTAATATGATCGCGTGCTCTCTTCCTGGATGGTGATGCAAGATGACACAAGGATTTATCTTGGTTCGGGCAAAGAAGGCCCTACGTCCAGCGGGGGGAGGAGGTTCTTGTATTACTTGCACCTAAGTGCTTGTACAGGGGCAATACAAGCTCAACGAGCGTGGATGAGAGTCTGGACTCGTGTGGGTGTTGTGTGGACTCGTGCGTCTAGACCTGTGTAAACGTGTCTCCTTGCGCGTGAAGGGCCCTGGTGTCCTCTTTTATAGAACAAGAGGAGGCCAGGGTTACACAGGAGTGACATGTACAACGCCCAATACGGCGAAGGGTAGGAATTCTATCTTGTCAAGGTCACTGGAGCCGGCGTGGGGGTTGCTGTTGAAGCGTCCTTGAAGCGTGGCCTTCGTCCCGGGTGCGGACGTGGAGGCGTGGCGACGTGGAGGCCGTGCAGCGCCCATTCCGGCACGTACAGGACGTGTCAGGGTCCCTCCGGGTCTTGGGGTACCTGTCCTCCAATAGCATGAAAACAGTCAGGGCTCGAGGGGCGTAGGGCCGGCCTTGAGGTGGCGCCTACTTGGGGCTCGAGCCCCCGCAGGTATGGGCAAGTCCCGGAAAACCCGGCTGTGCAGCGGGAATCCAGGTCTCGAGATGTGGCTCGAGTGTGCTACAGTGCGGGGCATGGCGTAACAGTGTTGTACTTGTGCCTTTTTGCCCATGCTTGCGGCGAAAAAGGAGGCTTGACTCTGGCTCCGGTTCACTGTGGCACACGCTGTGTACTAGAGGATGTGACCGGAGTAGGTGGACGCATTAATTGCGCGGTATGGGGCCGGAACGGTTGTTAGAGCTGAGAAGCAGGGAGCTTCCTTCTTGCGGGAGGCTTGAAGGGTAGTGGAGCGCTCGCCCGAGGCCTGACGCGGAGGGCTCGGGTGAGACGGAGAACGAGCGCCAGCCTGAGGCCTGGCTCGGAGGGCTCGGGCGAGACGGAGAACGAGCATTCGTCCGAGGCCTGGCTCGGAGGGCTCGGGCGAGACGGAGAACGAGCATTCGCCCGAGGCCTGGCTTGGAGGGCTCAGGCGAGACGGAGAACGAGCGTTGGCCCGAGGCCTGGCTTGGAGGGCTCGGGCGAGACGGAGAACGAGCGTTCGCCCGAGGCCTGGCTTGGAGGGCTCAGGCGAGATGGAGAATGAGCATTCGCCCGAGGCCTGGCTTGGAGGGCTCGGGCGAGACGGAGAACGAGCGTTCGCCCGAGGCCTGGCTTGGAGGGCTGACGCGGCCTACTTCCGCTTAATGGGTTTTCGGGCTCCGGCTTGGTGGGCCGGCGTTGTAGGCCTCGAGGGGTTGGTTTTTTGGGGGGTGAGACTAGTTAGGTCTCTTATTAATTGGTGCTCTAGGTTTAATTTATCTATTTTGCGTTGATTGGGGATACCCCTTTTGTGGTCCCCCGACAACACTAGAAAAGGGGAAGAACGAAGAACAAAAACAATTTCGACCCGATCTACTTGTTCGTGAGGGTAGAGATAAATTCCTTCGGTGGAAATGTTCTCCTCACATCAAGGAACAAGTTGATTCAAACGGAATCGCAAAAGACGCAGCGTAGAGGGAGATCGGGTGATATGAAAATCGTGGAGAAAAGAAGAACGCGAAGAACAAATTCAACCACGAATTTGATCCTTGGATTCAGAGGAATGGATGATTGATTAAGCACTCGGTGTCGGGCTACAAGCCACTCCTAGCAAATCAAAGCTTGGATGGCAAAAAGCTCAAGAACAAGAGCCAACTATCCCTAACCCTAGCCTTCTCTCACAGGAACAAAATGAGAGAGACACTGTCCAAGAATTCCCCACGGATAGCTGCCCTAGTAGCCCCCTTCATCTATATATAGGCGCACGTCCGAAGACCAAAATGCCCTTACATTAAGCACTCAACCCAAATACCCCCTCGGGGTAAAACCGTCCAGTCCTGGCGATTTTCATCCGACGGCCACGCCCGCACATCCGGTAGCTTTGCCTCGACGTGACCTCCCTGATGCCGCCACGTGCCATCACGTCGACCACCGCGCCTTCCTCGTGGATAGCTTCGCCGCCGCGCCAGCCTCTCCACGCCGCCACGCGTCGACCGTCCTTTTGGACCACCCCCAGTTTTGAGGCCCAAACCGGTAAACCAGTGTAACACCCCAGGTGTTCGCCGTCAGTTGAGCAGTCAGTTGAGTATATATATGATATATCAAATGACAATAAATAAGTAAATTCAAGTGTGGTCAGTGATGACAGAAGTTTTTGGGGATCAATCTCAGAGATGGAATGTCAGTTTGAATTATCCATGATTGTCAATTTATGAAAATTCAAGATTAATGTTAAACATGATTTTTCATGTGACCCACCTCAGTTCCTGTCTATAGTGACTGATGAAAAAGTTTCACGGAGTTTGGAATCAAAAAGTCACATGAAATGATGAGTCACACCTTTGCCTATAATGGTTGATTAATTGAAGAAAATTATTTGGGCTTAACCAAGTACTGCAATTATGCCCAATCAAGTGTATATGGACTCACGACCAAAAGTTATGAAAGTTTCGTGTTGAGCAGATGACCAGAAAATATTCCGACGGACGAGGAACCCTAAATCAGATACTACCGGGTGACTACTTTGACCAGCTTTGAACGGTATTTTCAGATGTTTGCATGTCAGTGCGCCCTAAATGAAAGTTGTAGTACAGATCGAGAGGAACAAATTTCGTTTTATGGCCAAGACCTGGATCGGTGCCAAAAATAGCGAAAAAGAGCTCGCAAGATGAAGTACACTGCAGATTTCAGGTTCCGAAAATTGGTTAAGTCACTACTGCGAAATTGGAATTTCGGTCACCGCGAAGCTGTCGTCGACGATCGTTACCGGATAAACGATTGAGAATTTGACCGAGTGCCTTTAACGAAAGTCGGAGTGCTCGGCGAGACGACGACAACAAAATTAGTTTCATCGAAATCGGAGTCCGTTTGAACAATGATCGTAATTTTGGAGTTTTGACCGAAAATTCCGGAAACAGATGAAATTGGGGAAAAATTTTCACGGGACTTTTCCCTGGTGGCCGACCAGCTCAGGCCCGGGGTGCCGCGTGGCCTGGCGCGCCCCTCCCCTCCTGCGCCCCTGTCCGTCAAAAAGCCGAGGCTTTCCCTCTCCTCCCCTCGGTCTTTCTCTTTTTCTCCCATTCCCTCGCTCCTTCTTCTCCCGCTCGGTCTTTCTTCATGGCCGATTCAGAACCAGCAGAAACTCCGGCGAGCAGCTGCCCTTCCTGGCTCCTCCCCGTCCTCTCCAACGGAGAGCAGCAGCAAGCTTCCCTGCTCTCTCCCCTTCCTCCTCTTTTTCCCTTCCCCTCTCCTTCCCTTGTGCGCTGTCTTTTTTTTCTGGCGCGCAGAACCGCGACTCCGTGCGCGCTGTTCCTGCTCGCCCCTTCGGCAGCCGCGAGCAGCAGGGGCAGCACCAGCGCCGAACCTGCAGCACTCCTCCAGGAACCTAGCCAGCAGCCTAGCGCCCAAGCCCTAAACCCTAGGCAGCAGGAACCGGCCATCTCCGGCGTTTCCCGTCGGGTTCTCCCGTGAATCCATGGTGAAAGCCCTACCTAGCGAAGCTGAAACTCTTTCTTGGGTTTTTGTGCAATGTTGTATGACTCAATGTGTTTACTAATTGCTCCTTAATTGTTTTCTGCAGATCCAGGGGTGCTAACTGCAAAATCGGTTTTTATTTTCGTTTTTGCTTAATGGGTAAATCTGAGTGAAAAGGGTAAAATGCATAGTAAATTGTATGTTTGTCCAAAAATTGCAAGTGAGCACTTTTTGGAATCCTTGTGAGTAGATGTGTACAGTGGATGAATAATATGTTGGGTGTTAGTGGATGTTTTGTGCTGTGATGATTTATTTATGTTAAATAGGCTTAAATAGAGAGAAAAAGATATCTGCTGTTATGTTGCTTGAAATGATGTGAAATTTTTATGGTAGGCTCCTCTGGTCATGTGTGTGCGGTGATAAAAATTTCAGATTTATTGGTGCATGTATGAATTAGTTATGAATTTATCTTGCTTTCAGCTTGTTAAATGAATTAAAATGAGTTTGTGGTAAATGTTTGCATGTAAAAATAGAAAAGGTGGTTTTACTGCCTTTTAATAGTATTGTTATAGCTTAGATAATTTTATTATGGTCATGTGTTTGCTGAAAATATGATTTGTGGATTTATCTTGCTCTCACATGCTTTTTCGTGAATTAATCTTGCCATGTTTGTAATAAATAATCTATATGGCCTGAGAGTGTAATCTTTTTATAATATCTATATTGTGATGTCATCTATCACCTGTAAAAATATGAGCTCCAAATGAGGTGTTTACAACATCACTTAAAGTAATGCCGTGTTTGCTAGTTATTTAATTAATGGAAGCTTAGTGATAAGATGAACATATATATGTTTATGTGCTTGCCTTGTTGCATGTTGATCTGAGATAAAGGATGTGTGATCATGTTCATGAATGTTAGAAGTATTTGTATAGGTCATATATGTGCTCTCATGTTAATAAAATAACTAGTAAAGCAAGTTTGTTAATTTGCTGAAATGTGGCTGCATGTGTAGTTTCTGTTGTGGTAATTACTTCGTGATAAAAATGGTGTTTTATGTAGATATGGTCTATACAAAAGTTGTAGATAACTTCCTTATCTTGCTTGTCCTGAAATTTCATGATTTTAGGCCAAGTGGTTTAGGAGTTATAGATTTTAGAAGTTTGCTGTCAGGTTTTGCTTGTTTTCTGTGCAGAGCTGAAAGAGTGAACTGTTTGGATAATTTAACTTATGAATCATGTCTTTATGTTAATAGAAGAGTTGTAGTGCTTTTTATAAGCTTTCTAAAAAGTCTTATATCACTATTTTTGGTGATCTAGATCTTCAGATACACATGTTTTAAGTTGAGGTTCAGAATCTGTCCAAGTCTGGACAGATTTCCTTGTTTGTATTGTTTGACCTTGATAACTGCTTAATCAACTTGAGATGATAATAAATAAGTTGTAGACAACTTAATAAGCTTTCCAACAAGTCTTATATCAAGTCCTTTGGCGCTATAAAGCTCTGGTTATGGCTGTTCGAAGATAGAAGTCATATTCTGTCCAAAGTTTGGACAGAACTGTCTTGCATGTAATGTTTGCCCTTTTTAAGAGCTGAATCATGTTTAGTGAATAATAACAAAGTTGTATATAGTTTCATTAGCTTTCCAGAAAGTCTTAGTTTGCCTTGTTTGGATGTGTGTAGCTCCAGTTGTGATTAAATTGAGTGCTCGCTGTGTGCTGTCCAAACTGTGCAAATAAACTGAGTTGCTTGTTATAAGTGTGAGATTGTTTATGTGACTTTTGATGCTACATCATGCCTTGATAATAATTAGTTCATGCATTCCGTGTTTCTAAATTAATCAACCCAATATAGTGTGTTAATATGTTTACCATGTTGGTTAACATGTTTAATTAAAATAGAAGCTTTTATGTGCATGCATGTGTCAAGTGGGTGATGTGTGTAATATAATCATGATTGATTGTTATAGTTAACCTGTCTACATGCCTAGTGACCCTTGTGTAACACCTTAATATAACCATGACCTGCTGAAGTGAGTGTTCTATGTGTGTGCTAAATTAATAATTAAGTGATGTCTTCTCTTATATAGTTATCTTGATTGCTTATGCGAAATAGCCGGTAATGCTTGTGTTGTATGCCTATGTTGCATCGTGAGTGTTTGCCTTGCATTCATACGCTCGCATTGTGCATCTCATTTAGGTACGGTAGATACACCGTGAAGGATGGGATGGTGAAGCTAAACCCGAAGATGGTGTTTGGTGGACGGTCCCGAAGATGCAGAGCTAAGCATGTGTCAGAAGTGGAGATGCTTGCCAAGCAAGTGTCACTTAACACTAACCTAGTGTTGGTTCCCAGGCAAGCCCCGGAGCATTTTAAGTCTCCTACTCACTCTTTTATAAATGCAATTGAGTTAATATAATGATTGTTGCATTAAGTTATAGGAGTTGTGTGAAACCGTTGTTGCATTACTTATCCTTTCCTTGATTACTTGGGATATACACCCTTGTTACCCTGCTAGGTCTAGGCTCGACTTATATGCTTAGCCATGCTTAGACCGGTAGAAGTCGGGCAACCTTCATGTTACCCGCGAGTAATAGGTGGTTACTCGACCTTTTAACGGATATTGCCAGTAAGTGAGATAACTGAGTGTTGTGGAAAATGGAGATCGGCAGATTCCTGTAGCGTTGTGCTACAGTATTTCTAGCCGTGTCGTATGGAAAAACAGTATCTTGTTGAGATGGACTTCTTGTCATGTTGAACGCATGCCCCACATTTAGCTGGAAGGATAACTCGTTCCGACCGCGAAGCTGCTCATTGTTCCAGGCCGGCTCTCAGGTCCCACGCATCAGCCGAAGCCACGGTGGAGGGTTAGTGGGACGCGGGGGCGCGAAGAGTAAGACCCGGGTGATGGTGGTTAAGTCCAACTCCTTGGCAGTCGGGCTTGCCTCCGGGTGTGATGGTGGCGGTTGAAACCGCGGCTTCCTGGAACAATGTTGTGGTTATCTGTAGCTCACCTTAGCGGGTAAGTGTGGTTTGTGTGGGGAATAAATCACCAGCTGGTTAGGAATCGATTATAATCGCCATCGCTCCTGGATAGTGAGCACTTGACTTGAACGCTGATCGATCTTGATACTGGAATTGTGGAACACGTGACAGTTATCGTGGCACTGTTGGCAATTGTTAATTGGTCTGTTTGTTATATTGTGGTGATCGAACAAATCACTACTATGACTGTTTTTAGAGCAGGTGCTTATCTAGTTGAGTAGGTTAATTATTTATCTAAAACCTGCAGCTAGTAAGTAAAAGATAATGCTACTTTATTATATATGCCTTTATGCAAAACTGTGGTCATTGCCAGCTCCACTCTTATATTAGCCTTGCATACTCCTTGGTGTCACTTTATTTCTGGTTTACGACGGGTAAGTCTAGCTGAGTACATTCGAGTACTCAGGGTTTATCCCACCTTGTTGCAGGTGAAGGTTAGGCCTGCCGAGAGGTGATGGCCAGTGCCAGTGGGCTCGGTAGTTCCATACTTCTTCTCTTATGCTGTTGTTGGAGGATGTCACTTGAGCTAGCAAAGTATTTCAACTTATGTTATGGTATTCATTTCAAAGCTATGTTGTTCTTCTAAATTAAATGGAACTCAACTTGTATCTTTATTTGTAAACTCTATTGTAATATTATTTCCGCTGCAAAGCTCCGTGGACATGATTTGTATTTGCTTGACCATGCGATCTTGGCTGAGATGTTGAAAAAGTTTGAAATCCCTCAGGATTTCACGGACTACCGGGTTTATATGGGCCCAAGTGTGCTAATTTCACTGCTCCGGCAGAGGTTTTCGCACTTGTGCTCTTATAAATTGGACGGTTCTGTTACAACCAGCCAGCCCAGGTTTTGAGGCCCAAACCTGGCAAACCGTCCACCCCGAGTTTTGAGGCCCAAACTCGGAAACCCGCCATCCCGAGTTTTGAGGCCCAAACTCGGAAACCGTCGATGGTAGCTTTTTGAGGCTCAGCTACTGAACCCGCACCGAAGACGGGATGTGGTTTGCACACCCCGACCACCGGTACCGATGCCGATGCATGTCCAGCCTCCACGCCGGGCACAACGCCTTCGCCATCCTTCTTGACTCGGCCGACGGCACTTGCACCGCACGCAAGCCCGTGTCCGACCTCCCGCCAAGTGCCACAACGCCATCGTCTTCCTCCCGACTCGGCCGATGCATCGCACATCCCCATGTGCTCTCGCTCGCCGATGCCACGTGTCAGCTACCACAGCTGGTCCTCTGGCCCTCTGGTCCGTCAGTCCAAGCCTCACGTCCGCCCTTCACCGCTCTGGGTACATCGGCATGGCACGTCCGCCGCACGGCACGCCCATCCTTCACCGCTCCCGGTCCGTCGGCACGGCACGTCTCTACTTGACCTTCACTTCACCATTGACCACTGTATCCGAGCTCCACACCTGCACATCAACACAGGCAAGAGACACATGTTGCACACGCACACCAATACAGAAACACACACAACTCAACACCACCGGTTAGTCATAAGCATTAAGCGCATAGCGATATATAGACTCAACCGGGAAAAGCCTCAAACCTTCCTCATCAAAGTCAATCATTCATCATATATGTTCTCATTTCCCCTTCCAATGGAAGCACTCAGAATCAGGAGTTGGTCCAGCAGCGTCAGGCGCAGGAGGGTTTGGCTTAGAGATCACATCTTTGGCCTTGCCCTTGCCCTTGCCCTTCCTGTTCTTCCAAAAGTTGCCCTTCTTATTAAAGTTAGGCTTGTTTTAGATCGCCATCACATGGCTACTGCCAGCACCTTTCTTGATGTCTACCTCTGCTGTCTTAAGCATGCCACACAGCTCATTCAAGCCCCTCTCTGCATCATGCATATGGTAGTTCGAGATGAAGTTCCCATAGCTAAGTGGGAGAGAAGAGAGAATGAAGTCAGTAGCCAACTCTGGACCAATTGGGAAGCCTAGCTTCTCCAACCTCTGTGTGTAACCAACCATCTTGATCACGTGTGGCCCAGCTGTTGCGCCCTCTGCTAGCTTAGTCTCAGCAAGAGACTTAGAGACATTGAACCTTTCAGTCCTAGCCTGATTCTGGAACATCTCATCCAGCGCCACGATCATATCGTAGGCTGTATGGTTATTATCAAACTAAGCATCATGCATCTCACTTCAAGATCAGCATCACATGCTTTCTTGTAAGCGGTTTTCTCAGCAGTAGGCGCATTATCAGCAGGTTCCGCTGGTAATGGGGTGTCTAGAATATCTTCCTTTTTCTCAGCCCTGAGAACAATTCTTAGGTTGCGGATCCAATCCGCATAGTTTGTTCCATTCAACTTATCTTTCTCAAGTATTGAACGTAAAGTAAATGGTTGAGGTGTAAGTGTCATTTATCTACAACAAAAGTAAATGCAAAATACTAAGACAATGTATCCGGGACAGAGTAAATAATATTAAAACTTTAATAAAATCTACTCCCACTAAGATCAATATCCCTCTATTGAATCTTAGTGATTCAAAACCCAAACTAACAAGTCGACTAGTGAGCTTTAGCATCACTGCTAGTGGACATGGTAGATCGGTAAGCAACTCTTAGCTAATCATATCACATATGACTCTTGTTGTTGGCCAGCATCTCTATGCATGCTCAACTCCTTATGCCTCAAGGTTCCTAACTGTTAGGATGACCTTGTTCAAGCAACCAACCCTTCTGCAATAAGTATCCGATACGAACCTGTCTAGTCAAGGAAAATCAGTGACACCCTAACTTCATAGGCGCGCCACCGATTGTACAAGACATATGACAATGCAAGGTTTGAGGAAGCATATGACTTGAACATTACTGAGGGATCATTCTGCACTTTCACTACCGCATGTAGACAATAAACATGATTCACTACCGCGAGTAGGATCGTCACAATTTGGCACGCAGGCTATTACATAAAATTGATGATAATATCTATGTGGCTCTTGCCATATTGTCATATTACATGACGTGCAAGACATGAATCAATTACATACATGCATCACATACACACAAGGGCGGCTATACCGGTTATCAATCCCTACAAAACAGAGTTATCTGATTCGGACGCCTAAACTGTGAACGTGAAAAACTCCATCTTCCTTAATTTTTTCACAAATCTAAATTCGTCAAACCCAACAAAGTGGGGGACTATCAACTCTGGATTTTTTCTGAACAATTTTCATATATAACTTTTTCAATCCGAGGTTGTATGCAAAAGTTACGGCTGTTTTACCAAACAGTGCGTGTCTTGGCACCTTGGCGTCCGACGACAGATCCAATCTGTCGCCGTCGCGCATCGCATGCGCATGGCACTTGACCTAGGTTCGATTCTATCAATCTGATTGATCTCAGACTCACCGTTATAGGGTTTACATGCAACACTTAACTAGGATGGCAGAATTCCGACCGGTACGAGTAGATCGTTACAATACCGAACAACAAGATGATGAACCGTGATCAGAAACTTAGCGACAACCACGCATATCTCCATATGCACAAAACCAAACCTATAACTCAGCAGTTATGGCTCTGATACCACTGTAGGGTTATGAGGACGCTACGCTAGCCGGAAATCAAAATTTCTACCTCGTAAAACAGGAATTACTGCTAGGTATAGGTCACGGTTTGACCACTAGACGCGCAGACGCAACGGAAGCGACTCGATGTAGTCGTTCGCGTTGTAGCAGTGCAGTGCAGTTGCGTGGTCATCCGTCAAACGTCTCCCTCGCGCGGTTCGTCCTTGTGCTCCAGATGCAACACCTCCGAGGCATCCCACACGTACAGAGAGGAAGCGGTGCACCTCCGGACTGCTAGGTCCGCGAGGAGCAGCGGGTGAGGGCGAAGGGCGGCGACGACGACTGTCTAATGACGTGAGAAAACCCTGGCCGCCCCACCCCTATATTTATAGGCGTCCCTAATGAGCCTGCCGAATTGGAGGTCCATTAGCAAACTCTAATCCTGGTCTGACTCGAGTCCTACCCGAATCAGACTTCCAGCCCCTTAAGCGTGCGACCTTATGGGTTCACGCACACATAGACACGCCCCGAGTACTCCTACTCGTCCGATAGTTGACAACGGCCTCTAGCAAGACGTGTCAACTCCTATGTACGTGCAAAGATCATATCAGACGAACCACCACGATTACATACACGTAATTCCCTTGCCACACAATATTTGGTCCAACTCATAGGTTAACACTTAACCTAAGCACGACCATGCATTTTATGATCCAATCATTTGAGTGGTCCGGTGATATCTCTCTCGCATGGAGAGGGGCAAATCCCATCTTGATCATCTATGACTCACAACATATTTCCTGACAAACCCGAAGACTATCTTTGTGACTACCCTGTTACGAAGTATCATTTGACAGTCCCTAAGTAAGTCAATTCACATCTTTAGTACATACCACAATCTCAGGTCGAAGGACATAACGTATGTGATGTGTAAAGAGATAATAAGAACATCTCATGTTGGGTCAGTCCAGCCCCATGTCATACATATGCCCACATTATCAGTTCGACATATCTATGTCTATGACTTGTGAAACATAGTCATCAACTAATACATGTGCTGATCTAATATTCATGTGTGTCCTCACATGAACTCCGATCAAGGACAACTATCGAATAACCATACAAGTAAAAGAGTTTCACAGACAATTCACATAATCGCCAATCAATACAATTTGTCTTTAATGGATATTAAATGAACATATAATGAATCATGGATACAATAGAAATATCATCATCTCTATGATTACCTCTAGGGCATATTTCCAACATCCGTAACATGTTGATTTTCTTTAATCCTATAACTAAGAAGCAAATTGTTACAAGTCAGCAATATGATGTCCTAAGAGTGTTGATTCTTGCATTTTGTAAGTCATATTTCACAATCACAAGCTAAAACAAACATATACATATTAGGAATACGAATTTCTTTCCCCTACATTAGTAAGTTAAATTAAGTTGTATTACACAACTAAATACAACCAGCAATATTTCTACGTTATAGTTGGATGTCTCTTTGTCCTCTAGTGCACATTCACTGATGCACCCCCCCAAAATTATTGTTTGTACGTTTTTAAGAAGAATCTTGCAAACTTTTTTGTGACATGTTCCATCTTTGGCATGGTATGGATGTTCCAAGTTTGAAAACTTATAAGTACACCAAGAAGGCATATGGTTTTCATCAAATATTTTTTTGTTTGACTATACAAGAGTCAAATAGACAAAATGAATATGTTAACTAGTTAATAGACTTTTCCTTTTATATAGGAGTTGAATAGAGACATAGTTGAATATATAGCTAGGTTATTATATCAAAATCCACATCTTGTTATTACTGAATATTTCAAGCCTTTTGCATTTTGGGACATAATTGAATGTATAGGTTATTTTATAAAAAGCAACATTTGTTGCTGAATAGTTCAAGATTTTGCAATTTGATTTAATGTTTCTTTTTTAGTAGAATCATTGTGGTTAACTTGTTGTTACTCCATTAAATCACACTGAAGATAACAAACTCCATTAAATCACACTGAAGATAACAAACTCCATTTTTTATCACATGGGTTACACAGGGGGGATTTAGGGTTATTGAGGTTTGAAAGCATCTAGGACCATAGTGGGTTTTGATGATTAATGACAACATAAGTTTATTGTGACTAATGTGTGTTTTACAGAGGTAATTTGAGTTAGTTCACAATAATGATGATTGTTTGGGCACTTATGGTTTTCATGGCCCTATCGATGGAAATCGTTTCGATTTCCAAAGGATGGATGACACACTACACAAAACTTTACCACATCAGGCTAAAAGCATTTAGCACAGCGGGCAATGAAAATTAACTACAACGGGCGCGTTAGACTGCTCGCTCTTTGAAGTCGTTGGTACCGAGTGTCGGGAGGTTGAGCAAAGACTTGGCCCCGAAGGACCGAAGCAATGCTGAAGAGCAAGTGAAGTCAAGATCGATGGACCATGGAGGCCATAGGATGATATGAAAAGGATCATATCATTTGATGATAGGTTGTGCATGTGTTGCATCAACATCAGAGGATATGGAATGGAATGCGAAAAGACAAAGGTATACCTTTAGGGCATTTCATTTCACCGGTCATAGGTGTGTAGAGAAGTTTATGATCGAGTTTAGAATAGATGGCCATACTATCAAGGGGAGCAAACTTGTTTGCATATCTATCATCTAGTGCCACTTGAGCGATCTAACATTACGATGTTGCTAGGATCGAGTAGCGTGGTGAGTGCAAGTGAAAATCCTTTGGAAAATGATTGTGAAAATGCTAACATACGTGCACAAGGTGGTGTTCCTCCCTTGGTGGTGTTGGCACATTTGGAAAAGGAGATGAAAAGGTGTTGTGGAGCAGTGGGAGAAACAAGTGGATAGTCCCTCTCCCTCATGTCGAGCTTACGAGGCAGGATTCAGCTCTTTTCGAAGATGAAGTGGTGTTCTCTAGGGAGCATCAGACGCTAGTCCGAGGGGCATCGGTGCGAACACAAGGTTGATATGTGCCCTTGTGGTTCCACCCTGAGTGATGAGAGATTGGTCAACAGGCTCACCGGGAGGGGTGAGCGAGTTCATGTGTCTCTTGGTTGTGTTGATGTGCAGGTGTGGAGCTCGAAGACAGTGGTTGATGGCGAGGTGAAGGTCAAGTAGAGACGGGTCGTGCCGATGGACCGGGAGTGGTGAAGGATGGGCGTGTCGTGCGGCGGATGTGCCATGTTGATGGACCCGGAGCGGTGAAGGGCGGACGTGAGGCTTGGACCGACAGACCAGAGGGCCAGAGGACCAGCTGTGGTAGCTAGCACTTGGCTTCGACAAGCAAGAGCACATGAGGATGTGCGATGGCATCGGCCGAGTCGGAAGGAAGACGATGGTGTCGTGGCACTTGGCGGGAGGTCAGACATGGGCTTGCGTGCGGCACAAGTGCTGTTAGCCAAGTCAAGAAGGAAGGCAAAGTCGTTGTGCCCGGCGTGGAGGCTGGACATGCATCGGCATTGGTGCCGGTTGTTAGAGTGTGTGAACCACAATCTGTCTAGGTTCGGTAGTTGAGCCTCAGAAAGCTACCCGACGGTTTCCGAGTTTGGGCCTCAAAACTCGGGGTGGACGTTTTGCCAGGTTTGGGCCTCAAAACCTAGGTGGCGGGTTTCTGAGTTTGGGCCACAAAACTCAGCGAGGATGGTTTGCCGGTTTGGGCCTCAAAACCAGGTGGAGGTTCCTATGCAGAACAGGTTGACGCGTGGCGACACCGAGAGGCTTGCATTGTGGCAAAGCTATCGGTGAGGAGGCACGGTGATCGACGGGGTGACATGTGGCAGCATCATGGAGCTTGCGTCGAGGCGAAGCGAAGGATGATAAGGCGTGTGGCCATCAGATGAGATCCTGACAGAGTTGGACTAGAATACCCCTAGGGTTCGCCTGTTCGCCCTTGTATCTAGGGGTAGAAGGGGAATAATGTATTAGGACTAAAAATAGAGAGGCAGCCCCTCCTCTCATTCTATCCTTGCAGCATTTACATTTCATAGACTCTATTCTTATGTTAGGCTCTCCCTTCCTCTAGCTTCTTGTGATCCGCAGAGACGACAATTCCTCATGGGGACAAGTTTCGACTGAAATCAAAATCGAATTCGCGTTTTGTTCTTTGCCTCCTTGAGGATTTGCATCGTTCTTTCAATCCTATGGATGGTTTTCGATTTCATTTGAATCACTTTGTGCTAGGACAAGAGTGTCATCTTTCCACTGAAGGATTTGCTCCCTAACCTCTTGAGCACATAGATCGGGTTGATTTCGCGTTCGTTCTTCGTTCTTCCCATTTTCTAGTGTTCTTCAAATTTCTTACGGATGAGTTGGTTTGGTGCGATGATTTCCTAGGATTAGCTCCCCAACACGTAGAGGAACACTTGGGAGAAGTTTGGTTGCAGCCCCATTCGATTTGGTTGAGATCGAATCCATTTTGGTTTTGACCCGAGCTATTTTTGTGATGTCTTGGCATTCCCGGACAGTCCAGGACCCTGACCCCGGATAGTCCGCGGGTCGGGTTTTGGCCAAGTCAATTAGGCGTATCCCCCCTGACTGTTCACTGCCAAGTGAACGACGGACAGTCCGTGGTTCAAACCCCGGACAGTCCGGGACCTGACCAGAACCGTTTTAGAACAGTTTGGTTTCTGGATTTTTGCCGGTGGACAGTCCGACACCCAGGCGCGGACAGTCCGGCTCTCTACGGCGAACAGTTTGGGAGCAGCACCACAGACAATCTGGGATTCTGCTGCAAGTGCAGTTTTGCCTCGTCTCTTTGGTGCTTGGTTTTCAGCTTTCTTCGGTAGTTTTGTTGTACCTCTAGGACATCTCCTAAGGTATCCACCTACCCATTAGGTCATGAACTAGCTGGTCGTTTGAGTCTTTGTCTTTTGGGTGATTTTCTAGGACAGAGGCCATCCATTTCTCGAGAAGAAATTTGAGACTCCAATTCACCCCCCTCTGGTCGCCAATCCGGTCCTTCAATTGGTATCGGAGCCGGTTATGGATCTTCCATATCTTAATCGGTTTCAGATCCACAGGGCGACATGGATCGAGGGAACGACAAGGCTCCATTTTTCGATGGCACAAATTACCCCTATTGGAAGAATTGGATGCGTGCTTATCTCAACAACATCGATTCTTCTGTGTGGGAGATTTGTGAGGATGAGAACAATGAGGTCTTGGCAGCTCGTGTTAGTCAACACCAAATTGACCAACACATTGCGAACAACAAGGCTCGCAATGCTCTTTGGGCCAACATCTCTCTTCCTGAGTTTGAGCGTGTTTCCGAGCTTCAGACTGCTCGAGAGATCTGGGTGAAGCTTTAGAGCTATCACGAGGGGACCGCTCAGGTCAAGACCAGACTCTTTGAGCCCTACAAGCGGTAATAAGAGAACTTCATGTGACACCCTAGTGTCAAGCACTGCATTAGGAACTACATTTAGCTACTAAAATGCATAAGCAATGCATTGCATCATTTCATGTGCATCGAAGTGCTTTTATCTCTGATTTATTTAACTGAATCTTTGGTTTCTTTTGGACTTGGTTGTTTGAGTGACTTTCTGACTTGGCAAATAGTTTTATAAAATAAAGAATATTGAGTAAAGTGCTTTTCACGTTGACACCTTGGTTTACTTCAAAATAGTTTAGCAAATAAAAAATGAGATAAACAAAATCATTTATGTCTCAAAATTGGCTTTCTTTCTGTGGAGGTTGTAAAAATGGTTTTCTGAAAAAGTGTCTTATATGAAAGTTGTAGAGAAAATTATTTTGAGCAACTTTTATTTTTGGGTCAAAACCTAGTTTGGAGTTTTTGAAACTATTTTTGAATAGTCAAAGTTTGAAAAGTTTTTGGAAAAAGAAAAAGGAAAACGATTTTTCTTCCGCGCCCTCACTTTCGGCCCATCCGGCCTTTCTCGGCCCAGCCCGCGCCGCGCCTGCCCCCGCTCCCACGCATGCCGGCCTCGACCGCGCGGCCGCTCCGTACGCCGGCCGGCCTGCCGCGTGGCGGCTTGCCTCTGCCGCGCATCTGCTCCGCCCAATCGCCGCGCGATCTTCTCCACCGGATCACGCCAACGATCGGCCTCGCCCACTCCCGCTCCGCCTCGCCTGCCGCGCCGCCTCGCCGCTCCCGCCGCGACATCGCGTCGCCGTGGCCCCTGCCATGACCGTGCATCGCCGCCGGCCGAACCAAAAACCCGAGCGCACACCGCACCCCTCTCCCTCACTCGTCACTTGCACACCACCGCTCTCGCTCCCCCCTCTCGCCAGCACACAAACACGACCCGAGTGCCACCCTCGCCACCGCACGCCACCGCAAAGGCCCCTTCACCGTTCTGGCCTCGTCGGAGCACCCTTCCCTGATTCCTCCCGCTCACCACTCCGCCTCATCGTCGCACATGCGGTGCGCACGCTCCTACCACCAGCCGACCATCCTCGACATCGGAACACGCCGTGCCTCCATCGGCCGTCGTTCGCCACCGCGGGCCCGCACCACCGTTCCATGTCGACCAAGCTTCCGCCGAGCCCCATCTCTCACGTCGAGCTCCGTCACACCAAGGCAAGGTGGTAACACTGGTTCGCGAGCTCTCTACCACCCCGTAGCTCTCCCACCGCCTTTGACCGATCACCATGGCCGCCGCCATGGCCACGCACGAGGCCAAGCTTCTCTGGAGCTTTACCGGCCAAACCAAGCCCTCCGATAGCCTCCCTAGGGTTTACTTGTTCTTCCCCTTCCATCAATTTCACCGGCGACCGCCGGAAACGGCGTAGCCGTGTGTCACCACCGCCGCCGTCCGCCACCGCTCGCCGCCGGCACGCTTCGGCCATGCGCTAGCCCAACCACCACCACCATTCGATCCGCCTAGTCACGGGAAACACGCCAAGACTAACCCCACCGCCGGCGACCTCGCCGTCGGCGAGCAAGCCGCGGTCAACCCCTTCCCCTGTTCTGCCCTCACTGATGGGTGGGTCCGTTGACCGCACGGGTCCCACGTGTCAGTTGCACGCGGTCCATGGGCCGAGTTCACGCAGGCCCAGCCGGGAGTTTTCAAATGATTTTCCTTTTTGTTTATGTTTTCTCAGAAAAGCTTGTTTATTTTGTGTAGCATGTTTTAATGATCCAAATGAGATGCCTTCAGTTTTGTTAGCTTGTTCATGAGTAGATCTATCAAGGAAAAATATGAAAGTATTTTTGATGGAAGTTTATATTACTGTTTTTATTTAAATCCGTTTATGTACTTTTGTTTGGATAAATGGAAATAAGTGCTTTCTGATTGATATAATTCATGGAAAATTTTGTGTAGTTTTCTTATCATGTTATGTACCTATGAAAAATATATGAGGCACTATTTATGTAGAAAAATTGTCTGTTAGGATTTAAAGTTCTTTTTAGCTGTTTTCTTCGAATAAATGTTAAGGTGTTTTATATGTAAAAATAAATTATGGGAAAATTTATACAGTCTCTGTGTATGATGTTTTAGTTAGGAAAAATGTAAGCATGGTTTGTTATGTGAATAAATATTAAGTTGTTTTATAAATATACTTTTCCGTGTTTTTCTTTAGAAATCCATGTAAGAAATAATATAATGTTTCTATTCATGGAACTTCCTTGATAAATATGAAATGTGAAGTAGAATCTGGACAAAATATGAAAATGAGCTTAGCACCCTTTTCCAGTAGGGTTGTAGTTCAATTGGGTTATTTTGGAATAGATTTGTTTATTTTGTGTAGGCTTGTGTGTTTATGTTCTGGCAGTAAATTTTCTGCAACAGAGTGCTTATGAGTAGATGAAGCTAGAAAAATTATGAAATCTGCTGTTTGACGTTTTTTGTGTAAAAGTTAGTTCAAAGTACCTTTGTGAGCTGTGTGTTTAATCTTTCTGTATCCGCTGTTTGGTATTTTATCTCCTGCTGAAAATTGTTCAGTGAACTCCAGTTGGTGTTAGTTGCTTCCTGGAATTTTTGTGGATTTTTCTGAGTTTAGAAAAATGCACTTGCAGTTCAAACCTGAATTTCTTTTGAATTTCTAAATAGGAAATGGTTGAAATAATGATTTTATTTTATGAGATAAATAAGTATTTACCTCGATGTCAAAAGTGGTTCAACAAGTTGGTTTTGTTGGTTTGCAAGAAATGTTATTTTTCTTACCACCGCATCTCGCACCACATATTAGTTATTCATTATTTCCAACCGCATTGCAATAGGATCGACAGTTCTGGAACAAGACCAGGAGCAGGAGGCAAACGTCGAGCAGGAAATCCTGGAACTTCATCAAGCCGAGGAAGTCGACCCCGCAGCGGAAACTAACCTGCCCGAGTGCCCCTCCCACGAGGCCTCGGTCTTCGCTCAAGGCAAGCCCCGAAGCATATTAAGCCTCCTATCTTTTGCAATTAAACTTACTTGAGTCCTTTTATACTGTGATGCATTAGGTTACGAGTTGATTGAATCATACTTGCTGCATTACCATTCCTTGTTTATTGTCTACACTCACCTTGTGATCCCGTTACTTATTCATATGTAGAATTGCTTAGTCGGCTAAATAAAAGTAGTAGTCAGGATGTTCCCGTAATACCCCTGGTGGGTATTTACCGGATCACGGTTGGCTATATTTGCTATCGTGGAAAAGAACCTGAGTAGTAATGAAATACGGTCAACTGGAAGGCAAGGCACAAGTTTGGAAACTTAGGGTAGTCCGTCCGTTGGATCGTGTAGGTTTGTATCGATGTTGGCCCTCGTTCATTTTTGAACGCGCCCTTTTAAATAGGGATATGTCGGTGCTGTAATCATCGACCCCAAAGCCGGTTAGAAGCTATTCGGGCCGGTCTCAACCCGTGTCGCACCCTCTAGTATGGAAACACGATCTGCCTCGGAATGGCCATCGTATAGTTCCAATTGGGTGGTCCATGCTGTGAGCCGCGACGATTACCACCACGAACAAGCGTTGAGCGGTTGCCTAATGCATGGACCCGACGGGGAAAGTGTGGGCTGGTATTAAAGGTCTTTCACCAGCTGGTTTGGAATTCGATTCGAGTCGTCGTCTCCCCTGGTTAGTGGGAAACTATGGCGAGCTTCACCACGATACAACTCCATGTGATGTTTAAAAGGTTCAACTAAAATGTGGATAAGTCAACTGGATATGGTTATATTATTGTTTGTTAGACTCAAGTGTGTGTTATAGTTCAGGTGCAAACCTAGAATAAGGAATAGGCCTAAAAAGTGACAGCTCATCAATATCATTAATCACTCACTTATCTGAATTGAGCTTTTCGCAACTAAAGATCCCAGCTCCACCCAAAAAGGTCTTGCATATCCTTGGTGTCTTTATTTTTCAGTTGGACGGGTAAGTCTAGCTGAGTACATTCCCGTACTCAGGGTTTATCCCATTTGTTGCAGATGGCCAGGTGTACTATGGCTATTGTAAGCACTGCTTCTACCCGGTGGAGGGTGACGAGGAGTAGGCCTAGGGCAGGGTCGTCAAGAAGCTTCCCCTTTTCTTTTGTTGGTCTGAGATTGCTAGTGGCACATTACTTGAAAAAGGAGGAGTGAGTTGTGTTGGGTTGAAGTATCAAACAATGTTTCATTTGGACCACATGTGTGGTGGTCGTGTTTCAAACTTATTTAAGCTTCCGTACTTTTAAATTTGGTATTGTAATAACTCCATCTTAAATTCGCACTCTGATGTTTTAAACCCGGTTTCATTTATCTGTGATGTATCCTTGAGAATGTAATTCTTGAACAATGCGATCCTGTATGTTGTATGATGATAGAAATCCTTCGAGATTTCCGGACTACCAGGGTTATATGGGTTCAAGTATGAGTCGATGTCAGACGGATTTGACTAAGACGGTACTTGAGCTCTTATAATCAGGACGGTTCCGCCACAGCTGGTATTAGAGCATGGTTCAAGTTATTGCATCCACAAAGAGCTATTTTCGAACTAAAACGGGTATTTCAAAACTATTTTCAAAACTATTTTCAATTACTAAGTGTGCCCAGTCTCGTCCTTAAGCCCTATACTAGGATTCTGGTGGCTTAACTGCTAACAGGGTTCAGGGTTTTGCTTCATGCTGGATCTTTATTTGCTGGTCCATTCTCGGGAAAAAGAGAATGCGTCGATCGCGAAAACATGCATAAAATGATTTTGTGAGATATGAGAGCATGACCGTCCAACCGTCGGTCTAGGTGAGAGTTCTTATACCAAGTATGTGCGAGCTCCACACAAACATATACGAGGGTATCAATGTTTTGGGGGTGTTTTCTATATTGGTGCATGGTGTTAGTGTTGGCTTCTATGTATTTTGCGCATATTAGCCAATACTCAGTTGTTTTACCATTGGGATTGCTTTAGGCTGAAATGAATCTTCTGCAGGTACACTGACTATGCGCTCGAGTAGAACGTGTAGATAACGCATGAGAGACCATTCTTGCCATCGACTAGAACGTTAGGACTTATGAATCATTGATAGTGAGTGAGAACGTAAGTACGATCATGCATCATGTTTAAATTCTTGCATTTACATTACCTCCCCTTAATTAAAAGTTGTCTCTTTTCTGTAAAATTTGCCAACTTAATATCCGTCTCACGAGAGTTCGAAACCCTTTTGTTTCTACAGATGGCCCGGACTAAGCTGACCGCTCGCAAGGCCACCAGAGGCAGAGGAGTTCCGCGTCACCGCTTGGCCACCAAGCTGACCCGGAAGACGTTCTTGTCCTACTTTGGGTTGCCGACTATCCTTTGGAGGATTCTGCAGGCCGTGGGCTATGAGGAAGGACAGGAGCCCAGGTACTCGTGGCAGAAGGAGATCTACGGCCAGGATTCCTTGGTCATGGTGCAGATCAAGGTCAAGGCCTTGCCTGCCAAGCCTTACTGGACAGGGTGGACTGACATCACCAGAGGCACGTGTGCCAAGGATGGAGCCAACAGGGCAGCGTACCTTGTGCTGAAGGATATCATCGCCCGCTTCCCCGCCGACCTGGCTAGTGCAATGGCAGGGGTGTTCCCACGTGGATCACCTTTTCCTTTGCGCTGGGGGCAGACATTGGAGACAGTTCTGACAGGGAGTCCCGAGGAGAGGTTCTACTGCGAGACACCTGTGATGAGCGCCACCGGAGCTTTGCTAGGTGTATGTGAGAGTTTGGAGCGCACTCTCGAGAGCGTGTCCTTCACTCTCACCGCCACCCACCAGAGCAAAGGGAAGTTACAGGAGGAGTTTGATGCTGAGGTAGCCCGTCTTCAGGAGAGGATACAGCAGGTCACTCTTGAGCGTGACGACGCCCGTGCCACCGCAGGTGCAGAGACCACCGCCAGGACCATCGCTGAGCAGATGTACCTGACCACCGCCCTTCAGAGGGATGAGGCCCGCACCGCACTCGACCAGCTCAGAGAGGGAGCCCACCTTTTGATACAGCAGATCCATGGTCAGCAGGCCTATATCGACCAGCTCCACGAGGCAGTCCATCAGATGCATCACGCCGCACAGGAGGCCGCCGCCCCAGTAGCTGCCGCGGTTCCCGCAGCCGAGGCCTAGGACCCCCAGGACGGCGAAGTATTTGGTCCCAACGCCCCACCAGAGGAGGCTCATGCTGATGAGCCTATGTTCGACGCCGACGCAGAGGACGCCGCATCCGCCGCTGGAGACGCCTGAGCGTTAGTTTCGCTAGGAGCCGTTTTTCTTTTGTATAGCTTGAGCACGCTCGCTGATGATGTAACACCCTAAACATGTGTTGGTTTTATGTTTTAGATGTTTGATGACATGTATGGCTTTTGGACAAAGTCCAGACTTCGATCTGGCATCTTTTATGGAGATCCATCGTTTGCATGTCTAATTTCGAGCGATTATTCTGTGATGTTGTATGGAAATGAGTAATTATACTTGGTCATGTGCTAAATTTTCGAATTATGTACAACGCAGTATTTATTCATGATCGATATAACATCACCTAATGATTGCTTATTAATGGGATATGCAAATGCCGGCACACACTCGCAGCCAACGTGGACAGGGGGCAGGACAGGAGGAGAACTTGCCACCTCCCCCACCGCCGCCGATGACGCTAGAAGCATTTTTCGGCTAGTTCTTGGGCAGCCAAAGGAACATGGAAGAGATGCAGAGGCACATGGAGGCCACCCTCCGCAACATCGCTAACAACACCGCGCAGCAGCATCAGCAGCGCCAAGGCCCGGAGCCCAATCAGTACAGCTCCTACCGTGACTTCTTGGACACCCGTCCCCCGGTGTTCAAGGAAGCCACCGAACCGCTTGAGGCTGATGAATGGCTCAACTCCATCACCCAGAAGTTCCGTCTGCTTCGTCTGACGGAAGAGCTCAAGGCGGAGTACGCCGCCCACATGTTGGAAGGACCCGCAGGTTTGTGGTGGGCCCAGTACCGTGCATCCTTGCCTGCAAATGCACGTGTCACTTGGGATCAGTTCTCGACTGCTATGCGCAACCACTACATCCCCAGTGGTCTGATGGAAATGAAGATTGCAGAGTTCATGAGGCTGTCTCAGGGAACTAGGTCTATGTCCGAGTATCTGCACAGCTTCAACAACCTAGCTCGCTACGCTCCAGACTTTGTCAACACTGAGGCCAAGAAGATCGCAAGCTTCAAACGTGGCATGAGTGCCTCCATGCTTTCAAAAATGGGCAACAGTCACCGCACTACCTTCAGTGACTTCGTCAGTGACTGCCTAAATCAAGAGGCCAATGACAGCAGGCTGGCGACAGAGACCCGTCGCCGTGCGAACGAAGGAGGTTCGTCTCAACAGAGAACCCCTTTCGGAGCCCGCACCCCGTATCGCCCGCCAGTGGCTGGAGCAAGGTTCCGACCCCCGCAGAGGAAGATCACCACCAACCGTCCCCATCCCGGTTTTCAGAAGCCCTACACCGCTCCTTTGATGCAGAACAAGGCTAAGGCAGGAAGCGCAGGAGGTCCCAAGACCCCATATGTGATTGGGCCATGCTACAACTGTGGTCAGACTGGACATCTGTCACGTCAGTGCCCTCACCCGAAGAAGCCGTACACCCAGCCCCGACCTCGCACCGGCAACGTGCATTTCACCACCGTGGAGGAAGTACCGGAAGGAGAACCTGTCACCGCTGGTACATTTCTTGTTAATCAATACCCCGCAGTTGTGTTGTTCGATTCTGGAGCATCGCATTCCTTCATAAGTGAGAACTTTGCTATAAGAAGTAATCTTGAGTTGGTAGAGTTAGATCGGGGATATCAGATAAGATCCGCCGGAGCTGTTCTCTCTGCGCGTAAAATGGCTAAAGGAGTAGAAATGACTTTTGGGGATAAGAAGGCCATAGTGGATCCCATCGTAATCCCTGGTCTAGGTTTGGATGTGATCTTGGGTATGGGTTGGATGAAACTCTGGAAGGTCAATCTTGACGTCGCAGAGCGAGTAGTTTCTATGGTTAGCCCTCGCAGTGGGTCTACCTTTCGGTTTATGTTACCCCGAAACCCTCATGAGATCGGAGTATTGTTCAATATCACGGCAAAGCAGATAGCCGAGATCCCGATAGTGTGTGAGTTTCCAGATGTTTTTCCTGATGAGTTGCCTGGACTACCGCCAGATAGGGATGTGGAGTATGCTATAGAGTTAATCCCTGGAACGGCACCCATTTCTCGGAGGCCGTATAGGATGCCAGCCAACGAGCTAGCAGAGCTCAAGACTCAGTTGCAAGAGCTTTTGGATAAAGGTTTGATACGTCCTAGTTCTTCACCTTGGGGATGCCCCGCCATCTTCGTAAAGAAGAAGGATAAAACTTTACGGATGTGCGTGGATTACAGACCTTTGAATGCAGTAACTATAAAGAATAAATATCCCTTACCCCGAATCGACATCTTGTTTGATCAGTTATCAAAGGCAAAAGTGTTTTCCAAGATCAACCTAAGGTCAGGATACCATCAGATTAAGAACAGAAGAGAGGATATACCGAAAACAGCCTTCTCCACCAGATATGGACTCTACGAGTATCTAGTTATGTCCTTTGGGTTAACCAATGCACCAACACATTTCATGTACCTGATGAATTCGGTCTTTATGCCCGAGTTGGATAAGTTTGTTGTGGTGTTCATCGATGATATCTTGGTATACTCTGAGAATAAAAAGGATCATGCGGAGCACCTACGAGTTGTTTTGACCCGGCTTCGAGAGCATAAGTTGTATGCTAAGTTCAGCAAGTGTGAATTTTGGCTTAAGAAGATACCTTTCCTTGGTCACATCCTTTCAGAGGAAGGAATCTCTGTGGATCCCACGAAGGTACAAGAAGTTATGGATTGGGAAGCACCCACAAGTGTTTTTGAGGTTCGCAGCTTTTTGGGTTTGGCCGGATACTACCGTCGGTTTATTCTGGATTTTTCGAGAATAGCCAAACCTATGACCCGTTTAACGCAGAAAAACAAGAAGTTCGAATGGACTCCAGAGTGTGAAACAGCTTTTCGCACTCTACGAACGTTGTTGACTTCCGCGCCTGTTTTGGCTCAGCCAAACTTGGAGGAACCTTTTGATGTGTTTTGTGACACATCCAAGGTTGGACTTGGATGTGTACTCATGCAGAATGGAAGAGTTATCGCCTATGCTTCCCGTCAGTTGCGACCACATGAAGAGAATTATCCCACTCATGATTTGGAATTGGCAGCAGTAGTGCATGCACTTAAGATTTGGAGGCATTATCTTATGGGTAACCTATGCCATGTGTACACGGATCACAAAAGTTTAAAGTATATCTTCACCCAGCCAGAGTTGAATATGAGGCAGAGAAGATGGTTAGAGTTGATTAAGGATTACAACCTTGAAGTGCATTACCACCCCAGAAAAGCGAACGTTGTAGCTGATGCCTTGAGTCGCAAGACTCATTGCAACTCCCTACAACCACTTTTGGAAGACGGATTCAATCTTATGCACCCCATTATGCTGAACAATATCACCCTTCAGTGCACCTTGGAAAGTGACATCATCGAAGGACAAAAGACTGATGAAGAGATCTGTCAAATCAAGAAGAGATTAGAAATCAGTAGTTCTTTGAACTTCGGAACTGATGAACAGGGAATTCTGTGGTATAATCAGAGGTTGGTTGTTCCCAAGGACATAGAGCTGAAAGAAAGAATTCTGAATGAAGCCCACAATTCAAAGTTATCTATCCATCTAGGAAGCAATAAGATGTACCAAGATCTGAGAACAAGGTATTGGTGGTCAAAAATGAAGAAAGAAGTTGCAGCTTATGTCGCAAGGTGTGATACTTGCTGCAGGATAAAAGCTATACACCTGAGACCTGCCGGACTGTTACAACCGTTATCAATCCCAGAGTGGAAATGGGAAGAGATTAGTATGGATTTCATCACAGGCCTTCCCACTACTCAAAAAGGAAATGATTCTTTCTGGGTTATCGTGGATCGGTTATCTAAAGTGGCTCACTTCATACCAGTTAAGACTACCCACCGACCTCATCAGTATGCAGACTTGTACATTCAAAACATCTTGAGGTTACATGGAGTTCCAAAAAGGATTGTTTCTGATAGAGGACCCCAGTTCATAGCGCGTTTTTGGGAACAGTTGCACAAGGAGTTAGGAACTAAGTTGGTAAGAAGTTCCGCTTATCACCCCAAACCGCAGGACAGACAGAAAGAGTGAATCAAATTTTGGAAGATATCCTCAGAGCTTGTGTTCTATCCTCAGGAGAATCATGGGAGAAATAGTTACCCCTCGCCGAGTTTTCGTATAACAACAGCTACCAAGAGAGCATAAAAATGGCACCGTTTGAAGTTTTGTATGGACGAAGATGCAGAACCCCGGTAAGTTGGGTTGAATCAGGAGATCGAGGATTTTATGGGTTAGATTATGTAAAGGATGCTGAAGAGATTGTGCAAACGGTACAACAACATATCAAAGCAGCACAGTTCCGACAGAAAAGCTACGCTGACACACGAAGGAGGCCCCTGGAATTTCAAGTAGGAGATTATGTTTATCTCAAGGTCTCACCTATGAGAAAGGTCCAACGTTTTGGAATTAAGAAAAAGTTAGCACCACGATACGTGGGACCATACCAGATCGTAGCTAAAAAGGGAGAAGTAGCCTATGAAGTACAGTTACCCCCAGAGATGAGCGCAATCTTCCCAGTGTTCCATGTGTCCCAGTTGAAGAAGTGCCTTCGAGTTCCAGAACGGGAAGAAGTTCAGATCCTGGAATACTATGAACAACCTCAGGAGATATTGGACACCAAGACCCGAGAGACTCGCAACCGAACAGTGAAGACTTACAAGATTCTCTGGAGCAACCACGGACCCAACGATGCGACTTGGGAAACCGAGGAGTACTTACGCGTGAACTATCCCGCTTTTGTTAAGAAATGGTACGTAACCCAAATCTCGGGACGAGATTTCTTTAAGGGGGGAAGGGTTGTGACACCTTAGTGTCAAGCACTGCATTAGGAACTACATTTAGCTACTAAAATGCATAAGCAATGCATTGCATCATTTCATGTGCATCGAAGTGCTTTTATCTCTGATTTATTTAACTGAATCTTTGGTTTCTTTTGGACTTGGTTGTTTGAGTGACTTTTTGACTTGGCAAATAGTTTCATAAAATAAAGAATATTGAGTAAAGTGCTTTTCATGTTGACACCTTGGTTTAGTTCAAAATAGTTTAGCAAATAAAAAATGAGATAAACAAAATGATTTATGTCTCAAAATTGGCTTTCTTTCTGTGGAGGTTGTAAAAATGGTTTTCTGAAAAAGTGTCTTATATGAAAGTTGTAGAGAAAATTATTTTGAGCAACTTTTATTTTTGGGTCAAAACCTAGTTTTGGAGTTTTTGAAACTGTTTTTGAATAGTCAAAGTTTGAAAAGTTTTTAGAAAAAGAAAAAGGAAAACGATTTTTCTTCCGCGCCCTCACTTTCGGCCCATCCGGCCTTTCTCGGCCCAGCCCACGCCGCGCCTGCCCCCGCTCCCGCACGCGCTCGCACACGCCGGCCCCGACCGTGCGGCCGCGCCGTACGCCGGCCGGCCTGCCGCGTGGCAGCTTGCCTCTGCCGCGCATCTGCTCCACCCAATCGCCGCGCGATCTTGTCCACCGGATCACGCCAATGATCGGCCTCGCCCACTCCCGCTCCACCTCGCCTGCCGCGCCGCCTCGCCGCTCCCGCCACTCTGCCGCGACGTCGCGTCGCCGTGGCCCCCGCCACGACCGTGCATCGCCGCCGGCCGAACCAAAAACCCGAGCGCACCCCGCACCCCTCTCCCTCACTCGTCACTTGCACACCACCGCTCTCGCTCTCCCCTCTTGCCAGCACACAAACGCGACCCGAGCGCCACCCTCGCCACCGCACGCCACCGCAAAGGCCCCTTCACCGTTCCGGCCTCGTCGGAGCACCCTTCCCCGATTCCTCCCGCTCACCACTCCGCCTCATCGTCGCACACGCGGTGCGCACGCTCCCACCACCAGCCGACCATCCTCGACACCGGAACACGCCATGCCTCCATCGACCGCCGTTCGCCACCGCAAGCCCGCACCACCGTTCCACGTCGACCAAGCTTCCGCCGAGCCCCATCTCTTCTGTCGAGCTCCGTCACACCAAGGCAAGGTGAGAACACTGGTTCGTGAGCTCTCTACCACCCCGTAGCTCTCCCACCGCCTCTGACCGAGCACCATGGCCGCCGCCATGGCCACGCACGAGGCCAAGCTTCTCTGGAGCTTTACCGGCCAAACCAAGCCCTCCAATAGCCTCCCTAGGGTTTACTTGTTCTTCCCCTTCCATCAATTTCACCGGCGACCGCCGGAAACGACGTAGCCGTGTGTCGCCGCCGCCGCCGTCCGCCACGGCTCGCCGCCGGCACGCTTCGGCCATGCGCTAGCCCAACCACCACCACCATTCGATCCGCCTAGTCACGGGAAACACGCCAAGACTAACCCCACCGCCGGCGACCTCGCCGTCGGCGAGCAAGCCGCGGTCAACCCCTTCCCCTGTTCTGCCCTCACCGACGGGTGGGTCCGTTGACCACACGGGTCCCACGCGTCAGTTGCACGCGGTCCATGGGCCGAGTTCACACAGGCCCAGCCGGGAGTTTGGAAACTTGGGGTAGTCCGACCGTTGGATCGTGTAGGTTTGTATCGATGTTGGCCCTCGTTCATTTTTGAACGCGCCCTTTTACTTAGGGATATGTCGGTGCTGTAATCATCGACCCCAAAGCCGGTTAGAAGCTGTTCGGGCCGGTCTCAACCCGTGTCGCACCCTCTAGTATGGAAACACGATCTGCCTCGGAATGGCCATCGTATAGTTCCAATTGGGTGGTCCGTGCTATGAGCCGCGACGATTACCACCACGAACAAGCGTCGAGCGGTTGCCCAATGCATGGACCCGACGGGGAAAGTGTGGGCTGGTATTAAAGGTCTTTCACCAGCTGGTTTGGAATTCGATTCGAGTCGTCGTGTCCCCCGGTTAGTGGGAAACTATGGCGAGCTTCACCACGATACAACTCCATGTGATGTTTAAAAGGTTCAACTAAAATGTGGATAAGTCAACTGGATATGGTTATATTATTGTTTGTTAGACTCAAGTGTGTGTTATAGTTCAGGTGCAAACCTAGAATAAGGAATAGGCCTAAAAAGTGACAGCTCATCAATATCATTAATCACTCACTCATCTGAATTGAGCTTTTCGCAACTAAAGATCCCAGCTCCACCCAAAAAGGCCTTGCATATCCTTGGTGTCTTTATTTTTTAGTTGGACGGGTAAGTCTAGCTGAGTACATTCCCCTACTCAGGGTTTATCCCATTTGTTGCAGATGGCCAGGTGGCTATTGTAAGCACTGTCTCTACCCGGTAGAAGGTGATGAGGAGTAGGCCCAGGGCAGGGTCGTCTAGAAGCTTCCCCTTTTCTTTTGCTATTCTGAGATTGCTAGTGGCACATTACTTGAAAAAGGAGGAGTGAGTTGTGTTGGGTTGAAGTATCAAACAATGTTTCATTTGGACCACATGTGTGGTGGTCGTGTTTCAAACTTATTTAAGCTTTCGTACTTTTAAATTTGGTATTGTAATAACTCCGTCTTAAATTCGCACTCTGATGTTTTAAACCCGGTTTCATTTATCTGTGATGTATCCTTGCGAATGTAATTCTTGAACAATGCGATCTTGTATGTTGTATGATGATAGAAATCCTTCGAGATTTCCGGACTACCGGGGTTATATGGCTTCAAGTATGAGTCAATGTCAGACGGATTTGACTAAGACGGTACTTGAGCTCTTATAATCAGGATAGTTCCGCCACACTTCACTTAGTTCGAGGGAGAGACGATTGACGCTATGTTCACTCATTGTCAAACGATTGTAAACAAGATGTGTGTCAATCGGGCCAACCTACCTTATGATGATCATGAGAGGGCTCTCAAGTTGCTATATGCCTAGATCAGAAGGTATGAGAGGTGAAGGTGTCAACTATCATTGAGTCACCAAGCTATGACACCCTCACCGTGGACGAGCTATTCAGCAAGCTCAAGTCCACCGAGATCGATCACTTGACTCAGGCCAAGCTGAAGAACTCATCTTCACATTCCATGGTTTTGGTCTCGGGCAAGCAAGGATCGATTCTTTCCGCTAACACATCACCCTCGTCTTTTGCTTTGTCTTCTCTACTTACAGTTACGGAGGAGTAGATGGAGGTGTTAGGCGATGATGAGCTCGCCCTCATCATCGGTCGATTCTCACGGTTTCACAACAACCGCTTGAATCGCCGGCGTGGTGGCGCACGCGAGGGCTGCTACGGGTGTGGCGACCCCGATCACTTCGTCGTGAGCTGCCCCAAGCGCGACAAGGGCTTTCCCGGCAAGAACCATAACTCCAGGCGCAAGGACAAGCGCGAGTACACCGCCGGGAAGAAGAAGACAATGGGCAAGTTCAACAAGGAGGCCATCAAGGAGGCGTACTACAAGAACGCCAAAGCACAGGAGCGTGCCTTCCTCATGTCGATCAGCGACCTTGACAACGACTCCGTCAGTCGCAGCTCCAGCTCCAGCGATGACAAGTCCGAGAGGAAGACGGAGGAACGTCTGACTGACCTCTGCTTCTTCGGCAAGTCCACCTACGACGGTTTCTGCACCATGGCCTTGGACGAGGAGGCTGGCTAGCGCACTGACAAGCACCCCGACAACGACGACGACGTATCTTCTAAGGAACTTCGGTTGGAAAACATGTGGCTCATGGATTCCGAGTGTTCACACCACATGACCGAAAGCAAGAAATGGTTCACTAGCCTGAATCCCATGCCCCACAAGGCTCACATTTGGGGATAGTGGTAGAGGTAAGGTCGTTTCTCATGGGTTTATTTGACTTAACGAGAACTTTGTTCTCAAAGATGTTGCTTTGGTTTCAAATTTGCGTTCTGTTTTGCAACTTCTTGAGGACGGTTTCGAAGTGCGCTTTAAGACCGGCATGAGCAGAGTTTTGGATTCTCGGGGCGATCTTGTTTGTTGGATCGTCCCCTTTGGCTGTGTCTTCCGAGCCGATTTTTCTCGCTCTTTTGGCTCATCTAGATGTTTGGTGGCTGGTCCTTCTTCTGATTTGTGGAAGTGGCATAAGAGACTTGGTCACTTGAGTTTTGACATGCTTGCAAGACTTAGCTAACTTGGAGTAATCCAAGGATTGCCCAAGTGTTGGGGCGGCACCCAGACCGCAGGCGCCTCCGACCCGCATTTTACCGAAAGATGGCGGCGCGTTCGTGCGGAATGCCCCATTCGCGCGAAAGCGAGCGTTTTGCGACTCGCAACACCGGGCGGCGAAGGTCTTTGAGTGGAAGGCAACATTCGCGCGGTAGCGCAGCATTCGCGTGGTTGGGCGTTTTCCGCGCGGAAGCGCGACGTTCGCGCGATGGTGCGCCTTTTTACGGCCCGCGGATCAAGGGAAGGCGACGCCCTCGCGCGAAAGGGTGTTCTTGCGCGGTAGCGCAACTTTCGCTCAGTAGCGTGACATCCGCGCGGTAGTACGACGTTCGCGCGATAGCGCGCCTTTCGGCCCGCGCATCAAAGGAAGGCAACGCCTTCGCGCGAAAGGGTGTTTTCGCGCGGTAGCGCGCCTTTCGGCTCGCGGCCGGGCGTACGACGGAGGTTTCGTGCGGAAGGGAGCATTCGTACGAAAGGAACCCGAGATTTCGTCTTTATGACTTTGTTTGTCCGTGAGTTTTCGCAGGTCGCCGAAAGCCTGGGTCAAGGAGAGCGGGCCCACCTGTCAGGAAAAGGGGGCGGGAGACGCTGGGCCCGTCGGTGGACAAAGTTACGGTGGTGCCCCTCGTGCCGGAGAAGGCGGTGTACAGCTATGGGGTAGTCGTGTAGGGCATCATTGTAATTTTGGCAAAGTGGTTAGAAGGGCAATCTTGTACATTAACGTTGATCTGGTCTAATATAAAAAGCCCTCGACCTCCCCAAGAGGAGGAGAGAACACTGTTCACTTCAACTGTTTCCCTACTTTGCCGATCGTTTTCCACTTTCGCTTCGTGCTTTCGCTCTTGCGGCAACCCGCTGTTTCGAGGTCACGGTCCCGAAACAACATTGGCGCCCACCGTGGGGCCCGAACCCACGACCACAAGGTTAAGACATTGGCGCCCACCGCGGTTGTCGCCCGAGCTTACCATGCCACCAAGGAGAGCACCGAGAGCGGTCGATAATTTGGAGACTATCGCCGCGAGGAAGGATGCCTCCGGCACCATCGCGGCTTCAGTTCCAGCCAGCCAAGTCCCACCAAGCACAGCCAACGAGCCACCAGCTTTCGGCGGCGCTCTAGCGATAGAGACCCAGCCACAGCAGGGACCGGGAGCACCGACGAGCCAGAATGTGCAGCCCCAGGATCAGCGTACTTTCGGCAGAGATGGAACACCGGAAGGACTCGTCGAGGACGAATTCGGCGAAGAGGATGATGATGCTGACGAAATCACAAGACACGCCCAAGCAATCAAGACGTTGGCACAACAGCAAGACGAAATCGAGAGGCTGTTGTCGCAAAGAGATCAGCTGCAGCAGCGGTTAGCAGCAAAAGCAAGAGAGGATGAAACCCACAACGCCATTCGGCGAGCTGAGGCGCAGAAAAGGCAACTCGAGAGGGAAATTCAAGAGTTGCAGAGGGCTGGGGCGGACCCAATCCCGATAGCCCAGGAAAATATATTCATACTAAGGCAAGAGCAACCATCGGCTTTCGGCAACGCCATCGACGAAACCTCTCCGCTCTCGAGGGAGTTGCAAGCCCATCCGTGGCCGCTCAGCTATAAGCCGCGTATTCTGACTTTCGACGGTAAAGCGAACCCGCGCAAGTTCTTGGCAAGCTATGAGACAGCTGTCTTTTCGGCAGGCGGGGACAATCAGGCTCTAGCAAAATCTCTCATCTTGGCGGTCGAAGACGTGGCTCACGATTGGTACACCACTCTTAAGCCACTGTCCATCTATTCGTGGGCACAGCTGAAGGCCGAATTGCTGGCAACTTTCCAAGGATTCCGGCCGGACGTCAAGACCACGCGGGACCTCATGAATTGCACCCAGCAAGATGACGAACCACTATCTGAGTACCTCAAACGTTTCATACAGCTCAAGGCTCAAGCGCCGAACGTGCCGGAAGCCGCGGTGATCGCAGCAGCCATTGAAGGCTTGGGGACCGGACAGTGCGCCGCTCAACTATCGAGAGAGCCACCGAAAGATGTTAAGGAATTGTTCGATGTAATGAATGCGTACGCGAGGTCGGACGACGACTTTCGGCGACGTAAGGCTGCCCGAATGATGCAGAGGCAAGCGACGAAAGCAAGTCGACCACCGCCCGTGCCAAATCAAAGAATTGTTAGGCCCTTTCGGTCAATCAACAGTTTACAGGAGGAACCAGCGCAATCAGCGGCAGGTACGGTGAGGCCCGATATGGCCGACTTTCAGCCCCAAAGAGGGTTTGATCAGCCTTTCCGCGGAGGACGCGGCGGAAGGACAGGACGCGGCGATCGAGACGGCAGAGGCCGCGGAAGAGGACCCAGGCCACCATATTGCGTCATTTGCGATGGCAATTTCGGTCATACCACCCGTGACTGCAAATACAGCAAGATGGCGAAAGAGCTGAAAGACAAAGACCAAGCCTCAGCCTCCGCCGAAAGCTCCAAGCATGTTTTCCACAATTCCCAAGACCCGGCAGCAGCGGCAGCAGCATGCGGCAATTACGCAAGCACGCCTATGCACCCCCCGCAATACATGCATCCCCAAAACTTGCATTGGTACAATCCGGCGTATCAGAGTTACCAGCTTCCGGTCTTCGCACCACAGTCGGTGGCAGTTTCGTCACCTATGCACTACCAGCGTCAGCCAACGCCGTAGCCAGCGCTTCCGGTTCAGACCCAACCTCAGGGGCAGCAAGCACAGCCGGGTTTCCAGCAGGTGCAGGAGATGGAAAATGAAACTAGCGCAATCAACAACATCCTTCCGTCAAGAGGGCACATTTTCGCTATCACGAGCGGATCCAACATGGAGCACGAAAGTAAAAGGGCGAGGAAGGACTATCATCGAAGGGTCCAGACGGTATCACCAAGGCTTCCACTGAACATGCCAGCTTGGTCACTAGCGCCGATATGTTTTGATGAGTCTGATTTCAAAGTCCGCGACTACCCGCATTGTGACGCTTTCGTCGCCACGGCCAATGTGGCCGGTTTCACCTTGCACAATATTCTGATTGACACCGGAAGCTCAGCTGACATCTTATTCGTCAAAGCTTTCGAAGCAATGGGATTCGACAGGCGCAGTCTGGACCCCGCCGGCAACTCACTGTATGGGTTTGGAGGAAGGAAAATCGACGCTATCGGCAAAAAGCAAGTCCCTGTATCTTTCACCGAAGGAGAAAGAGTCCGCACCGAGACACTGACATTCGACATAGTAAACATGGACTATCCCTACACTGCCATTTTCGGCAGAGGCTTCACCAACAGGTTTGACGTCGTCATTAAGCAAAGCTACCTGTGCATGAAAATGCCATCTCCTTTCGGCATCATCACTGTACACGGAGACCAGCAAGCCTCTAGAAGAATTGAGGGAAGGCCAACCCCAGGCTACAGCCTTATCAATGAGGTGGCGAATAAAAACGAATCGCAAGCAACCACCGAAGAGCATGCTATCGTCAGCCCGTCGGAATGCAAGGTCGGGGCAGCCGAAGAAACGACAAGAATTCCGCTCGCGGCCTCCAGGCCCGAAAGAGCCGTGCACATTGGGTCAAGCATGCCGGAGGAAGAAAGGAACGCTTTGGCATCCTTCCTCGCGAACAACGATGACATTTTGGCTTGGTCAGCAAGCGACTTGCAAGGCGTCAGCAGAGATCTCGCCCAGCATAGTTTGAACATTGCAAGCGGCGCTAAACCCAGAAAGCAAAAACTGAGAAAGATGTCAAACGAAAGGGCAGACGCGGCGAAAGCCGAAGTACAAAGATTATGCTGGAGTAATTCGACCAGTCCAGTATCCCGAATGGCTGGCCAATGTTGTCTTGGTGAAAAAGAAAAATGGAAAATGGCGAATGTGCGTCGATTTCACCGACCTCAACAAATGCTGCCCGAAGGACCCGTATCCTTTGCCTCGTATCGACAAGCTTGTCGACATTGCATCTGGTTGTGAAATAATGAGCCTGCTAGATTGTTTTTCAGGCTATCACCAGATTTGGCTTCATCCCGACAATGAGGAGAAAACCAGTTTCATCACCCCTACAGGCACATACTGCTACCGGCGAATGCCGGAAGGGTTGCGGAATGCAGGCCCTACTTTCTCGCGAAAGACTGACAAAGTGTTCGAAAGCCAGAAGCAAAAGAAAAACTTGTTGGCTTACGTCGACGATATAGTGGTCAAGAGCGATAGACAGGAAGATCACCAGGCAGATTTGCTCGAGACTTTCGGCAATCTCCGGAAGAGTGGTTTAAAGCTTAACCCTGACAAGTGCATTTTTGGCATTAAGAAAGGCAAGCTCCTCGGTTGCCTGGTATCGGCAAGAGGAATTGAAGCTAATCCCGACAAGATAGCGGCAATCATCAACATGCAACCGCCCTCAAACCGAAAGCAAGTGCAAAAGTTGACCGGAAGGCTGGCTTCTCTGAACAAATTTATCGCAAGGTCCGCTGAAAAAGGACTGCCTTTCTTCCGAACTCTGCGTAGCTCCGACCCTTTCGATTGGGGGGGAGAGCAGCGGCAAGCCTTTCAGCAACTAAAGGAGTATTTGACAAAACTGACCACGCTATCCAAACCGTCGCCGAAAGCGACACTCTTGCTGTATCTCACAGCATCGCACACCACCGTAAGCGCAGTACTGGTGGAAGAGAAGGAGCATGAAAACAAGATGACGCAGTTCCCAATCTACTTCGTCTCCGAGGCCCTTTCGGGTGCAAAACTGAACTACTCAGAGCTGGAGAAGATAGCTTACACAGTAGTAATGGCTTCTAGAAAACTGAAGCACTATTTTCAGTCCCATCACATCACAGTCCTTTCGGCTCAGCCATTGGAAGCCCTGTTCCGCAACAACAAAGCCATCGGCCGAATTGGCAAGTGGGCGGCGGAGCTGAACGAATACGTGATCGACTTCCAGCACCGATCCTCAATCAAGTCGCAGGCATTGGCGGATTTCATAGCAGACTGGACTTCCGCTGCTTTCGACACAACACTTGAATTCGAAGAGCCTGTGTGGACAGTGAATTGTGACGACGCATGGGGAATGGCCGGAGCCGGAATCTCAGCGATCCTTACGCCGCCAAGAGGACCGAAGGTCAGATTTGCCGCAAGGCTGCAGTTCCTCACAACCAACAACACTGCCGAATATGAGGCCGTGCTTTTGGGTTTACGAAAGCTCCGAGCAATCGGAGCGAGAAGATGCATAGTCAAGTCGGACTCCCAAGTCGTTGTTGGTCACGCCAAAAAGGATTTCACAGCAAGAGAACCAGAGCTAGCCAAGTATCTGGCAGCAATCAGAAGAATGGAGAAGCATTTCGCTGGTTTCACCTTACATCACAATCCAAGGGCCAAAAATGCAGAAGCAGACGAGCTGGCCAAGGCCGCAGCACAAAATCTACCACTTCCACCAGACGTGTTCTATCAAGTGCTTTCGGCCAAAGTAGTGAAAGAGGAGGAAGAACATCCAAGTTCGGTACACGCTATCGCCAGTGATGACTGGAGGTCACAGATATTCGCCTATCTATCCGGTACATACGAGCCAGAGTCTAGGAAGGATGCCGAAAGAATGGCCACCAGAGCGAAAGGTTACTCAATCATCGGAGAGCAGTTGTTCAAAAAAGGGATAACAGCTCCTCTTCTGAAATGCATAAGCAAGCGCGAAGGCATTCAGCTACTCGAAGAAATGCATGCCGGAATGTGCGGAGCGCACAGAGGGCCTCACGAAATAGCACACAGAGCAATGAGGCAAGGATTCTACTGGCCTTCCGCCGCATCGGATGCCAGAGAGCTGGTCAAATGTTGCAAAGGCTGCCAGATGTTCGCCAAAAACCAGAAAGCCCCAGCAAACGAAACCACGCCAATAGTGCCGACTTGGCCCTTGCAAAGGTGGGGCATTGACATAGTCGGTCCGCTACCGGCAGCTCTGGGTAATCTGCGTTTCGCAGCAGTCACTCTTGAGTACTTCACTAAGTGGGTGGAAGCGAAAGCCCTCGCCAGCATAACCTCAACCTCCTTAACCAAATTCGTCTGGCAGAGGATAATCTGTCGTTTCGGTGTCCCCTCTTTCATCACTTGCGACAATGGCAAGCAGTTTGATTGTGCTGAATTTAGGAGTTTCTGCGACAAGATCAGCATCAGGCTTAACTTCGCCTCAGTAAATTACCCGCAAGCAAACGGGGCTGTCGAGAGAGCCAATGGCCTAATATTTTCAGCAATTTCGAAAACTTTGTATGACTCGCCGAAAGGAAAGTGGGCCAACACTCTAACAACAACCGTATGGGGCCACAACATCTCGCGATCCAGAGCTACCGGTTTCACACCGTTCAGATTGCTTTACGGCGAGGAAGCAGTGACCCCGGAAGAGGTAAAGCTAGGTTCCTTCCGAACCGAAATGGCTCCAACTACTCAGGAGCACAGGCACCTCGAACTCGAAACCATCGAAGAGGTAAGGTTGCAAGCTGCGGAGAATCTCAAAAAATACCACGCCGAAACGAAGCATCACAGGGACAAGACCATAGTCCGAAAGGACATCAAGCCTGGTGACATGGTCACCATTCGGCAACCAGATAAGCAAGGTGTTACATCCAATCACAGTGGCAGGGCCCTTTCATCGTGGCAAGCATGGCGGCACCCGGGGTATTCCGTCTGCTGAATGATAAGGGCGAAGAATCAGCTCACACTTGGAACGCAAGTAACCTGCGCCGTTTTTACCCTTAGCCTGAACTATCGAACTTGGATGTAATTTTTTCTTCTTCTCTTTACTTCCTGCAACCAAAGTCAGCTGCACTCTTTTTCCTCGCCGGGGAAGCCCTTAATCGGGGTGCGAGGTTTTTTAACGAGGCAGCCGAATGTAACCGATACATTGTGAAGCATCCGCAATCCCCGAGAAAAGTCGCGTGGCCTGACTAAGGACGAAGTCAACCAAACATAAGGTTGAGACATTCGTCATTCTGACATAACAAATGAGAATGTCGGCTTGCTAGGTGAAAAGAACCCTCCACAGCCACCGACAATCTCAGAAAGCCTGCGGGCTATGAAAAAACTGACCCTCCGACAAAATGCGAGGGCGGAACGAAAGCCTGCGGGCTATGAAAAACCGACCCTCCGACAAAATGCGAGGGCGGAACGAAAGCCTGCGGGCTATGAAAAAACCGACCCTCCGACAAAATGCGAGGGCGGAATGAAAGCCTGCGGGCTATGAAAAACCGACCCTCCGACAAAATGCGAGGGCGGAATGAAAGCCTGCGGGCCAAGAAAAAACCGACCCTCCGACAAAATGCGAGGGCGGAACGAAAGCCTGCGGGCTATGAAAAAACTGACCCTCCGACAAAATGCGAGGGCGGAACGAAGGCCCGCGGGCCATGAACAAACCGACCCTCCGACAAAACGAGGGCGGAACGAAAGCTTGCGGGCTATGCAAAACCAACCCCCCATCACCGAAAGGGGAGAATGGTAGCGGAGGCCAAGAACATCAGCCCTAGTAGGGCAAAACAAACGACAGCTGGCAAGCATTTACAACCGCTAAAACGTAAATGTTGTATTAACCTTTCACCTACCAAGCGCTCACAAATACAGCCAGGTGAGTAAATGCAGCCGCCCTGTAGCAAGGGCAAGGCAGTATAAATAGGCAACAAAGTGCAAGCCTCCCATCCATCCTAAACTACCGAGGCTCTTCAAAATGTTAGTTCCAGGTAGTCAGCTCATTATCGAAAATGCGAATAGGAAGCATCAGGAGGTACGCTTCCGCTTTTATGATCGTGTCATCGGCATCGCGTCCACCTATCGTCACCAATCCGGTAACTGTAGGCGGTAGTACTATCGAGTGGCTTTCCCATCTCAAACCAAAGATAGGAGATGAACCATGTCGTGCATGCGGCTGGACAGCAATACGAGCAATATCATAATCATAGTCGATTGTACGCTCCCCGTGTTGCGTTCATAAAGACATTTTCGTCAACCGAATTATCAAGCGCCTTCGCGCGAATGCTAACGCCCCTCGCCTAATTGAGTGGGGGCGGGCGCGTCTTTGCTATCGGCCGAGGGGCTCGCACCGAAAGCTCCCTCGCGCGAATGCTAACGCCCCTCGCCTAATTGAGTGGGGGCGGGCGCATCTTTGCTATCGGCCGAGGGGCTCGCACCGAAAGCTCCCTCGCGCGAATGCTAACGCCCCTCGCCTAATTGAGTGGGGGCGGGCGCGTCTTTACTATCGGCCGAGGGGCTCGCACCGAAAGCTCCCTCGCGCGAATGCTAACGCCTCCCTCGCGCGAATGCTAACGCCCTTCGCCTAATTGAGTGGGGGCGGGCGCGTCTTTGCTATCGGCCGAGGGGCTCACACCGAAAGCTCCCTCGCGCGAATGCTAACGCCCCTCGCCTAATTGAGTGGGGGCGGGCGCGTCTTTGCTATCGGCCGAGGGGCTCGCACCGAAAGCTCCCTCGCGCGAATGCTAACGCCCCTCGCCTAATTGAGTGGGGGCGGGCACGTCTTTGCTATCGGCCGAGGGGCTCCCACCGAAAGCTCCCTCGCGCGAATGCTAACGCCCCTCGCCTAATTGAGTGGGGGCGGACGCGTCTTTGCTATCGGCCGAGGGGCTCGCACCGAAAGCTCCCTCGCGCGAATGCTAACGCTCCTCGTCTAATTGAGTGAGGGCGGGCGCGTCTTTGCTATCGGCCGAGGGGCTCGCACCGAAAGCTCCCCCGCGCGAATGCTAACGCCCCTCGCCTAACTGAGTGGGGGCGGGCGCGTCTTTGCAACCTGCCGAGGGGCCCGCACCAAAAAGCACTATCGCGCGAACTAGTAAAGCGAGAACAACTAAATCATTCGGCAAAAGAACTTAATCCGCCAAGCGAAATAATAAAAAATCGCACATTCACAAATAACGATTAACACCGAAAGGTAGAGCACACTGCGACACTCGTCATTACACCGGGTTTAAGATAAAGGTTGTACATTGCAATTCAAATTCAGGGCCGTGAACTATTTTCGCGGCCAAGGAAAATGCTATAGCGCCTTTCGTCCGGCGAAGGCACGACATCTTCGGGCTCCAACTTAACGAATGTGGCACCCTCGAAGCCAGGTGGCGCGCGCGAAGCTTCACGCCTCATTCGCCTCGACTCAAGTTCGCGCGGGTCGAAGCTTTCATAAAAAGCCCGTAATCTTTCCTCCGTGCGTCTAAATTTTTTAGCACGTTTTCTCATGTAAGCCGAAAGCGACGCCATCGAAAATCTAGAGCGATAGCTCCTCCACAAATCACCACCAACACAGATACCGCCAGATCTAATCATTAACGGGCAGATGTCGAGAACGTCCGGCGTTCCCGCATCCGCGCCCTGTTCAAGATACAACATCCGAATTTAAGTTCCAAAACATTACACGAGGTCCAGAACAAGTTGCCAACACATTAAAAACAGGCCCTAAGAAGGTCACTCGTCTACCGCTGCGTCTTGGGGGGCGTTCGCGTCGTGGGCAGCAGCAGCGGCCGAGCTTTCGGGTGCCCCGTCATTCGGCTCTAGCGGACTCGCCTCGTCTTCCGGCTCGTTTTCCCGCGCCTGCTTTGCGGAGATATACTCCGAAAACAACTGCCGGATGCGCGTTTTCTCCTCAGGAGTCTGAATAAAAAGCGATAGCCCAGAAAATTCACTACTCAAGCCACAAGGCACCGCATAAAAAGCGATAGCCAGCAGGGAAGTCAAGCGATAGCGCCAGCAGAAGGAAGAAAATACCTTTCCGCGACCCACGGCGGACTGCATCAGCGACATGTCGTTCCCACCCGCAAGCCAGAATTCTTCAAAAAATCTTTTGCCCAGTGCTTTCGCCGCCTCCGGGGTTCGCCAATAATAATCCACCTCTTTGACTGGAAGGTCAACGATGTGGGAGCATCCGGCGTCGACCAGGCTGTGGCCGATCGCCTTGATACCGGTGACGGCGGCCTAGTCTCGGCCCAGAGCCATGTGGTTTTCAAGTGACTCCATTTCGGAACGAAGCCAGCGGATAAGGCCGTTAGCAGTTCGCTCCGAGGGACCATCCGTTTCGACGCCAATGCTACGAAGGCATTCGCGGAAGCGGGAGACAGCCTCCTCGGCAAACGTCTTTAGAACTTCATCTTTCTCGGCCTGAGCATTTCGCAGCTGCGAAAGCTCCCGCCTGAGGTCCCCAGCTTCACGCTTCAACTTTTCAGCCTCTTTTTGGCTTGCCTTCCGCGAGGTGCGCTCATCTTCGGCTTTCTTCGCCTGCACCTCCAAGTCGGTTGTAAGCCTCTTTGCCAGAATGTCGAGGTCCTCCTTTTCGCGCTCGATCTTGCGAATGTAAAGGTCGTTTTGATTATGTCGGCTGTGAGCGAGGATGGCAGCCTGCGAATAGCATCAAATCAAAAGACGAGGGTTAGCACTCTCCAAAAGACCAACAACCCCGTTGCGGAAAGGCGAACATCAAACGTGCAACAAAAGCAACCCGAGTAACTTACGCTAGCCAAGTGAAACGACAGAGCATTGTCAAGCTTTACGCTGTCGACCTTGAGGAGGTCCCTTTCGACCTCTGGCGCGGCGAAAGCCCTATGCGAAAATTTCACCAGCTTGCTGGCGTCATCACTTCCGCCGGGGAGGATTCCTGCCCGACGAAAGTCGATCCGACAGGCAAGCTGAGCGTCAGAGGCTGCACCCAAAGAACGTGCAATCCGATAAGATTCTTCTCTCGCTTCGTCGGTCTCGCCAGACGAGCTCAAGCCGGTGTAAAAACAAGGGTTCTTGTAGTCCAAAGGCACCCCATCGACAATCAATCGCCCGTAGCCAAGAAGCTGTCCTTCCACCATCTCCTGCAATAGACGAATGCGTCACGGCGAAAGGTATAAGTTACCTTTATCAGCAGCAGTGGGAGCCAGCACTCCCTCGGATCCAGCCCTCGCTTCGCGTGGGGCAGCCCCTCCGGCGGAGACACGAGCAGCAGGCTCGGTGGAGCTCCTAGCGGCAGATTCGACGCGCGGTACTTTCGGCCTCTTCGCCGGCCGATCTGCGTCCGCCAGGGCCTTCCGCGAACCGGGTTTCGCGAATGTCGGGAGGTCAGCCACCGAGACGTCGTCGTCGTTGAAAGCCGACGTGGAGAGGCGCACTTGCGGTTTTTTCGGCGCCATCCCAGCAGCGAAAATTGAGCTATGCAAAACAAACAACGAAGCAAAAACAAAGTCACACGCACAAATCGCCAATACCATAATGGAGAATTCCAGGAAAGGAGGAGCGAAAACCTCGAGCAAAAAAAACCCTAGGGAAAGAAACTAACCGCCCTCGGATGATCGAAGGGATCAACGTCGGACATCAACTCCAGTGCCCTCCTTGGCTCTTAAACAAGGGTTTGGCGACCAATCGCCCGATTCGAATGTCCCCGACTTCGGTGACCTTTTGCCGGGGGACCACACCGCTCCGCCCACCACGGCGAGTTACCCCTTTCCCTTTAGCTTTCGAACTTTCGGCCTCATCCTTGCTTTCGTCAACTAGAGGCCTTTCGGCGTACTCAACGCCCATAGCATCGAAAGCTCGGTTCAGGCGTCGACTACGGCCGAGGTTGCCGAGTTGAAATTCGCTCTCCTTGCGTAAGTATGGCCCGCAAATCTTCCTGGTCTCTTTTTCGATATGTTTGACATATTCTTCGTCATCGTGGTAATCCGCGGGCCTCTCCAACAGCAGCGAGGGCCCCCAATATCCGTCTTTTTCCACGAAGTCCTCAAATGAAGTGGCGCGGCAGAGCGGATTCATCCCAATAGCCATCCACTCTTCAACCAAATCCCGGCTAATCTGAAACCGCGCAGTAAGCGCGAAAGCATCCCCAGATCGAATGGCTTCCGGGTCCTTTAGAACGACAGGCGGAAGGTGTCTCCCAGGGCATTTCTCCAAGACCGATACTAGTGGATAACCTTTTTTCGCCCCGTTACTTAGTTCGGCAGCAACGCTTTCGTCCGAGCACACGCGATAGTAGAACCAAAAGCGGTTCTAGTCCGGCCATTTGTTCCGGTAAGTAAGCGAAATGGAAACACTTTCTCGTGTCTTCCGCGGAACGAAGTTGATGCAACCAATCTCACTGGGTAGCTCGCTTCCAAGAAGGGGATCCTTCACTTTCGTCGGGCGACGGTGAATGTCGTAGAACCGCACGAAAACGTCTGCCCGCGGGGTGCAATCTAGCATCTTCATTGCATGTGCGAAAACACTGAGCCTGGCAAACGCATTCGGCGTGAGCTGATGAAGCTGTATCTCAAACCCCGACAGAACATCCGATACGAATTCCTCGAGAGGAAAATCAAGACCAACTACGAAGTAGTCGCGAAAGACAATGGCTTCGTTATGTCGCGGAATAGGCACTTCCTCGTCTCCAGGGACACGACAATTCGCAAGATGATCTCTCCTTAAAGGTCCTTCTTTGGCCATTGTTTGCAAGCGTGCAGCCGTCATTCACGATACGCCAAGGTAAAAAGAACAATCCGTCGGGACCGAAACCAAACCGGAGTCCCCATCATTCGACACGCTCCCGCTGTGCTCTGGAACTCGTGGAGCAACCCCCGATCCGATGGACACTTCCGCGCTAAGTTCGCGGAGGGAGGACTCGGTATCACCCGTACTTTCGCTAGACGAGCTCGAAGTCGACGTCGAGCTGGAAGACGCCATCTAACACGGCGCGAAAGACAAATAAACAAACAATGCCAGCGAAGGAGAAGAAACGAAATGGACGAAAATAGAAGCGAAATTAAGCAACCTTAGCAAACCAATTCGCAGGACTTAAGTCTAAAGGAAATAAAGAGAAGGGAAGTGACATGCGTACCACGAACTATCGCCCAGCGGATGATGAGAACCAAACAACGAATAGCTTTCGCCAAGAAGAGCGAAGGGCGTCAAGCGAATAGCAGCAAATTTCGCGAAAGAGGCGGCGAGAGCAGGAAGGCGTTGATCGACCAAGTGCCCCCCCCCCCCCCAACTGAAGCCTCCACTCTTATATATGATCAACCTCGACACGGTTCCCGAGGGAAACGAAAAGGCGCCCGGGTACAAGATTCGAAGCGCCGCAGTGGTTTCACATCATGACACACAGTTTTCGAGGAAGACGAAAAGAAGCTTGCGACGCAACTTAAAACAAAAATATAAAAAATAATAATAACAACAAAAAATATATTTATATATTTTCCTAAAAAACCTCAGCTTCGGGACGAAACAAAGGTTTTTTGGGCGGGCGTAGGCGCCTAGCGAAAGGACACGGTCGAACTTCGCGAGCTGCAGACTCGACCGTAAGGGGCTATTGTTGGGGCGGCACCCAGACCGCAGGCGCCTCCGACCCGCATTTTACCGAAAGATGGCGGCGCGTTCGTGCGGAATGCCCCATTCGTGCGAAAGCGAGCGTTTTGCGACTCGCAACACCGGGCGGCGAAGGTCTCTGAGTGGAAGGCAACATTCGCGCGGTAGCACAGCATTCGCGTGGTTGGGCGTTTTTCGCGCGGAAGCGCGACATCCGCGCGGTAGCGCGACGTTCGCGCGATGGTGCGCCTTTTTACGGCCCGCGGATCAAGGGAAGGCGACGCCCTCGCGCGAAAGGGTGTTCTTGCGCGGTAGCGCAACTTTCGCTCGGTAGCGTGACATCCGCGCGGTAGTACGACGTTCGCGCGATAGCGCGCCTTTCGGCCCGCGCATCAAAGGAAGGCAACGCCTTCGCGCGAAAGGGTGTTTTCGCGCGGTACCGCGCCTTTCGGCTCGCGGCCGGGCGTACGACGGAGGTTTCGTGCGGAAGGGAGCATTCGTACGAAAGGAACCCGAGATTTCGTCTTTACGACTTTGTTTGTCCGTGAGTTTTTGCAGGTCGCCGAAAGCCTAGGTCAAGGAGAGCGGGCCCACCTGTCAGGAAAAGGGGGCGGGAGACGCTGGGCCCGTCGGTGGACAAAGTTACGGTGGTGCCCCTCGTGCCGGAGAAGGCGGTGTACAGCTACGGGGTAGTCGTGTAGAGCATCATTGTAATTTTGGCAAAGTGGTTAGAAGGGCAATCTTGTACATTAACGTTGATCTGGTCTAATATAAAAAGCCCTCGACCTCCCCAAGAGGAGGAGAGAACACTGTTCACTTCAACTGTTTCCCTACTTTGCCGATCGTTTTCCACTTTCGCTTCGTGCTTTCGCTCGTGCGGCAACCCGCTGTTTCGAGGTCACGGTCCCGAAACAACACCAAGTGTTAACACCTAATGTGGCAAACGGGTAAACCGCAAGCGTACGGTTGTCAATGTAGCCTTCACCGGGAGTATTTCAGGTATCGTATTTTACACGGGGAACGTGAAGTGAACTAATTAGAATCAAGGTCGTCCTTTGATAAGATAGAAGAGCCTATGAAAGCTCGGTAGAGAGGATCTCTATAATATCCTATGTCTGGTATAGCAAAAAGATATATGTGGCATTCTCCACCCTTGCTCACAGGGGCGGTAGTTGCAGCTGAAGCCCGTGCAAGCAGCCCAACTCCCTTACTCAGCCCTACTTTTTGAGAACTTGCCTAAAAACACGTGGTGGACTCCAGAGACCAGATACGGGGCTGTCATCACCCGCTGGCTACCACTATCTATCCGTGCGACAAGTAGCATATACTGGCAAGATATAGCCTAAACACCATGTTTACACTACCCTTACTACTCTAACCCGGTCCCACAAGGCTAAAGCACTCTACTAATAGAATAGCATACCCATGAAACACAAGTATATAACTTAATGCTAAACCAGATAATGAATATTAAAGAAGATCTCGGATGCTTACTTATAGAGAAGACCGCATCTGCTGAGGTACACCGCGGAGGAGACTCCCGACAGGCCCGAGGCTTCCTCCAGACGACTCTCTCACTCTCTCCTTACTCGCATAGCGCTACGCCAGAGCTTCGCTAATGCTTCTCAAGTGTAGCTAACTCTACTATGTCATGAATGAAGAGTGAGGGGTAGGGGGTATTTATAGGAGAGGTTGAGTAGGGGCTACTCCGGTGCCGATGAATGACAACCACTCATTGTGCCATGTCAGCGATCTATGTGCTCTCCATCCTCCACCATTGCGGATACATGGGTGTATGCCGGATCTTGAGTGATGAGTGATTGTCAACTGGGATGATGTGCATGTTCTTTGGCTTGTGTTGTGCAGGTGTTGAGCTCGGATACGGTGATCAAAGGCAAGGTGAAGGTCAAGTAGAGACGTGTCGTGCCGATGGACCCGGAGCGGTGAAGGGCGAACGTGAGGCTTGGACTGGCGGACCGGTGGTCTAAGGATCGGGCGTGGTGGCTGACAGCCTGGGACAGCAACAAGTGAAGACTTGCGCGTGGACGGGGTGCACGGGCGGTGCATCCCTTCTACGGCTCGGTTTGGTGGTTGAGCCACAGAAAAACCACCGAGTGGACGATTTCTAGGTTTGGGCCTCAAAACCTGGGCGCTAACGGTTTTCGAGTTTGGGCCACAAAACTCGGGCTGAGGACGGTTTCTAGGTTTGGGCCTCAAAACCTGGGTGCTGGCGGGTTTCTGAGTTTGGGCCACAAAACTCAGGTGATGGACGGTGGGTTTCCCGATTTGGGCCTCAAAACCAGGGGTTGGTCGTAAAGACAGGTTTCCCAGTTTCGGCCTCAAAACCAGGGGTGAGGTCTACGAAAAGGACGAGCAGAGCGGTGGCGGCACGTGGCGGCAATCGGTGAGGTCGCGTCGAGGCGAAGCTACCAGTTGTGCGGGCGTGGTCGTCGGATCACCACCTACCTCAAGTTGGTCAGGAATACCCTTAGGGTTAGCTTGCTCGCTCATTAGCTATAAGGGTAGAAGGGGAATAATCGTATTAGGCTATATAAGGAGAGGCAACCCCTCCCTCCAGACCATCTTAGCCATTGCTATTTTCATTCTAGGTTTTCCTGCTTCCCATTCCCTGCTGTAGCTACTGAGATCCGCAGAGACGGTGAACAATACCTCTGTGTATTTGCTTTTTGAGGAAACGAGACCGTAATCTCATTGTCTCCTCGTGGAGACAAATTTCGGCTGGCAATTCGTGGTTCGATTCGCGTTTTGAACTTGTTCTTCGCGTTCTTCGTTTTCTCCACGTTTTTCCCGTCACTCGATCTCCCTCCTCGGTGCGTCTTTTTCGAATCCACTTGAATCATATTGTTCTTTGATGTGAGGAGATCATTTCCACCGAAGGAATTCATCTAACTCCTCACGAACAAGTAGATCGGGTCGATTCAAGTTTCGTGGTGTTTTTTTCGATTCATACATCTCCCCTTTCGATTTAACGTTGTTTGAGTTGATTTGAGCGGATGATTTCTTGGGGATAGTCTCCTAAATATCTTGTGATCATCTTCTCCTAGTTTGGGATTGAGGGATTTTGATTTGAATCAGATTTGGGAAGATTTGGGTGAAGGGCGACCGAAATCGCCCTCACTGGGTGGTCACGGACAGTCCGCCACTCACCCCGCGGACAGTTCGCGCATCGGGGACGAGCCAGATCAGTGGCTGCGAGTCTCGGCTACTTTGCTGATTTTTGACCGGCGGACAGTCCGCTGTAGTGATCCGCGGACAGTCCGGGATCACTCAGGGAGAGTTCAGCAACTGTGCAGTTTTGCACTTTCTGCCGACGGACAGTCCAACTCCTGCTCGCGGACAGTCCGGGACCGTACCCGCAGACAGTCCGGGACTCAGCTAAGTGTTGAGCTTTAGTGCGTTTGCTCCCCCGACTTCTCCGCTTGGTTTTCGGACTTCTCGTTTGGCCCTAGAGTTAACCAAGGAACCTCTCTAGGTATCTTTGCTACTTATTACCATAGGTATTTGGAGATTTCCCGACGTAGCATTCCATCTACGTTTGGGAGTCGGTTTTCGAGATTGAACTTGAGGTGGAGTATTTGGTGTTTAGGTTGCTCTCCGTTGGTGGTGCCTCGCTGTGATCCTAGGGATCATTCACCCTCTTCCAAGGGTCTTGGGCATCATGTTTTGATCGAAGCTCTTGGGGATTGATTTTCGGGATAGAGGCCAAAGTTTTGAGAGAAATTTTAAGGCTCCCATTCACCCCCCCCCTCTGGTCGCTTTCTGCTAGAGTTCTCAGTCCTTCAACCATTGGATCAAACCAACGAGAGCCACTCGATGTGCCACGTCAGTGATCCATGTGCTCTTCATTCCCTTCCCTTGGATGAAACCACCATTGATCAACGGTTTGGATGTTGTAACTTGCATGGAGGCATGCATAGAGGCGGTGGAAGAAAGATGAGGTAAATTGGGTACATAAGGGGGTCGGCCGACCCCCCTATGATAGGTGGGACCAATTCTCTCTGGTGTGGGGCCTCCTAGCGTGTTGTAGAGTAGGAAAGTGCAGAAGATTATGGCTGGAGGGTACAAAGGGGGGTCGGGCGATGTCCAAATGAGGCCAAATCAGCCCATCTTTTGCAGGTGGCTTCTATAAGCATAGTCTATGATGTTGGTCAAGTTGGATTGGACTTTTGCCATACTTGATGGGTCGGCCGACGTGTCATGTTGGGCTCCCAAAGCTTGGTTTTTCACCCACTTTGCACCTACATTCAAAATAGAGGACATGTACATGTGGAACCAAGTTATTTGTACTAAATATGCTTTTGCTATGCTTATCTTCCTTCTATTCCGAGGTTGTTGACGGTGTTTTGGGCATGTTATTTTGGTGATATCTCACCGTCAACAAGAATCCCCCACACTTAGCTCTTTGCTCGTCCTCGAGTAAAGGTCAAGGATAGTAGAAGACATGATCATAACAATCTTCAAGATTTATAGCAACTTAAAGGATCATTCAAGACATACCTTATACAAATATCCTTCGGGTGTTGTAAGATCGAACAACTCATGGCAAAGTTATCTTTCCTAATTCACATCTTAGTGACTTGGAGTTTTTCAAAATTTTCACAAGAAAAGCATAGTTCACTTATACTCCTCATATGGTACTCTCAAATCGCTCAATGGCATATGATTCCTTACCAGGGCATAACATTATTTACCTTCTTTTATTTCATCCTACTTCAAAAAGGCTTATGTAGAGCTCAGGTAGGGATAAACATGATAGCATACTTGTATTGCATATATTGTAAAGTCAAAACAAGGATCCAAGGAGAAAAATATCATAATCCTAGATCAAGATGTGCATGTGTGTGAAACATGGTGTGTATGACACATGATACTCCTTTAGTGATATGATCTCTCTATTACTTATTTTTGTGACATGGCTATCATAACTCTTTTTATTCATGAGCTTTAACATGCTCATCTCTTTTTCTTCAACACTTTGGACCTTCATGTTTCCATTTTTTTACTTTTGCATAGCCCATGTCTCTTTTACTAGTTCAAACTAGAGAGATCATTCTTTTAAAACATGGAGTATTTAATTATGGAAATGAAAGGCATGTGTTTGCGCACTTCCAGTGTAGAAGCAAAGTGTATAGGTGGAGTGTACGTGATCTTGATCTTGGGAGTATGATAAATTTCTCAACAAGGGTCAACAAGGTTTGACTAAACTCAAAGAAATAACAAGCAGCATAAGAAAGTTTTGAACATGTAAGAATATGGCATTTGGCTTTGGTAGGAATTTTCTCACCATTGAGGAGTATGTGACACTATGGTTTTATGACATTTTTATCAGTAATAAGATCTCAAAACACTTTGAATAGAATGGGTAGGACTCCTAAGCCAGAGCTATATCACATTTCACAACAACTTAGTCAATATGATTTTCCTATCAAGATATTTCTCCCACAAGCATAGGCATGTTCAAGAATTAAACTTTAGGAAGCTTTTATCTCAAAGATGTTATAACATGTCACTTTTCAAGATTAAGGGTATTGGGATGCAAGTTTTCTCTTTTATTCAAAATACAATAAGAAATTAAATATAACCGAAGAGGGTGAGCATGGCAAACCTGTGGTAGTTTCGTAATACCAGTGGTGTGACTGGCCAGTGGGACCTGAGGTCCATGGTGGGGTCAGCCGACCCCACCATGGGGCTTCTGCCCACTTTAGTGTGTGCCATTGATCTTCCATCTTTTAACAGTCCGTTCTGCATTCGTGGTTTTTGATGATGTGTTCATTTGGACGTCACCCAACGTCAAAATGTAGTTGTTGGGGTTTAAATTTTTTGGGCAGCGTCCCCTTGCCATGTCAAACTCTGTTCTGCACTTGGTTTTGAAAATTGATGCAGTTGGGGGTCGGATGACCCCCACACTTAGTCTCAACAGAGGCCTGAAACTTGACACAATGGCAAAGATCAAATGCATGGGTTCTGCGGTGGAAAAACACCAGCAGAACCTAAAGGACTTTTATTTACAATTGATGGAATTCAAAGGAAATAAAGATTGTGCCTATTTATTCTTGTAATATGATTATTAAGATAAGAAGGATGATATGGGCATGAATGTAAAATTTAAATACATTTGGCCAAAGGAGTTTGATTGCTCAACCTACATCTTATGACATAATGTATCGAATATTACATGATCATGACCTTCATCTTCCAGAGATAACATGTGTAAAATATCCAGCTCATTTGGTTAAGATTAGGAAGTCATGATAGTGGTATGAAAGGCTATGAACAATGTTATAGAAGAAAGACATGTTGTGTTAATCAAGGTTTTATCATTGAAAGTTATAACTTAAACATGTTTGATTCTTCATTTGTATATATGCCAGAACCAAGGAAGATCTTTTCAAACAAAATGACCATTTACCTTAAGATGTTACCTTAGTCATGGTGGCACCATATGACGACGGGTAGATGAGTTGTGGTGGTTGGTAAAGCTTTCCTTGCTTGGCTAGCCTGACACCCTGAGCTGATCAAGGACATCATGTCTCCAATCTTGTACTCCTTCATGCCATCGTTTTGTTCTTCTTTTGTGGATCTTGGCATGGTGTTTTGATCTTCCGCTCCACTCATTGTTTCATTCCAGTCAGCACGTGTGTAGAAGTGGAGCAGAGGCTGACTGGTGGGCCTGAAGATCCATGGTGGGGTCGGCCAACCCCACCTTGGGGCTTCATGCCACCTAGGTGCATTCCATTCATGTCCTTACCTCCAGGGACGTTCTTTGACACTTGTGCTTTTTGCTGGTGTGTTCATTTGGCCGTCGCCCGACGCCAAAAAGTAGCCTTTACGGCCCAAATTTGACGTGCGAGGTTGGGTTCCAGTGAACATCAGCATGGCAGGCTCAGAACTTTCAAAAGCTACACATGGGGGTCGGCCGACCCCCACACTTAGCTTCAGTGGAGTTCTCTAATCTTGAATTATCTCCATGTATGTTCTCATGACTTTCCCAACAAATTTTTAGAGTTTTCCTGCATGGGTTAGTCCATATGCACAACCAATTCCTATCCAAGTATCTTTTGGTTCAATAAACAAACTCGACATCATGTCTTATTTGATTAGGGAAGGCTATTTAACCTAAGCACCATGCTTAATTTAGAAAGCCTATGGGAGCATACTATAGACTACTCTCAAACCAAAGAACACTAGCATAAAAAAGGAAGCATCAAAGTATAACCAGGATTCATTAGGGACGATAACACGGATAGTGGACCAAATGAAGCAATTTTTGTTATTATTATTTTATAAGGTGAAATAAACAAACATAAAAGGAATGCAATTAAAGAGAGGGAGGAGATGTGACAAACCAGTCAAGAAGCATGTCAGGATGGAATGGACGCTGACTGGTGGGCCTAGGGGGCCAGGGTGGGGTCGGCCAACCCCACCTTGTAGCCACTGGCCACTTCGGTGTCTGCCCTGTGTATTCTTACCTCTGAAGATGTAGTTCTGCACTGACGCATTTTGTCTATGTGCTCATTTGGTCGTCGGCCGACGTCCAAATGTAGTCCTTGGAGTCCAACTTTTGGATGTTGAATTATCATGGTACATGACTCCATGGCAGGATCAACATCGTGACAAGATGAACTTAGGGGAGGTCAACCAACCCCCACGCTTAGTTCAAAGTGTGTGTTGAATCACAAAGACAAGAGAAGGTCCCAAGGTTCTGCTGGTGGCAACGCACCCGTAGAACCAAATTTAACTAGAGTTAGGCATAAGTTTCATCATATTAGTGAAGTGGTTTCTCCTTTAACGCCAACTCTCATGGACCTAACTGCCAAAAAACTTCATACCACTACGAGACTTGCAATATTTATGATAGACAAACACATCTACAATGATCCCTGCATATATTTTAGCAACGGGAAGTGTGTAGGGATCATAGAACTAGTGTGTGGTGATGGTAGGGAGAAGAATTGATTCGAATGGTTTATCATGGAAGCATGGATTTGATGGGATGGTTAAGATGTGACTTCCATGTAAATTGATATCATCTTCCCTTTCAAGCTCAAGTGTTGATGTCTCATGAATGTTCATAGGCAAAATGTTTCTTTCAATAATTCCATGCTTATGACATTTCGTGGACATGATTTCCCTTGGATTGAGCTTGATGAGAGGGTGAGCACTTCCTTCTTCATGACAACCTAAGTTCTCCTCCAAACTTGGAGGGGTCATGGTTGTTCGAGAAATTGACATAAGCTAACCCCTAGGATCAAGAACATGTTTGGATTCTACCCTCGTGTTGAGAGATCGAGAAGACCAAACAGGTAAATAGTCCTTGCCTATTCTATGATCAAGCTTCTCATTTCCCAAAACATTCTCCAAGATTTGCATGATTGGCCTTCCAATAAAGGTGAGATGAGAGGATAGCCTAGGAAGGTCAAAGATATGGAAATCTAGGGAGATTTTGAGGTCATCAATCACCACGAGTATGCCTTGAAGAACTTCTAAACAATCAAGGATTTGACCATTTGGGAGCCTAAGACGCTTTCAGGATTGGATTAGATGATCCACTTATGAGTTTTGGACAAGGAAATGAGGGATGATGTTGATCCCGAGGCTAGGATCATAGCAAATTTCACCATAGATGCCCATTACTTAACAAGATATCTTCCTTACATGAGTGGGAATCTTAGCAACTTCCTTTGAATCTTCAGCCTTATCCAACTATTCTTGACTTACAACGGTAGGTAGATGATTGAACCGTTGTTGTTCTTTTTGATTAGATTTCTGGCCCTCATAACTTCTATGCCTCGGGTGTCTTAATGGATTCCCGGAGTCAACGATCGGGTCATCATAAGACTTAGGAGAAACAACACATGGGCGATCATTAGGATCAAGGATGGGTTTTGAGACGAGTTCGAAAGATATGTCAAGTGTGGGCATAGAAAGGGAGAGGATAGATTTTGCCTCTAGACATTTTGGTTCTTCCTCTATGCACTCACTCGACATTCCTCTTAAGATCTTACCCAACATCCTAGATTTTTCCTCATGTGCCACATGGGAACCGGAGATGTAAGATGATGCTGATTTGGGAGACTTTAGAAGAGACCTTTTCTTGAGAGGATTTAAGAGATGTTTCTTTGAAGGTCTCTTTTGGAAAGGATAGTTTAAGGCATTCCCAAAACTAGCAAGGTCAGATAGGAGGCAAGCCTGCGAACACAAGGTTGATATGTGCCCTTGTGGTTCCCTTCCTGAGTGATGAGTGATCGGTCAACGGGCAACATGTCTCTTGGCTGTGTTGATGTGCAGGTGTGGAGCTTGGAGACAGTGGTCGAAGGTAAGGTGAAGGTCAAGTAGAGACGTGTCATGCCGATGGACCGGGTGCGGTGAAGGGCGGATGTGAGGCTTGGACTGATGAACCAGGAGACCTGAGGACTAGCTGTGGTAGCTGGCACGTGGCGTCGGCAAGCAAGAGCACATGGAGATGTGCGGTGCATCGGCCGAGTCGGGAGGAAGGTGATGGCGTCGTGACACTTGGCGGGAGGCCGAGAAGGAAGGCGAATGCACTGTGCCCGGCGTGGAGGCTGGACAAGCTCTGGCATCGGTGCTGGAACTCGGGGTGTGCGAACCACATCCCGTCTACGATGCAGGTTTGGTAGTTGAGCCTCAAAAAACTACCCTCGACGGTTTCCGAGTTTGGGCCTCAAAACTCGGGGTGGCCGGTTTCCGAGTTTGGGCCTCAAAACTCGGCGAGGACGGTTTCCAAGTTTGGGCCTCAAAACCTGGGCTCACGGGTTTCTGAGTTTGGGCCACAAAACTCAGCTGGAGGACAGGTTTCCTGGTTTCAGCCTCAAAACCGGGGGAAGGCCCAGGTTTCCCGGTTTCGGCCTCAAAACCGGGGGGAGGTCCACAAAAAGGACGGTCGATGCGTGGCGGCGTGGAGAGGCTGGCGCGGCGGCACAGATATCCACGAGGAAGGCGCCGCGGTTGACAGGGCGGCACGTGGCAGCATCCTGAGGCTTGCGTCGAGTCAAAGCTAAGGATGAGGAAGGCGCGTGGCCATCGGATCGTCAACCGGCAGAGTTGGACCGGGATACCCCTAGGGTTGGCCGCTTCGCTCTTGTATCTTGGAGTAGAATGGGACTATTGTTATTAGGCTATAAATAAGAGAGGCACCCCTCCTCTCTCTCTATCGTGGCAGCCATTTGTTCCTGAGCTCTCTCTCTCTCTAGCCTCCGGTTAGGTTCTAATCATACCTCGCTGCTAGCGATCCACAGAGAGACTCCAATCAGACCTTTGTGCTTTGGGATTTTCTGGAAGTGAGACCGTAATCTCACGATTGTCTCGTGTGGTAGACACACGATTGAAATCCCCAATCGATTCGCGTTTTGTTCTAGTGTTCTTCGCGTTTTCGGTTTTGCCTTCCCGGAGTTTTGCTTGATTCTCCCTCTCCGAGGAACGGTTTTTTATTCCACTTGAACACACTTCTTCTAGATCATGAGGTGCATCTTTTCACCGAAGAAATCCATCTAATTCCTCATAAGCACATAGATCAGGCGGATTTTCTTTTCGGTTCTAAACTTTTTCCTTTTGCACGAGATCTGCAATTCATGAATTTCTAGTTGGATTCAAGCCATGATCTCTTAGAGATAGCTCACCAACATAGTTGTGATCATCTGTGCAAAATTTGGTGAAGTTTGGAGTTGATTTGACTGAGTTTTGGGTTGATTTGGTGTTCGAACAGCGTTGTTTTCGCGCTGACCGGACGTTGCTACAGTACGACCGGACGCTACAGTAATTTGCTATAGTGCGCCCGGTGCTGCAGTAACTGCTACAGTAACGACCCGGCGATGTTTTCCGACCGGACTCAACGTTGTTACTATTCATGCGTCCGGTGCTACAGTAACCCGCTACAATAACAGTGGTCGGACACTACAGTACTGCTACAGTGCGTCCGGTACTATAGTGTTCGGACGCTACAGTACAGTAACCGGACGCTATAGTGCTGCTACAGTGCCAGCGTCCGATCAGTGTTGTTTCTGAGGTGTTTTGTCTGTAGTTTTTGCGTTCGAGCTCCGATTCGAGTTCCGTTTGTTGCGTTGGTTTTCTAACTTTGTGGGGAATATTCTAAAGTACTTTTGTCACCAGTTGACTCAAGTATTTTTGGTTGGGCATTTACTTCTTCTCCATAGGAGTGTAGTGCTTCCCGTTCGGAGCTCCAGTTTTGGTGGTGTGCTTGGTTGATCGCGTGTGTGCTGTCCCGCTGTGTTCCTAGGGAACATCCACCCAATCTTTTGGGTCGTGGACATCACGGTTTGTGATCTTTGCTATTGGGGTTATGGATTTGGGACAACTATCTGATATTTCTGAAAAGAAATTTGAGGCACCCATTCAACCCCCCCCCCCTCTGGTCACCCCTTTTGGTCCTTCAAAGCCTCAGACTTGAAGGATTGATTTGGATGACAAATTTCTTCATCCTTCAAAATTCGTGGGATTAGTGGTTCAGAATCGATGGCTGAATTTTTGGATAGGATTGGTGGTGATTCGGCTATCAGGATCTCTCCTTTTGTGGGGGTGGATTCCTTCTTTTCCTCGGAGATTTCATCATGGATGCTAAGGTTGGGAGTGTTTTCAAGGATTTTGGCAAGAACTTTCTTCCCCTCACCAACAGTCTGATGTAGAAATGCTCCTCTAGAGGATAGATCAAGGAATCGTGCGGAATCCTTGCTAAGACCGACATAAAAGTGTTGTAACAACGTTGGCTCGGTCATACCAAGGTTAGGCCCAAAGGATACTAAATCTATTGCGGATACATGGGTGTATGCCGAGTCTCTGAGTGATGAGTGATTGTCAACGGGTTTGATCGCAGGGTCTTTGGCTTGTGTTGTGCAGGTGTTGAGCACGGAGACAGTGATCGAGGGCAAGGTGAAGGTCAAGTTGAGACGGGTCGTGCCGATGGACCGGGTGCGGTGAAGGATGGGCATGCCGTGCGGCGGACGTGCCATGCCGATGAACCGAGCGGTGAAGGGCGGACGTGAGGCTTGGACTGAGGGACCAGAGTGCCTGAGGATCAGCTGTGGTGGCTGGCAGCCTGGGACAGCGACAAGTGAAGACTTGCGGGGCACGGTGTTGCTCGGGTCGAGGACCTGGGGACACGTGTCGGTGGACGGGGTGCACGGGCGGTGCATCCCCTCTACAGCTTCGGTTTGGTGGTAGAGCCAGGGAAAAACCATCAGATGGACGGTTTCCAGGTTTGGGCCTCAAAACCTCGGCGTGGATGGTTTCCGAGTTTGGCCACAAAACTCGGGCTGAGGGTTTCCAAGTTTGGCCACAAAACTCGGGCTGAGGACGGTTTCCAGGTTTGGGCCTCAAAACCTGGGCTCTGAGGGTTTGCTGAGTTTGGCCTCAAAACTCAGATGCTGGTGGGCTGGTTTCCCGGTTTGGGCCTCAAAACCGGGGGATAGCTGGAAAAGGCTGGTTTCCCGGTTTGGGCCACAAAACCGGGGGTGCAGAGCGAGGGTGGCACGTGGCGGCAATCGGAAGGTTGCGTGGAGGCAACGCGGACGAGTTGTGCGGGCGTGGCCGTCGGATACACCTACCACCGAGTTGGTCCAGAATAACCCTAGGGTTTAGCTTGTTCGCTCTGTAATTAGAATAGAGAGGGGAAGAGTAGGAATTGTACTTAGACTAGAATTAGGATAAGTAGTCGGGGAGACACCCTCCTCCCCCTATCTCAATCATTTGCTCTTTTGCTTCTAGGGTTTCCTGCTCTCCCATCCCCTGCTGTAGCTAGCTGAGATCCGCAGAGAGACTCACCTCTGTGTACTGTTGATTTGAGGAAGTGAGGTCGTATCCTCACTGTTGCAGTGCAAGATCGACGTGTCGATTCGCGTTTTGATTCGAGTTCGTTGTGTTCTTCGCGTTCTTCGTTTTCTCCGTGATTTTCCCGTCACTCGATCTCCCTCTCCGGTGCGTCTTTTTGAAATCTGTTTGAATCAACTTGTTCGTATTTGAAAGGAGATCATTTCCACCAAAGGAATTTATCTAACTCCTTACGAACAAGTAGATCGGGTTGATTTTGTTTTCGTGGCGCTTTTTCAATTCATCCACCTTCCCTTTTGATTTCCCGGAGATTTGGTTGATTTGAGCGGATGATTTCTTGGGGATAGTCTCCTAACTACCCCGTGATCATCTTCTCCAAGTTTGGGAACTTGGGATTTTGAGTTGGATCGGATTTGGAGGGATTTGGGAGAGGGGCGACCAAAATCGCCCTCTCTGTTCATCCGCGGACAGTCCGCCGGTGAACCGCGAACAGTCCGCGCGTCGGGGTCGGCCGGACCAGTGGCCTGACTCCGCGCTGTTGGAGCTGTGTGTTGGGGCGGCACCCAGACCGCAGGCGCCTCCGACCCGCATTTTACCGAAAGATGATGGTGCTTTCGTGCGAAAGGGAGAATTCGCGCGGAAGCACGCGTTTCGGCTTGCGCACCAAGGGGAGGCGCAGCTTTCGTGCGAATGGAAGCATTCGCGCGGAAGCAGGCATTCGCCTACGGTCCGCATGACCGGAGTAGGAAGGCGGAGCTTTCGTGCGAAAGGGAGCATTCGCGCGGAAGCACGCGTTTCGGCTTGCGCACCAAGGGAAGGCGGAGCTTTCGTGCGAAAGGAAGCATTCGCGCGGAAGCAGGCATTCGCCTACGGTCCGCATGACCGGAGTAGGAAGGCGGAGCTTTCGTGCGAAAGGGAGAATTCGCGCGGAAGCACGCGTTTCGACTTGCGGACCAAGGGAAGGCGGAGTTTTCGTGCGAAAGGGAGCATTCGCGCGAAAGCAGGCGTCCGTCTCCGGTCCGCATGGCCGGAGCAGGATGGAGTTTTCGGGCGAAAAGAAGCATTCGCGCGAAAGGAGCCCAGCGTTTCCGGCGAGAGCTTTCGTCATTCATGACTTTGGTTTTTCTTAAGGTTTTCGCAGGTCAAAGGGAGCGGGCCCACCGGCCAGGAAAAGGAGCCGTGGGACGCTGGGCCCACCAGAGGGCGAAGTTACGATGATGCCCCTCGCGCCGGGAAGGGCGGCGTACGACCATGGAGTAGTTGAGCAGGGCATCATTGTAATTGTAGCAGAGTGGTTGGAAGGGCGCTCTTGTACTTTCAAATTGATCCGGACTAATATAAAAAGCTCCCAACCTCCCACGGGGGGCGGGGGGGGGGAACACTGTTCACTTCATCTGTTTCCCCGTTTTACCGTCCGGTTTCCGCTTTCGCTTTGGGCTTTCGTTCGTGCGTCAACCCGCTGTTTCGGGATCTCGATCCCCGAAACGACATTGGCGCCCACCGTGGTTGTCGCCCGAGCTTACCATGCCACCAAGGAAAGCGCCGAAAGCGGTCGACAATCTGGAAGCTATCGCCGCGAGGAAGGATGCTCTCGACACCATCGCGGCTTCGGTCCCAGCTAGCCAGGTTCCACCAAACACAGTTGCAGAGCCGCCACCTTTCGGCGGCGCCCTGTCGATAGAAGCGCAGCCGCCGCCGGGAGCTTCGACGAGCCAGAATGTACAACCCCAGGATCAACGTACTTTCGGCAGAGAGGGAACACCGGAAGGGCTTGTCGAGGACGAATTCGGCGAAGAGGATGATGATGTTGACGAAATCACAAGGCACGCCCAAGCAATCAAGGCGTTGGCACAGCAGCAAGACGAAATCGAGAGGCTGTTGTTGCAAAGAGACCAGTTGCAGCAGCAGTTGGCGGCGAAAGCAAGAGAAGACGAGACTCGCAACGCCATTCGTCGAGCTGAGGCGCACAGGAGGCAACTCGAGAAGGAAATTCAGGAACTGCGAAGAGCCGGGGCGGACCCCAACCCGACAGCACAAGAAGATGTATTCATACCAAGGCGAGAGCAGCCACCGGCTTTCGGCAACGCCATCGACGAAACCTCTCCACTCTCGAGGGAGTTGCAGGCTCATCCGTGGCCACTCAATTACAAGCCTCGTATTCCGACTTTCGACGGTAAAGCGAACCCGCGCAAGTTCTTGGCAAGCTACGAGACAGCTGTCTTTTCGGCAGGCGGGGACAGTCAGGCTCTAGCAAAATCTCTCATCTTGGCGGTCGAAGACGTGGCCCACGATTGGTACACCACTCTCAAGCCACTGTCCATCTATTCATGGGCACAGCTGAAAGCCGAGCTGCTGGCCACTTTCCAAGGATTCCGTCCGGATGTCAAGACCACGCGGGACCTCATGAATTGCACCCAGCAAGACGACGAGCCCCTTTCGGATTACCTCAAACGTTTCATCCAGCTGAAAGCTCAAGCTCCGAATGTGCCGGAAGCCGCGGTGATAGCAGCAGCCATCGAAGGCTTGGGGACTGGGCAGTGCGCCGCTCATCTGTCCAGGGAGCCGCCGAAAGATGTCAAGGAACTGTTTGACGTGATGAATGCGTACGCGAGGTCGGACGATGACTTTCGGCGACGCAAGGCCGCCCGCCAGATTCAAAGGCAGGCGACGAAAGCAAGCCGCCCGCCGCCTGTGCCGAATCAAAGGATTGTTAGGCCATTTCGTTCAATCAACAATTTGCAAGAAGAACCGGCGCAATCAGCAGCTGGCACAGAGAGGCCCGACATGCCCGACTTTCATCCCCAAAGAGGATTCGATCAGCCGTTCCGCGGAGGGCGCGGCGGAAGGACAGGACGCGGCGGCCGAGACGGTAGAGGCCGCGGAAGAGGACCCAGGCCGCCATATTGCGTCATTTGTGACGGCAATTTCGGCCATACCACTCGGGATTGCAAATACAGCAAAATGGCGAAAGAGCTGAAAGATAAGGACCAAGCGTCAGCCCCCGCCGAAAGCTCCAAGCATGTTTTCCATAATTCGCAAGACCCGCCAGCTGTGGCGGCAGCATGCAGCAATTACGCGAGCACACCTACGCATCCCCCGCAGTACATGCATCCCCAAAACTTGCATTGGTACAATCCGGCGTATCAGGGCTATCACCTTCCGGTCTTTGCGCCGCATTCGGCGGCGGTTTCGTCACCTATGCATTATCAGCATCAGCCAACGCCGCCACCGGTGTTTCCGGTTCAGACCCAACCTCAGGGGCAACAAGCACAGCCGGGTTTCCAGCAGGCGCAGGAGGTGGAAAATGAAACTAGCGCAATCAACAACATCCTTCCGTCGAGAGGGCACATTTTCGCCATCACGGGCGGATCTAACCTAGAGCACGAAAGCAAGAGAGCTAGAAGGGACTACCACCGAAGAGTCCAGACAGTATCACCAAGGCTTCCACTAAACAGGCCAGCTTGGTCGCTAGCGCCGATATGCTTCGACGAGACCGACTTCAAAGTCCGCGACTACCCGCATTGCGACGCTTTCGTCGCAACAGCCAACGTGGCCGGCTTCACTTTGCACAACATTCTGATTGACACCGGAAGCTCAGCAGACATCCTTTTCGTAAAAGCTTTCGAGGCAATGGGATTCGACAGACGCAGTTTGGACCCCGCCGGTAATTCACTGTACGGATTCGGAGGAAGAAAGATCGACGCTATCGGCAAAAAGCAGATCCCTGTATCCTTCGCCGAAGGGGAAAGAGTCCGCACCGAGACACTAACATTCGACATAATAAACATGGACTACCCGTACACTGCCATTTTCGGCAGAGGTTTCACCAACAGGTTCAACGTTGTCATCAAGCAAAGCTACCTATGCATGAAGATGCCATCCCCTTTCGGCATCGTCACCGTGCATGGAGATCAGCAAGCTTCCAGAAGGATTGAGGGGAAACCAACCCCAGGCTATAGCCTCATCAACGAGGTGGCAAACAAAGGCGAAATGCAAACAACCACCGAAGAGCACGCTATCGTACGCGCGTCGGAACACAAGGTTGGGGCAGCTGAAGAAACGATAAGAATCCCGCTCGCGGCCTCCAGGCCCGAAAGAGCCGTGCATATTGGGTCAAGCATGCCGGAAGAAGAAAGGAACGCTTTGGCATCGTTCCTTGCGAGCAATGACGACATTTTCGCTTGGTCAGCAAGCGACTTGCAAGGCGTTAGCAGAGATCTCGCCCAGCACAGTTTGAACATCGCAAGCGGCGCTAAGCCCAGAAAACAAAAACTGAGAAAAATGTCAAACGAAAGGGCAGACGCGGCGAAAGCCGAAGTGCAAAGATTACTTGACGCGGGAGTAATCCGACCGGTCCAGTATCCCGAATGGCTGGCGAATGTCGTCTTGGTGAAAAAGAAAAATGGAAAATGGCGAATGTGCGTCGATTTCACCGACCTCAACAAATGCTGCCCGAAAGATCCGTATCCCTTGCCTCGTATCGACAAGCTTGTCGACATTGCATCTGGTTGTGAAATAATGAGCTTGCTAGATTGTTTTTCAGGCTATCACCAGATTTGGCTTCATCCCGACGATGAAGAGAAAACCAGTTTCATCACCCCTACAGGCACATACTGCTACCGGCGAATGCCGGAAGGGCTGCGGAATGCAGGCCCTACTTTCTCGCGAATGACCGACAAAGTGTTCGAAAGCCAGAAGCAAAAGAAAAACTTGTTGGCGTACGTTGACGACATAGTGGTCAAGAGCGATAGACAGGAAGATCATCAGGCAGATTTGCTCGAGACTTTCGGCAATCTTCGGAAGAGCGGTTTAAAGCTAAACCCCGACAAGTGTATTTTCGGCATCAGGAAAGGCAAGCTCCTCGGTTGCCTGGTATCAGCAAGAGGAATTGAAGCTAATCCCGACAAGATAGCGGCAATTATCAACATGCAACCGCCCTCAAACCGAAAGCAAGTGCAAAAGTTGACAGGAAGACTGGCTTCTCTGAACAGATTCATCGCAAGGTCCGCCGAAAGAGGGCTGCCTTTCTTCCGAACTCTGCGTAGCTCCGACCCTTTCGATTGGGGGGAAGAGCAGCACCAAGCTTTTCAGCAGCTAAAGGAGTATTTGACCAAGCTAACCACGCTGTCCAAGCCGTCGCCGGAAGCAACGCTCTTGTTGTATCTCGCAGCGTCTCACGCCACTGTAAGCGCGGTACTGGTGGAAGAAAAGGAGCACGCAAACAAGATGACGCAGTTCCCAATCTATTTTGTTTCCGAGGCCCTTTCGGGCGCAAAGCTGAACTACTCAGAGCTAGAGAAGATAGCCTACACAGTGCTAATGGCCTCCCGAAAGCTGAAGCATTACTTTCAGTCTCACCACATCATAGTGCTTTCGGCTCAGCCATTGGAAGCCTTGTTCCGCAACAACGAAGCTATCGGCCGAATCGGCAAGTGGGCGGCGGAGTTGAACGAATACGTGATCGACTTCCAGCACCGATCCGCAATCAAGTCGCAGGCATTGGCGGATTTCATAGCAGACTGGACTCCCGCCGCTTTCGACACAACGCTTGAATTCGAAGAGCCTGTGTGGACAGTAAATTGTGACGGCGCATGGGGAATGGCCGGAGCCGGAATCTCGGCGATCCTTACACCACCAAGAGGACCGAAGGTCAGATTTGCCGCGAGGCTGCAGTTTCTCACAACCAACAACACCGCCGAATACGAGGCCGTGCTTCTAGGTTTACGAAAGCTTCGAGCAATCGGAGCGAGAAGATGCATAGTCAAATCGGATTCCCAAGTGGTCGTTGGTCATGCCGAAAAGGAATTCACAGCAAGAGAACCAGAGCTAACCAAGTATCTGGCGGCAATCAGAAGAATGGAGAAATATTTCATTGGTTTCACCTTGCGTCACATCCCAAGGGCCGAAAACGCAGAGGCCGACGAGCTGGCCAAAGCCGCAGCACAAAATCTACCGCTGCCATCAGACGTGTTCTATCAGATCCTTTCGGCAAAAGCCGTGAAAGAGGAGGAAGAACATCCAGACTCGATACATGCTATCGTCAGTGAGGACTGGAGGTCACAGATATTCGCCTATTTAGCTGGAACTTACGAGCCACAGTCTAGAAAGGATGCCGAAAGAATGGCCAGCAGGGCGAAAGGTTACGCAATCATCGGAGAGCAGTTGTTCAAAAATGGAATAACAGCACCTCTTCTGAAATGCATAAGCCAGCGCGAAGGCATTCAGCTGCTCGAAGAAATGCATGCCGGAATGTGCGGAGCGCATAGAGGGCCTCACGAGATAGCGCACAGAGCAATGAGACAGGGATTTTACTGGCCCTCCGCTGCATCAGATGCCAAGGAGCTGGTCAAACGTTGCAAAGGCTGCCAGATGTTCGCCAAAAATCAGAAAGCGCCAGCAAACGAGACCACGCCGATAGTGCCGACCTGGCCATTGCAGAGGTGGGGCATCGACATAGTTGGTCCGCTACCAGCAGCCCCGGGCAACTTGCGTTTTGCAGCGGTAGCTCTTGAGTATTTCACCAAATGGGTGGAAGCGAAGGCCCTTGCCAGCATAACTTCCACCTCTTTAATCAAGTTCGTCTGGCAGAGGATAATCTGTCGCTTCGGTGTGCCATCATTCATCGCCTGTGACAATGGGAAGCAGTTCGATTGCGCCGAATTCAGGAATTTTTGTGATGAACTCAGCATCAAGCTCAATTTCGCTTCTGTAAATTACCCGCAAGCAAACGGGGCCGTCGAAAGAGCGAATGGCTCAATCTTTTCGGCAATTTCGAAAACACTGTACGACTCGCCGAAAGGCAAGTGGGCCAACACCCTAACAACAGCCGTATGGGGACACAACATTTCACGGTCCAGAGCTACCGGCTTCACCCCATTCAGGCTACTTTACGGCGAGGAAGCAGTAACCCCGGAAGAAGTAAAGCTGGGTTCCTTCCGAACCGAAATGACCCCAACTACTGAACGGCAAAGACACGTCGAGCTCGACACCGTCGAAGAAGTAAGGCTGCAGGCTGCAGACAACCTTGAAAAGTACCACGCCGAAACGAAGCATCACAGGGACAGGACGATAATCCGAAAGAACATCAAGCCTGGTGACATGGTCACCATTCGGCAGCCAGATAAGCAAGGCAAGCTGCAATCGCAGTGGCAAGGCCCTTTCGTCGTGGCGAGCATGGCAGCGCCCGGCGTATTCCGGTTGATGAATGACAAGGGCGAAGTATCAGCTCACACATGGAACGCGAGCAATCTGCGTCGTTTCTACCCATAATTCATCTCTTTCTCGACTGTGGTATAATTTCTCCCTCTTTCACCATTTTTGTAATCAAATGTCGTCTGTGCTCTTTTTCCTCGCCGGGGAAGCCCTTCATCGGGCTGCGAGGTTTTTTAACGAGGCAGCCGAATGTAACCGCTACATTACTAAAGTAGTCGTAATTCCCCAAAAAGGTCATACGAACCGGTCGAAGACGAAATCAACCAAGCATAAGGTTGAGACATTCGTCAACACAATGTGATAAAAAGAGAATGTCGAGGAGGTAGGGCAAAATAGACCCCTTCCATCCAACGACAATCTCGAAAGCCTGCGGGCCATATGAAATCCGACCCTCCGACAAAACGAGAGGGCGGAACGAAAGCCTGCGGGCTATGTGAAATCCGACCCTCCGACAAAATGCGAGGGCGGAACGAAAGCCTGCGGGCTATATGAAATCCGACCCTCCGACAAAACGAGAGGGCGGAACGAAAGCCTACGGGCTACGTGAAATCCGACCCTCCGACAAAATGCGAGGGCGGAACGAAAGCCTGCGGGCTATGTGAAATCCGACCCTCCGACAAAATGCGAGGGCGGAACGAAGGCCTGCGGGCTATGTGAAATCCGACCCTCCGACAAAATGCGAGGGCGGAACGAAAGCCTGCGGGCTATGTGAAATCCGACCCTCCGACAAAATGCGAGGGCGGAACGAAAGCCTGCGGGCTATATGAAATCCGACCCTCCGACAAAACGAGAGGGCGGAGCGAAAGCTTGCGGGCTATATGAAATCCGACCCTCCGACAAAACGAGAGGGCGGAACGAAAGCCTGCGGGCTATGTGAAATCCGACCCTCCGACAAAACGAGAGGGCGGAACGAAGCTGGCAGGGCCACGAACAAACCGACATTCCGACAAAACGAGGGCTGAACGAAAGCTTGCGGGCCATGCAAAACCAGCCCCCCATCACCAAAAGGGGAAAATGGTAGCAGAGGCCAAGCCCATCAGCCCTAGTAGGGTAAAACAAACGACAGCTGGCAAGCATTTACAGCAGCTAGAACGTAAACGCTGTATTAACCTTTCACCTACCAAGTGTGCACAAATACAGCCAGGCAAGTAAATGCGACCGTCAAGTACAATGGGCAAGGCAGTATAAATAGGCAACAAAGTGCAAGCCTCCCACCCATCCTAAACTACCGATGCCCTCCAAAATGTTAGTTCCAGGCAGTCAGCTCATTATCGAAAATGCGAGTAGGAAGCATCAGGAGCTACGCTTTCGCTTTTATGATCGTGTCATCGGCATCGCGTCCGACTATCGTCACCAATCCGGTAACTGTAGGCGGTAGTGCCATCGAGTGGCTCTCCCATCTCAAACCAAAGATAGGAGATGAACCAAGCTGTGCATGTGGCTGGACAGCAATACGAGCAATATCATAATCATAGTCGGTTGTATGTCCCTCAACTTGCGTTCATAAAGACATTTTCGTCAACCGAATTATCAAGCGCTTTTGCGCGAATGCTACCGCCCCTCGCCCAAGAGAGTGGGGGCGGGCGTTTCTTTGCTATCGGCCGAGGGGCTCGCACCGAAAGCTCCCTCGCGCGAATGCTACCGCCCCTCGCCTAAGAGAGTGGGGGCGGGCGTTTCTTTGCTACCGGCCGAGGGGCTCGCACCGAAAGCTCCCTCGCGCGAATGCTACCGCCCTTCGCCCAAGAGAGTGGGGGCGGGCGTTTCTTTGCTATCGGCCGAGGGGCTCGCACCGAAAGCTCCCTCGCGCGAATGCTACCGCCCCTCGCCTAAGAGAGTGGGGGCGGGCGTTTCTTTGCTATCGGCCGAGGGGCTCGCACCGAAATCTCCCTCGCGCGAATGCTAGCGCCCCTCGCCTAAGAGAGTGGGGGCGGGCGTTTCTTTGCTATCGGCAGAGGGGCTCGCACCGAAAGCTCCCTCGCGCGAATGCTAACGCCCCTCGCCTAAGAGAGTGGGGGCGGGCGTTCCTTTGTTATCGGCCGAGGGGCTCGCACCGAAAGCTCCCTCGCGCGAATGCTACCATCCCTCGCCTTAGCAGAGTGGGGGCGAGCGTTTCTTTGCTATCGGGCGAGGGGCTCGAACCGAAAGCCACCTCGCGCGAATGCTACCGCCCCTCGCCTAAGAGAGTGGGGGCGGGCGCGTCTTGGCAACCCACCGACGGGCCCGCACCGAAAAGCACCATCGCGCGAACTAGTAAAGCGAGAACAACTAAATCATTCGGCAAAAGAACTTAATCCGCCAAACGAAATAATAAAAAATCGCACATTCGCAAATAACGATTAACACCGAAAGATAGAGCACACTGCGACACTCGTCATTACACCGGGTTTAATATAAAGGTTGTACACTGCAATTCTAATTCAGGGCCGCGAACTATTTTCGCGGCCAAGTAAAATGCTATAACGCCTTTCGTCCGGCGAAGGCACGGCATCTTCGGGTTCCAACTTAACAAACGCGGCACCCTCGAAGCCTGGTGGCGCGCGCGAAGCCTCGCGCCTCTTTCGCCTCGACTCAAGTTCGCGTGGGTCGAAAGCATCATAAAAAGCGCGTAGCCGATCTTCTGTGCGTCTAAGTTTCTTAGCTCGTTTTCTCATGTAAGCCGAAAGCGATGCAGTCGGAAACCTAGATCGGAAACTCCTCCACAGGTCACCACCAACACAGATATCGCCGGCTTTAATCATTAACGGGCAGATGTCGAGAACGTCCAGCGTTCCCACATCCGCACCCTGTTCAATATACAACATCCGAATTTAAGTTCCAAAATGTTACAAGAGGTCCGCAACAAGTTGCCAACATATTGAAAGCAGGCCCCAAGAAGGTCACTCGTCTACCGCTGCGTCTTGGGGGGCGTTCGCGTCGCGGGCAGCAGCAGCGGCCGAGCTTTCGGGCGCCCCGTCGTTCGGCCCAGGAGGACTTGCCTCGTCTTCCGGCTCGTTTTCACGCGCCTGTTTTGCGGAGATATACTCCGAAAACAGCTGTCGGATCCGCGTTTTCTCCTCAGGAGTCTGCATAAAAAAGCGATAGCCCAGAAAAATAACTACTCGGGCCACAAGGCACCGCACAAAAAGCGATAGCCAGCATGGAAGTCAAGCGATAGCTCAAGCAGAACGAAGAAAATACCTTTCCGCGCCCCACGGCGGACTGCATCAGCGACATGTCATTCCCACCCGCAAGCCAGAATTCTTCAAAGAATCTTTTGCCCAGAGCTTTCGCCGCCTCCGGGGTTCGCCAGTAATAATCCACCTCTTTGACCGGAAGGTCAACGATGTGGGAGCATCCGGCGTCCACCAGGCTGTGGCCGATCGCCTTGATACCGGTGACGGCGGCGTAGTCTCGGCCCAGAGCCATATGATTTTCAAGTGAATCCATTTCGGAGCAAAGCCAGCGGACAAGACCGTCAGCAGTTTGCTCCGAAGGACCACATGTTTCGACACCAATGCTGCGAAGGCTTTCGCGGAGGCGAAAGACAGCTTCTTCGGCAAACGTCTTCAGGGCCGCGTCCTTCTCGGCCTGGGCATTTCGCAGCTGCGAAAGCTCCCGCTTGAGGTCTTCTGCTTCCCGTCTCAGCTTTTCAGCCTCCTTTTGGCTTGCTTTCCGCGAGGCGCGCTCGTCCTCGGCTTTCTTCGCCTGAACCTCCAGGTCGGTTGTAAGCTTCTTCGCCAAAATGTCGAGGTCCTCCTTCTCACGCTCGATCTTGCGAACATAAAGGTCGTTCTGATTGCGTCGGCTGCGGGCGAGAATGGCAGCCTGCGAATGGCATTAAATCAAACGTCGAAAGTCAGTACACTCCAAAAGACCCATACACCAGTTGCGGAAAAGCGAACAACAATCACGCGACAAATAGCAATCTGAGCAACTCACGCTAGCTAAGTGAAACGACAGCGCGTCATCAAGCTTTACGCTGTCAACCTTGAGCAGGTCCCTTTCGACCTCCGGCGCAGCGAAAGCCTTGTGCGAAAACTCCACAAGTTTGCTGGCGTCATCGCTTGCGCCGGGGAGGATTCCCGCGCGGCGGAAGTCTATCCGACACGCAAGCTGAGCTTCGGAAGCTGCACCCAAAGAACGTGCAATCCGATAAGATTCTTCTCTTGCTTCGTCAGTCTCGCCCGACGAGCTCAACCCAGTGTAAAAACAAGGATTCCTGTAGTCCGACGGCACTCCATCGATAATCAATCGCCCGTAGCCAAGAAGCTGACCTTCCACCATCTCCTGTGATAGACGAATGTGTCTCGGCGAAAGGTGTAGCTTACCTTTATCCACAGCAGGAGCCGTCACTCCCTCGGATCCGCCCCTACTCTCGCGTGGGGCAGCCCCTCCGGTGGAAACGCGAGCAGCAGTTTCGGCAGGTTTCCGAGCCGCAGGCTCAGCACGAGGCGCTTTCGCTCTCTTCACCGGCCGAGCGGTATCCGCGAGGGCCTTTCGCGAACCGGGTTTAGCAAAGGTCGGAAGGTCAGCCACCGACACCTCGTCGTCGAAAGCCGACGTCGAAAGGCGCGCCTGCGGTTTCGGCGGCGCCATCTCAGCAGCGAAGCTGGTGATCTGCAAAAGCAAGACAGCACAACAGCAAAACAAAGACAAGTCAAAAAAAAAAAAAAAAAAAAAAAAAAAAACCCGTCTTTACCACAGAAATAATAGTAAAGAATCCCATAAAAGGAAAAACGAAAAAAACGGCCAAAGCAAACAGAATTACAAAAAGGCAGAAACTGACCACCCTCGAATGATCGAAAGGATCAACGCCAGGGGCCGACTCCAATGCCCCCCCTCGACTTGCAAGCAAAGGTTTGGCAATCAACCGCCCAATGCGGATGTCCCCAGCTTCAGCAACCCTTCGCCGGGAGATCACGCCACTCCGACCGCCGCGGCGAGCCATCTTTTTTCCTTCACCTTTAAAGCTTTCGGCCTCATCTTTGCTTTCGTCAACCAACGGTCTCTCGGCATATTCAACGCCCATCGCATCGAAAGCTCGGTTTAAACGCCGATTACGGCCGAGATTGCCGAGTTGAAACTCGCTCTCCTTGCGTAAGTACGGACCACAAATCTTTCTGGTCTCCTTTTCGATATGTCTAACATATTCGCCGTCATCATGGTAATCCGCGGGTCTTTCCAGCAGCAACGTGGGCCCCCAATACCCTTCTCTTTCAACGAAACCTTCGAAAGATGTGGCACTGCAGAGCGGATTCATCCCGATGGCAATCCACTCTTCCACCAAATCCCGGCTAATTTGAAAACGTGCAGTAAGCGCGAATGCATCCCCACAGCGAATAGCATGTGGGTCACTCAGCACAACTGGCGGAAGATGCTTTCCTGGGCACCTCTCCAAAACAGACACAAGTGGAGATCCCTTCTTTTCTCCCCTACCTAACTCAATAGCGGCGGTTTCGTCCGAGCAAACACGATAGTAGAACCAGAAGCGATTCCAGTCCGGCCACTTGTTCCGGTATGTAAGCGAAATTGAAACAGTGCCTCGTGTTTTCCGCGGAACGAAATTGATGCAGCCAATCTCGCTGGGCAATCTGCTCCCTAGAAGCGGGTCGTTAACTTTCGTCGGACGACGGTGAATGTCATAAAATCGCACGAAGACATCCGCCCGCGGGGTGCAGCCCAACATCTTCATAGCATGCGCGAAAATACTCAGTCTGGCGATTGCATTCGGCGTCAGCTGATGAAGTTGTATCTCAAACCCCAACAAAACATCCGAGACGAATTCTTCGAGGGGAAAATCAAGGCCAGCTACAAAGTAGTCGCGAAAGACAACGGCCTCGTTCGGCCGAGGAATAGGAACCTCCTCATCTCCAGGGACACGGCAATTCGTAAGATGATCTCTCCTTAAAGGCCCTTCTTCAGCCATTGTTTGCAAGCGTGCAGCCGTCATTCGCGATACGCCAAGGTAAAAAGAGCAATCCGTCGGAACCGAAATCAAACCGGAGTCCCCATCATTCGACACGCTCCCGCTATGCTCTGGAACTCGTGGAGCAACCCCCGATCCGATGGACACTTCCACGCTAGGCTCGCGATGGGACGACCCGGCGGCATCGGAACTTTCGCTAGTAGAGCTCGAGGTCGACGTCGAGCTGGAAGACGCCATCTAGCATTGGCGCGAAAGATAAAATAAACACACAAGGCAAGCGAAAGAGGAAAAACAACAAAACAAAAACGCGAAAATAGATACGAAAATAAGCGAAATTAAACAGCCTCAAATAACCAAATTCGCAAGACTTAAGTCTAAAGGAAACAAATACAAGGGGAGTGACGCGTACCGCAAACTGTCGCCAGACGAATGATGAAAGTCAAACAAGTAGCTATCGCCAACACGAGCGAATGGCGTCCACCGAAAAGCGAAATGGCTTCGCGAATGAGGCGGGGGGTGAAGGGAGGCGTTCAGTGAACAAGCCTCCCCGAGCCGAAGCCCCGGCTTTTATATGCGCAAAAACTGGGCACGAATTCCGAGGGACACGAAGAGGCGCCCGGGCACAAGATTCGAAGCGTCGCAGAGGTTTTACATCATGACACACAGTTTTCGAGGAACACGAAAAGGCGTCTGCAACGTGACTTAAGCAAAAACATAAATAACAATAATACTAAAAAAGAAAAAAATATATATACACACCACTTCGAAAAAAAAAAAAAAAAAAAAAAAAAAACCCAGCTTCGGGACGAAGCGAAGGTTTTTTTGGGCGGGCGTAGGCGCCTAGCGAAAGGACACGGTCGAACTTCACAAGCTGCAGATTCAACCGTGAGGGGCTATTGTTGGGGCGGCACCCAGACCGCAGGCGCCTCCGACCCGCATTTTACCGAAAGATGATGGTGCTTTCGTGCGAAAGGGAGAATTCGCGCGGAAGCACGCGTTTCGGCTTGCGCACCAAGGGGAGGCGCAGCTTTCGTGCGAATGGAAGCATTCGCGCGGAAGCAGGCATTCGCCTACGGTCCGCATGACCGGAGTAGGAAGGCGGAGCTTTCGTGCGAAAGGGAGCATTCGCGCGGAAGCACGCGTTTCGGCTTGCGCACCAAGGGAAGGCGGAGCTTTCGTGCGAAAGGAAGCATTCGCGCGGAAGCAGGCATTCGCCTACGGTCCGCATGACCGGAGTAGGAAGGCGGAGCTTTCGTGCGAAAGGGAGAATTCGCGCGGAAGCACGCGTTTCGACTTGCGGACCAAGGGAAGGCGGAGTTTTCGTGCGAAAGGGAGCATTCGCGCGAAAGCAGGCGTCCGTCTCCGGTCCGCATGGCCGGAGCAGGATGGAGTTTTCGGGCGAAAAGAAGCATTCGCGCGAAAGGAGCCCAGCGTTTCCGGCGAGAGCTTTCGTCATTCATGACTTTGGTTTTTCTTAAGGTTTTCGCAGGTCAAAGGGAGCGGGCCCACCGGCCAGGAAAAGGAGCCGTGGGACGCTGGGCCCACCAGAGGGCGAAGTTACGATGATGCCCCTCGCGCCGGGAAGGGCGGCGTACGACCATGGAGTAGTTGAGCAGGGCATCATTGTAATTGTAGCAGAGTGGTTGGAAGGGCGCTCTTGTACTTTCAAATTGATCCGGACTAATATAAAAAGCTCCCAACCTCCCACGGGGGGCCGGGGGGGGGAACACTGTTCACTTCATCTGTTTCCCCGTTTTACCGTCCGGTTTCCGCTTTCGCTTTGGGCTTTCGTTCGTGCGTCAACCCGCTGTTTCGGGATCTCGATCCCCGAAACGACACTGTGCTTTTTGAACGGCGGACAGTCCGCCGGTGTTCCTCGCGGACAGTCCGGGAACCATCCAGGGAGCTTTCAGCAGCGTTGCTGTTTTTCATATTTTGCCGGCGGACAGTCCGCCACCCAGGCGCGGACAGTCCGGGACTCTAGGTCCGGACAATCCGGAATCCTGCTGAGTGCCCCGGTTTAGTGCGTTTGCTCTCCCGGCTTGTTCGCTTGGTTTCCGGACTTCTCGTTTGGCCCTGTAGTTGACCAAGGAACTTCTCTAAGTATCTTTGCAACTTGTTTGCATAGGTATTTGGAGATTTCTCGACGTAGCCGTCTATCTACGTTCGGGACTTGGTTTTTGAGGGGCAAACTTGTGCCGGTGCTTTTGGCGTTTGGTTTGCTATCACTTTGTGGTGCTCCGCTGTGGTCCTAGGGATCATCCACCCTCTTCCAAGGGTCGTGAGCATCACGGTTTCGGTCGTTGCTTCTCGGGGTTGATTTTGGGACACTTGGCCAAAGTTTAGAGAGAAATTTGATTGGCTCCCATTCACCCCCCCCCCCCTCTGGTCGCCTTGTTTGTGCATTCTCGGTCCTTCAATTGGTATCGGAGCGGGTTAAGGATCTTCCACCTTAGCCGGTTCCAGATCCATAGAAGGCGACATGGATCGCAGCGTGGGCAAACCGCCGTTTTTCGATGGGACGAACTATGCGTATTGGAAGATACGCATGTCGGCCTATCTGCAGAGTTTGGGCTCTTCCATTTGGGATATTTGCAACTCTACTGATTACGTGGTCTTGGCTGCTCGTGTGACTCAGCATCAGATCGATGAGCACGATGCCAATAGCCGAGCCCGTAATGCTCTCTTTTCGTGTTTGAGCATGGGAGAGTTTGATCGTGTTTCTCACCTCTCTACGGCTCGGGAGATTTGGGCTACCCTCATGCGCTTTCATGAGGGCACCTCTCAAGTCAAAACCCGACTCTACGAGTCGTTCAAGAGAGAGTATGAGAACTTTCGACATCAGCCTGGCGAGAGCATAAAAAGTTTATTCGCTCGCTTTCAGGTGATTGTCAATAGGATGAGGGCCAATAAGGAGCAGTTGCCTTTCGATGATAATGAGAGAGCTTTGAAGCTTTTGCACACTCTCGATCGGTCGGTGTGGGATTCCAAGGTTCAGGCGATCATCGAATCGCCTAACTATGAGACCCTCACGTGCGATGAGCTCTTTAGCAAGCTCAAGTCCAGTGAGATTGACGCCATGTCGAGGGCTTCTTATGCGAATCCTTCTGGCCTGACTATGGCTTTGGTTTCTGGCTCTTCCGCTAACCCCTCTGCTGGCTTTGCACTCTCTTCACTCTTTTCTGTCACAGAGGACCAGCTGGAGTCTTTGGGAGACGAGGAGTTGGCTTTGCTTGCCAACCGGTTCACGCGGTTCCACAACAACCGCATGAACCGTCGCCGCGGAGGAGGACGCTCGGGCTGCTATGAGTGCGGCGATCCCGACCACTTCATCGCCAACTGCCCCAAGAAGAACAAGCATTCGGGGAAGGGCGATCATGGGCACAAGTACGACTTCAGGCACAAGGAGAAGCACGTCCCCCCAAGGCACAAGAAGAAGGGCGGCTTCAACAAAGAGTACATCAAGAAGAAGTACTTGGAGAAGGCCCAGGCTGAGCAGCGTGCATTCTTTGCCAAGCTCAGCGACGTCGACGGCTCGTATGACGACTCCGCTTGCTCAAGCGATGACGAGTCCGAAAAGAAGAAGAGGATCGAGGACAAGCTGAACGATCTCTGCTTCTTCGCCGACGATGACGGCTTCTGCACCATGGCGCTTGGTGATGAGGTCGGAGGCGAGCTGGAGCACACCCCTCGGAATGACGATGACGACGACGACACCTCCCAGGTATCCCTCACCTACGACGATCTCTCTGCCGAGGTTGAGAAGCTTACTGCCGCGCTCCTTAGTCAGGACAAGTTGCTTAGGCGTGCCGCTAGAGAGCGCAAGGAGTTTAGGCAGAAGTGGGAGGACACGGTGAGAGAGCTTGAGTTTGCCAAGTCCACCGTGGTCGTGTCTGAGGAGGCCGAGTGTGAGATGTGCACCACGCACATGACTGACCTTCTCACTTTGAGAGGTAAGTATGCTGCGTTGGTAGGAGAGGTGGATGAGCTGAAGGCTAGACCTTCTTTGTTGGGTGCGTGCAAGACTTGTCCTGTCTTGCAATCTGAGTTGGCAGAGAAGAATGCCAAGATTGTGTCTCTTGAGGAGGCCAACTCAGGTAGCACTTGTGTGGCTAGGTGTGCTTTGTGTGAGGGCTTGGAGAAGGAGATTGCCAATGTGAAGCATGGCAAGATGCAAACCGAGGAAGAAAACACATACCTTCGGACCATCTTGTCATGGGTCTCTTGTGGTGAGCCGCAGCTCGGGATGATGATCTCCCAATTCAAGCGAGCTGCTGGAGCTCCAGGTGTAGGTTTTGCTCCGGGTGTTGATCTTTCTGCTTTTGGGAAGATTGGAGAGTCAAGTGGTCTGAACTCGAGTGAGAAGCCCAACTCCACCACTGCTCCCAAACTTACCAAGCTTCCACCCAAAGAGCCTGCTAAGCCTACCACCAAGGATGGGGTGTTTGAGGAACCCCCGAGAGCTCCGCCCAAGAACCAAGTGTGGGCACCCAAGCCAAACCACCTCAAGAACAAGCTTGACACAATGCCACCCATTCAGGAGGAGAGCTTGCCACAGAAGGGCAAAGTGAACCATACCGACAACCCTGCCTACCAACAACCCCCTTTGCACGCGGTGAGGTACCAGTGTGACTTCTGTGGGAGGGATGGTCACTTGAGTGAGTTCTGTTTTCGGCGCAAGAGAGAGGCGCGCCGTGCTCGGGAGATGGACAACCCGGACATGTACCACCCTTTCCATGGTGTGCATGTGCCGAACGTCCAGAGGAGAGCTGCTAGGCCCAAAGGTCCAGAACCTCAAGTTCCCAGGCCTAGGCAGAGGAGAGCTCCGAGGAGAGAGGCTAGGCCTAGAGGTCCTGAACCTCAAGTTTCTAGGCGTAGGCCTCGTAGAGAGCGTGCCCGACGGGGTCCTGCTTTTGCAGGCTACGGACCCCGTGGCAGAGGCTTTGTTGAGCGCTTTCCCCCACCGCGTTTGGAGTATCACGGTGAGCGCTTCTTCCCCAGCGGACCACGTTTTCCCCTACGTGGTGATCGCTACTCTCGTAGACGTACTAGGAATGGTTTTTCTGCTAACCGTTCTTTTGAGCAGCCAGCCCAACACTGGTATTCTTCCTACTTCACTAACCCCAGTGTTGGACCGTATGCTCACCCTATGTCTTCTTATTGATGTAGGTAAAATGGTTGGAGGACATTTGGTTGGTGGATTCCGGTTGCTCGAGGCACATGACTGGAAACGCCAAGTGGTTCTCCAGCCTTAGTCCTGTTGCCGGAAAGGAGTACATAATCTTCGGCGACAATAGCAAAGGTAAGGTATTGTCTCGCGGGTCGGTGCGAGTTAATGAGCACTTTGTGTTGCGCGATGTTGCTCTTATTTCTAACTTGCATTTTAACCTTCTTTCTGTTTCGCAACATTTTGATGACGACTATGAGATTTGTTTTAAACCGAATCTCAGTCGTATTTTGGATCCTCAGGGCAATCTTGTGTGTTTTATTTCGCCCTTTGGAAAAGTCTTTCGTGCGAATTTCTCGGAGTCTTTTGGCACTTCTCGTTGTCTTGTGGCTGGACCTTCCTCCTCCGATCTTTGGAAGTGGCATAGGAGACTTGGACATTTGAGCTTCGACTTGCTTGCAAGGCTTAGTTCACTTGGCCTAATCCGAGGATTGCCCAAGTTGCATATGAAGAAGGATCTTGTTTGTCACTCTTGTAGACACGGGAAGATGGTTGTCGCTCCCCACCATCCAGTGACTCAGGTCATGACCAAGCGCCCTGGAGAGCTTTTGCACATGGACCTTGTTGGTCCGGCTCGGGTAAGCTCGGTTGGGGGGAAGTGGTATGTGCTTGTTGTTGTTGATGACTTTTCGAGATATTCGTGGGTCTTCTTTTTAGCTAAGAAGACCGAGACTTTCTCCTTTGTTCGCAATCTAATTTTGCGTCTTCAGAATGAGTTCCCTTTGAACTCGATGCGAGCCATTAGGAGTGATAATGGTTCCGAATTCAAAAATTCGGATTTTGAGAAGTTTTTTAACTCTTTGGGTTTGGAGCACCAGTTTTCTTCCCCTTACACACCGCCTCAAAATGGTGTTGTAGAGAGGAAGAATCGGACCCTTGTTGAGATGGCCAGGACGATGCTCGATGAGCATAGGACTCCTAGGCGTTATTGGGCCGAAGCTATGAATACTGCGTGCTATATTTCCAATCGCATTTTTCTGAGAGCTTTCTTGAAGACTTCTTATGAGTTGCGTTTTGGAAAACAGCCCAAGGTAAGTTATTTTAGAGTCTTCGGTTGCCATTGTTTTATATTGAAGAAAGGCAACCTGGACAAATTTGAGTCTCGTTCTTCTGACGGTGTATTTTTGGGTTATGGCACTCACACTCGCGCATTTCGTGTACTTAACCTTGATACTAACCGAGTCATGGAGACATCAGATGTCACCTTCGACGAGACTCTCGTTTGTCCTTCTTCTCGTTTTGAGCGTGCAGGTGATCATGAGGTTGGTGAGCCTCTTTTCGATGACGAGGACGACGGTGCTGAGGGTATGGATGATCCAGCACCCCCTCCACATGCCGTGCCGCAAAGAGCGGCTTCTACGACGACTCACGGCCCCGACACCTCTTCCTCCTGGGGGCCGTGGGATCCGCCACCCCGAGCGGTACCATTTGTACCCGGGGAGGCACCAGCTGCTGTTGAGGGGGAGGCTACTTCAGCTCGGGAGGCGCCATGACACATTCAGCGCCAGCACCCGCCTCAGCAGATGATCGGCAGCATCGACGAACGGGTTACTCGGTCCAGGTCACAGCACATCTCTCACTTCGCTCATTCTGCTTTTGTTGCTAATTTTGAGCCCCGAGATGTTGGACACGCTTTGACGGATCCGGATTGGGTCAATGCCATGCATGAGGAGTTAGAAAACTTTGAGAGAAATCGGGTTTGGGTTCTAGTTCCTCGTCCTCCTAACTGTAATCCTATTGGGACAAAATGGGTTTTCAAAAATAAACAAGGAGAGGACGGCCACATTGTGAGGAACAAAGCGTGTCTTGTGGCCAAGGGTTATAGTCAGAAGGAGGGGATAGACTTTGAGGAGACTTTTGCTCCTGTAGCTCGTTTGGAGGCTATTAGGATACTCTTGGCTTTTGCTGCATCCAAAGGTTTTAAACTCTTTCAAATGGATGTCAAGAGTGCCTTCTTAAACGGCTACATAGAAGAAGAAGTGTATGTTGAGCAACCCCCCGGTTTTGAAAATCCCAAGTTTCCAAACCATGTTTTTAAACTTCACAAAGCGTTATATGGTTTGAAACAAGCCCCTAGAGCCTGGTATGATAGATTGAAAACTTTTTTGCTGGCTAAGGGTTTTAAATGGGATGTGTAGATAAAACGCTCTTTCTCCTCAAGCAAGGCAAAGACACTCTCTTGGTCCAGATTTACGTGGATGATATCATTTTCGGTGGTTCTTCTCACGCCTTGGTTGCCAAGTTTGCAGATATTATGAGCAGGGAGTTCGAGATGAGCATGATGGGCGAGCTGACATTCTTTCTCGGGTTGCAAATTAAACAATCCCGAGAGGGGACGTTTGTGCACCAGGGCAAGTACACCAAGGACTTGCTGAAGCGGTTCGATATGGGTGAGGCCAAGCCTCTTCCAACACCCATGTCGACGACGACTGCCCTGGATGCGGATGTGGATGGAGAAGCAGTGGACCAGAAGGAGTACCGAAGCATGATCGAGTCGCTCCTCTACCTGACGGCGACACGCCCGGACATCCAGTTCGCGGTGTGTCTGTGTGCGCGCTTTCAGGCGTCGCCGCGCACATCTCACCGTCAGGCAGTGAAGCGCATATTCAGGTACCTTCGTTTCTCACCTGAGTTCGGGATTTGGTATTCTGCTTCCTCCACCCTCTCCCTTTGCGGTTATTCGGATGCCGATTTTGCTAGTTGCCGTATTGAGCGCAAGTCCACTTCTGGGACTTGCCAGTTTATTGGTTCTTCTCTTGTTTCGTGGTCTTCTCACAAGCAGTCTAGTGTCGCTCAGTCCACTACAGAGGCTGAATATGTTGCTACGGCTAGCTGCTGTTCCCAGTTGCTTTGGATGATGGCCACTTTGCATGATTTTGGTCTAAGCTTTACTCGTGTTCCTTTGCTTTGTGACAGCACGAGTGCTATTAGCGTTGCTAAGAACCCCGTGCTTCACTCGAAGACCAAACACATTGATGTGCGCTTTCATTTCTTGCGAGACCACCAGGAGAAGGGTGATATCGACCTTCGCCATGTCGATACTCATCATCAACTGGCTGATATTTTCACCAAGCCTTTAGACGAATCAACCTTTAATCGGTTGAGGGGTGAGCTTGGTGTGTGTTTCCCCTTTTAGATGGGGAAACATTTTGGATCTTGTATAGTAGACTAACTTTCTTTCGTTTATCTTTCTTTTCTCTTGCATTTTAGCATACGCATTTACATTCTAAGCTTCATGTCTATAACCACTAGAATGTAATTATGCTCTATGTAGTATGCTCCGATGCTTATGTTGATGCTTGTAGCTTATGCTCTTTCTGATCACTAGTACATGTTGTGAGCTGAGCTATTTTTGAAATGGTGAATTTGCTTCATAACTTAAAATCTGAAAATGTTCACCATTGAGATATGCAACTAGCATGTGTAGGATGTGTTGAGTTCACTCATGCTTTTCATATATGCTAGGTTGCTATGTCTCTAGTTCTGAGTCATTCACTTGCTTGGTCTGTTCATATCTTGCTTTAAATTTGAACCAAGTCTTAGTGAATTGAAAAGATCGAGATGGGACTGCTTGTCAACACATCACGGTATCGAGACAGTTTCTCATTGCACTTTGAGTTAAACTTGAGTCGTGTAGTGTATGACCGAAACCGCAGCTTTAAGCTTCTGATTGCTTCGGCATAGGCTTCGCTCGGTTGAAAAGTTAGGCAATGACAAGCTTGCAACCTCTCGCAATCACATGCTAATAATTGAACTTGTGAAATTTTCACCGCTGCAACTCCGATATTAATATGAAATCACAAGTATATGCTTCATTCCTATGCATGATGATTGAACTTTGCTAGGGGTAGTTCACCTTGTATATATGATTAGCACTCGGTTGGATTCCTGTCTATACATGTGTAGTGCTATTTTGATGGTGACTCCCTTTTTGGCTAAAAACTGCTCACATGCTCATATGTTCATATTTCGTATGTGTGATCAGTTTGAGCCTTCGCTATTTGAGTGCCTAGTTGAGTCATTGGAGTTCTACTGTTTAGAGCATCTTTGCACTCTTGTGAATATATGCCTGACGCTACTAACTTGCATTTCTGACTTCATATGCATGTTGGAAGGGGGAGTTTCTTGCCTTGATGCCTTTCTTGATAAGTGCATTTTCAACTAAGGGGGAGAGTTTTTGCAAATCATATACTCCTGGATGTTCAACTAAGGGGAGTTTTTCTAGTTGCTTGCACTTGTCGAGGGGGAGTTTGCTAGTGAGTTTTCCTAGTTGCTTGCACTTGTCGAGGGGGAGTTTGCTAGTTGTGTTGAGCCTTTGCCTCTGTCTTGAGGGACTAGCAAACATTTTCAGGGTTTTTCGATCGATTGGTTCTCTTTTGGTTTGGAGTCATTCCAATTGGTTCGGAGCATGTTTGGCCGAAAGGCATTAGTTTTGAGCTTTCTGTGCTAGTTGTGTTGAGCCTCTGTGCCTCTATCTTGAGGGACTAGCATTTTGCTTCGATTTTCATTCGACTTCAATTGGTTTTGAGCTCTTTTCTCTGGAGTTTCCAATTGGTATCTGCTAGCGGTGTTGAGCTTGTTCTACCTCTTCTTGAGGGCTAGCTTTGCTTTGCTTGGTTGCGTCGAGCCGTTGCCCATGTCTTTGGGGACCAAGTTGTTTTGCTTCTTCCACTTGACCTTCTTCGGCTTTGCTAGGCTTTTGGGTCATTTGGTCGAGTTCTCTCTTCTTCTTCCTTCCTTCTTCTTCTTTCTATTATGATTTGTGTGAGTAGTTGACAATGCACTCATCAAGGGGGAGATTGCGGATACATGGGTGTATGCCGAGTCTCTGAGTGATGAGTGATTGTCAATGGGTTTGATCGCAGGGTCTTTGGCTTGTGTTATGCAGGTGTCGAGCACGGAGACAGTGATCGAGGGCAAGGTGAAGGTCAAGTTGAGACGGATCGTGCCGACGGACCGGGTGCGGTGAAGGATGGGCGTGCCGTGCAGCGGGCGTGCCATGCCGATGAACCGAGCGGTGAAGGGCGGACGTGAGGCTTGGACTGAGGGACCAGAGTGCCTGAGGATCAGCTGTGGTGGCTGGCAGCCTGGGACAGCGACAAGTGAAGACTTGCGGGGCACGGTGTTGCTCGGGTCGAGGACCTGGGGACACGTGTCAGTGGACGGGGTGCACGGGCGGTGCATCCCCTCTACAGCTTCGGTTTGGTGGTAGAGCCAGGGAAAACCCATCAGATGGGCGGTTTCCAGGTTTGGGCCTCAAAACCTAGGCGTGGATGGTTTCCGAGTTTGGCCACAAAACTCGGGCTGAGGGTTTCCGAGTTTGGCCACAAAACTCGGGCTGAGGACGGTTTCCAGGTTTGGGCCTCAAAACCTGGGCTCTGAGGGTTTGCTGAGTTTGGCCTCAAAACTCAGATGCTGGTGGGCTGGTTTCCCAGTTTGGGCCTCAAAACCGGGGGATAGCTGGAAAAGGCTGGTTTCCCGGTTTGGGCCACAAAACCGGGGGTGCAGAGCGAGGGTGGCACGTGGCGGCAATCGGAAGGTTGCGTGGAGGCAACGCGGACGAGTTGTGCGGGCGTGGCCGTCGGATACACCTACCACCGAGTTGGTCCAGAATAACCCTAGGGTTTAGCTGGTTCGCTCTGTAATTAGAATAGAGAGGGGTAGAGTAGGAATTGTACTTAGACTAGAATTAGGATAAGTAGTCGGGGAGACACCCTCCTCCCCCTATCTCAGTCATTTGCTCTTTTGCTTCTAGGGTTTCCTGCTCTCCCATCCCCTGCTGTAGCTAGCTGAGATCCACAGAGAGACTCACCTCTATGTACTGTTGATTTGAGGAAGTGAGGCCGTATCCTCACTGTTGCAGTGCAAGATCGACGTGTCGATTCGCGTTTTGATTCGAGTTCGTTGTGTTCTTCGCGTTCTTCGTTTTCTCCGCGATTTTCCCGTCACTCGATCTCCCTCTCCGGTGCGTCTTTTCGAAATCCGTTTGAATCAACTTGTTCGTATTTGAAAGGAGATCATTTCCACCGAAGGAATTTATCTAACTCCTTACGAACAAGTAGATCGGGTTGATTTCGTTTTCGTGGCGCTTTTCAATTCATCCACCTTCCCTTTTGATTTCCCGGAGATTTGGTTGATTTGAGCGGATGATTTCTTGGGGATAGTCTCCTAACTACCCCGTGATCATCTTCTCCAAGTTTGGGAACTTGGGATTTTGAGTTGGATCGGATTTGGAGGGATTTGGGAGAGGGGCGACCAAAATCGCCCTCTCTGTTCATCCGCGGATAGTCCGCCGGTGAACCGCGGACAGTCCACGCGTCGGGGTCGGCCGGACCAGTGGCCTGACTCCGCGCTGTTGAAGCTGTGCTTTTTGAACGGCGGACAGTCCGCCAGTGTTCCTCGCGGACAGTCCGGTAACCATCCAGGGAGCTTTCAGCAGCGTTGCTGTTTTTCATATTTTGCCGGCGGACAGTCCGCCACCCAGGCGCGGACAGTCCGGCCTTGGGCGGACAGTCCGGGACTCCAGGTTCGGACAGTCCGGAATCCTGCTGAGTGCCCCGGTTTAGTGCGTTTGCTCTCCCGGCTTGTTCGCTTGGTTTCCGGACTTCTCGTTTGGCCCTGTAGTTGACCAAGGAACTTCTCTAAGTATCTTTGCAACTTGTTTGCATAGGTATTTGGAGATTTCTCGACGTAGTCGTCTATCTACGTTCGGGACTTGGTTTTTAAGGGGCAAACTTGTGCCGGTGCTTTTGGCGTTTGGTTTGCTATCACTTTGTGGTGCTCCGCTGTGGTCCTAGGGATCATCCACCCTCTTCCAAGGGTCGTGAGCATCACAGTTTCGGTCGTTGCTTCTCGGGGTTGATTTTGGGACACTTGGCCAAAGTTTAGAGAGAAATTTGATTGGCTCCCATTCACCCCCCCCCCCCCTCTGGTCGCCTTGTTTGTGCATTCTCGGTCCTTCATCTATGAAACGGGCCCATGCCGCACCTAGAGGTTCCTTCTCCTTTTGCTTGAAGCTTAGGACCTCTATTTAGAGATGAACGACGCGAGATATGGGAAATATTGATAGGCAAAATTTGGATTGAAGTTTTTCCCACTCTCCATGCATACTCTCTACATGTCGAGCATACCAATGTTTAGTTGCTCCCGTCAAAGAGAACGGGAATAGCTTCCATTTCAAGGTAGCATGTGTCATGCCTTGAATGTGAAGGCACAAGCACAATTGCTCGAACTCACGTAGATGTGTATAGGGGTTTTCATCTTTTACCCCAGCAAAAGATCGTTTCTGAACCATGGCTATGAAACTCGGGCGAAGCTCATAGCTAGGTGAAAGGGTGGGTTGTGATGGTGGTGGTGGCTCCAAACAAGCGCCCTTTGGAGCGGCGAGAAGAGATATGGGTGTGTGGTTCATGATGTGAAAAGGATAAAAGAAAAGAAAGATAAAAATAAGGATAACTCAAACAACTTGATTCTAGTCAAGACAGCTATCGATCCCCGTCAACGGCGCCAGAAAGCTTGTTGACACCTGTTGACGCAAAATCTCGGTCGGGATGCGCCAAACACACCCGAGCGCAAGGTTCTCAGAGGAGTGCAGAGCAGGTCCTGACCTCCTGAACCTTCAGCAGGCGGTGGTGCCGATTCTCAACAAAATCGACTTTGGGCGTGCCAATTGACAAGGAGAAGACAAACATCGTCAAATCGTGGAACCTGCCGGTTTGGTGCCAGACAGTTCGAAACTATGCGGCTCTGATATAGCCATTTGTCTTTAGGATATTGACTACAAAATCAACTCCCACAAAATGTATGTAAAGTGACAAAAGAAGATATAAAGCATAACAGCTATGACATGTGCAAGATGAATACTTATAATAAGCAGACAGCCGATAAGCTTAGAAGATATCAAAGATCTATATGCACGTTTAAACGATATGAAATCAACGTATCGACTAAATACACGAGCAGTTCTATTCGCTAACAGTGGGGTGTCTCCATGCAGCCATAATAACAACTAGATCGATAAAATAACTTAAACACCAACAGTGGGGTGTCTTCATGCAGCCTTGATGATGGTCAAGCTAGATCACGTCCCGTGCATAAAGTAGATCTGTTGATTCCAAACCACTTAAAAGAACATATTATGAAGAAAGCATAACCGGATCGGCTATTTCAGCCGATACGGGGTCCATGAGGCACGAACAAGATCTACCCGATACAAGCATGACTTGAATCAAGATAAACAGACTTAGTCTACCATATATATCAGTGGGGTTCGGAAATACAACCGTAATAGACATGTTAGATCAAATCTATCTACTCTTAAATCAAATCGCGCCTTTGCCGGATATCTTCAACGCACAACATGTAGCAACCAAGATTGGCAAAATAGCCGATGAGAGGCTTGTATCGGCTATTTCCTCTGTTGTGGGCGTGTAAGCCTCAGAACAGCTGATACTAAGCATCCGTTGAGCGTAGGCTACTTTGTCAATCTTGATTGTGCAAGATGTTGTTTAAAACAAACGAATTATAACATAAAACAACATCGATAACTTAATGAATCTATTAGCTTGCCAAGCTAATAGAGCCGATAACTAGCCAAGATCGACCAAAGCAAGAGATTGATCAGAGTCAAGACAGTCTTACAAAGGACAAGCTTAGACCGATAACTAGCCATGCCATAGCTTAACAAGAGTTTGGTCGATGCCAATGCAGCCTTATTACACGATGACACAAGCCATTGGTGAAACTTACAAGCAAACTGGAGGTCGGTCGATGTCGATGCTGCCCTGCCTGATTGAAGGTCCCGCCGAGATCTACGTTACTCCTACTCCTAGGGTTTTAGCCGAGGGCCGATTGTGTTTGATTGATTGATTCTTTTTATAAAATCCGGGTTTCTAGCTATTTATATCCCGGTTGACTCATGCCCTAACACGAGTAGATTACAAAAAAAGGCAAAAATAAAAGACGACCCGAACTTGAACTCCTTGGTCGAGTCCGACACGTCTTCGAAGCCTACCGTCCTGGTTCACCTGAAGCTTCCGGGCCACCTTCGACTCACACGAGCTTTTATATCTCCAGGCCGATCTTTTCCTCAATAAACCGGCCATTTGTGTTTACAAAATATTAAATTCCTTAGTCCAAAATCTGGTGTAAACACATGCCCCACAATTTTGGGATAAAATTTATTTTATTCCAAAAATGTTATTTTCCTTCTTTTAGGCTCCGATCGACTACTTTTATTTCTTAGCCGATCAGCCGAGTCTTTCCCCAACCGTTATTGCTTTCTTTCAGTTCTCAAACCCTAACCTTCAAAGAAGTCCGCCGCCACTTGATTTTGAGCAAAAATTCCTTTCAAGAGCTCAACTCCAGTGTCTCCGCAAGTCAAATGGCAACTCAAGATTCCATCCCTGAGGTAAAATTCAAGGCCCCATTATCTTTCTCTTCTCATGTACTTCATCTTTGCATTCTTCCTCAAATTTTGAATTTTTAGGTGCTTCATGACCAGATCCTCATCCCGGTTCAGGATAACCCGGATAATTTCTTTCTTGGTTCATGACCCCAAATTTAGCTGATGTGCACATGTTGACCGGCTTAAACATCACTGGATCTATCAATCCCTACAACTTTCAGTTCAAACCTTCTATTAAGCTTGGAAGTTTAAAATCTGGTGGGTGGTCCAACTACATTGCTTCCTTCAACACCCCAGAATCCAGTGTTTCAGAACGAGAGCACATTATTTTCTTGAACATGTGGCTAGAGAAATATCTATTCTGTGGGCAGAGTTGTGGCCCAACCTCCAACTTCCTGGCTCTGGCAGAAAAACTGCCTGCAACTTCAGACATACCCCTGGGAAAATATCTTTTGGGTGCTCTGTACAGTATGCTGAACAAGGTTGCTCAAAGTCTGATGGAGAACGAAGGTATACCATCGATAATAGGTCCCTAGTGGCTGCTTCAACTTTGGCTCAATCTTCATCTCCACAGGTTGATAACTACAGATCTGAGGACCCTGTCCTTTCCAACATTATATCCAGACAGCCAAGAAAAGCTACTGGCCAATGAACCCAAAGTAAGAAGGTGTACTTCATTTGGAGAAGCTGCTATCATGATATCTATTGATGAATCAGCCAACTTCTTTTTCAAAATCTTCTATAAAGGATTCCCAACCGCCATTCTCGGTTGGTTTCAATATTCAGATATTATAGATTTTGAGAATCCATATACCTTCAGATTTCAAAGAGAGTGTGACAATGAAGGTCTGAAGATCTTGTGCCAGATCATGAAGTCATGACTCCTGCCAACTGAAATTAGGCATGGTAGAGAAAAACCTCCCATGTCCTATGAATTTTATCATCCTGTCATGGCAGCCAGACAAATTGGTCTTGGCCAAGTGTCTCCATCCCTCTATTTTGCCGACAAACTCAAACCAAGGGAAGCAATAAACTCTGCTCTAGAGTATGACAGAATACTTCAACTGGAAAAATCGGTCTCCCTAAAGATGGTCAAGGAATGGAATTGCAGACCCTTCTCTTCAACCTCTTTCCAGGACTGGTGGCAGCAATGGAGCATTCACTTATTCAATGAAGCTGTAGCCACTTACTGCCTGAGATTGGATTCAGACTTTCAGGCAACTGATGAGGTACATCTCAACCTGTCTTTAAAATTTATATCTTTACCATCTGCTCACTTCTGGTATATGCCAAATTTTTGCAGGATTTGTTCACTCTGAATCCTCCAAAAATGAATTATAACATATGGCGCCCGAATCCAAGGATTGGCTGTGATGCTCCCTCCATCAAGACTTTGATGAAGAGGAAAGCTCCTGATGCTCCAGATGATCAAATTCTCAGCACTTTTATAAAGGAAGCTGGCTCTTCCAAGAAACAAAAGATTGCCAAGCCAACTGCCAAGGTCGTGTCTAAGAAGAAGAAAGATACTTCTAGTAGCAGCCAATCTCTGATCAAGAATGTCGATACAGCAGTATAAATTTTTTTGCTTCTCCCTATTCTCATCAATAAGTCTGTAATCTTTTGTTTTCTAATCTTTTAAGAACAGGCTAGCACCCACAATGTATAGTTGCCTCAGGAGCAAGTGGATACTCAAAATGTAGAACATGAAGCACCTCCTCTTCCTGATATTGATCAAAAAACCCCTCGGCCAGGTATATTTTTTAGCTGACAGCCTTCATCTTCTTCAGTGAATGTTCTTGAAAAAGCTGACGAAAATCTTCTTTCAGATGTATCTCCCGAGCCTTTCTCAAACATCCCTGATCCTCAAATCAACCCATCTGATCAGGTGCCCCAATCAACACTACTCCTTTCAATATCTTCCTTATCTGTGACCACTCATACATTTGTTTGTGTAGGAACAAGGAGAGCCTTCTTCCCCTGTCATCCCCTTTAATTTGAAAGATTATGTGGATGAAGAGGAAGCTTCTACAGCTAGATCTTCAAGAGATCTGCCCGCAGAAATCAAGACTCGGCTCCAAACATTAATTCCCCTTTTGGAGGTCAACACAGCCGACTTGATGCAGGATGCAAAAGAAGTCAGGGACATCTTTGATCTGATCAAGGATAGCATTCCAAGAGATCTGAAAGAGACCTTGTCTTCTGTTGCCCACATAGGATTCCTTGAGCCAAGGTTCTCCAAGATCAACGACAAATTCCAGGCACGAGAGGCTCAAGTACATCTGCCAGCACGTGAACAGCGCTGTATATCCGATATGGTTGCCGAAAAGAATGTCATAGATCAAATAAACTCGGACTCTTCTGTTCTTATCGACAATCTGTCATCCTTGGAAGCTGAGAGGAATGAATTGTTGAGCAAGCTTCAAGCTATTGATGAACAAATCAAGTTGAAGAAGGACAGTCTGGAGAATATCCCTGTTGCTCTTCGTGAGCATAAGAAGAAGATGGCAATTCTTCATGAAGAACTTCAGAACATCAAAGCCAAGAAGAAACTGATCCTAGGCTCCGTCGAAGAAGATCAAAGGGAGCTCGATGAAATAGATGTCATCCGTCTGAATGCTTTGAGTGCATTGAAGTCTCTGCTAAATATATAACTCTGCTTATTTGTAATCTTCGACTCTCAGTTCCTCTTCTGTAAACATTCTTCATTGGTTGACCGATATAATGATACTCTGTTTTTATTCAACACTCGAAGCTTAATCAGTTATCTTCAGCTGATGTCATTTAGACGATTCGTCCTTTAGCCGATCAGCACTAGAATGGCTTAGTTAGTCGATTAACCTTAGGATCTGAATCTAAGGGTGCCCCTCGAGCCGACGCCTTTTCACCTTCTTGAGTCTTACTCATAAATACTGGACGCTGATTTCTCGAACACATCGCGCATTCATTGCCTTCACTCTTCGGCCTCTACTCTTTTCAACTGCTCCTCCTCCTTACTCAGTGGTCGAAGCAATGGCGGACAACCGCGGGAAGCATCCTGTGGAGACATCGGAGTTCGTGGATAGTCCTCCGGCGACCCGTCGCCGCATGCTCGGGTAACGGTTTCCTCCCTTAACACCTTCCTGTGCCTCGAAGTTTTTATTTACCCAGGGAAAAACCCTAACTTTCTCCGCAGTCCTTCTCCTCCGGTGGCCGACCAAGGCCCCAGCCGACCTCCGTCGGAGTACGAGTTGTCGTTGGATGATGGAGCATGGGCCTTCATCCGAGGTGTCGCTGACAACCAGCGCCTTCTGGAAGAGGAGCGTCGCCGAGCCGCCCACCTGTTGGAGGAACAGGAGACCCTCCGCGCTCGCCTCAACAGTGCTCTTGAGCACCTAGAGGCGTCCGACGCCAGAGTTGTTGGTATATTCCTCTAAATCTTCAACTTGTCACCTTGATTACTTTCTTGTGAACGCACGAGGGGACAATCTGCGGGCGCGCTTGGATGACGTCGGGACGCGCATCAGGGAGTTGGCCCTCCACTCCATCTGCCACGGCGCCACCTTCACCCTTGCCGGAGCCGAACTCAGCGGTGCTGAGATCTCCGGGGAAGTTTCTCCCTCCTTCGTCCATGCCAGGACGAGGGTGGATTTTCGGGAGCTGGTGGAGGAGTTCCAACCCTTGGGGCTCGCCGTGACGGAGGTGTTGCACCTATAGGACCTCCTGAACCGACTCCACCTAGATTAGTTTGTTTTTAATGCTCCTTTTGTGTATCCGGCCTAGTGGCCGAACAAACTGAACACTGTCTGCCCCTGCATCGTCAGGCTTAGTAATTGTGTTAAATATCATTTGCCTAATATTTCTTTGTATTGCATTGCTTGAGTTCTCCAAAACTTTTCTTTTTTGATGAATCTTCTAAAGGCGATACTTCCTTAGTATCGGCTACCAATTAAAATCAAAAGACGATACATACATATCGGCTATTTTTGTTCTAAAGGCGATACATTTATATCAGCTATAAAATCAAATAAATTGATCTTCCACTCTAACTCTAAAAGGATCAATCTTGATTACCACAACACCGGCCTTAGTTTGTTGGCGTCGATGCGAATCTCTGCAACACATCTATCCTTCAGAATGTTTTTGAAGCCGATTCTGCTTAGACCGGTTGTTGACCTTCGTTAGTTGTCCTGAGAAAATCTTCTTCTAGAATCTTCCCTGAAAAGCACTCTACGCTGTCAAAATTCCAAACATTAGGATTTGAATAAGCAATACTAACAGTTGAATTGGCCGGCACCACTTCCACAGTGTCACCGATCCACTGGATCACGTTCTGATGCATGGTAGATGGAATGCAACAATTGGCGTGTATCCAATCTCTTCCAAGAAGTACATTGTAGGATCCTTTTGCATCGACTACAAAGAAAGTAGTCGGCATACTCTTGCTGCCAATCGTTAACTCAACACATATAGCACCCTTTGTAGCCGATACGTTGCCAGCAAAATCAGTCAACCTCATATCGGTCTTAGTCAAGTCTTCTGTAGTCTTACCAAGCTTTCTAAAAGTGGCATATGGCATCAGATTAACTGTTGCTCCTCCGTCAACTAACATCCTGTTCAAAGGCCTTCCATCAACAAAACCTTTTAAGTATAAAGCCTTTAAATGAGAATGTTTCTCAGGCTTTTGAAATGTGGCCTCTTCTGCTTGATAGATCCACTGAGCAACTGCTTCATCATTATCAGATTCTTCTTCATGATAAGAGGATCTAAACTCAGCAGGTAGCATGAACAAAGCAGCGATGTTAGCCGATGACTCACCTTTATCGGCTATTTGCTTCACTTGCCAGACGCTGGATTTCTTCTTTTGAACTTCATCGTTCCTCAATCTCTGAACCAGTCGCTTCTGGCTCTTGGTTAAACCACCAGGACACCACTGTCCTTCATGTCAAGGATGATCATGATTGGCTAATCTTGCTCCAAGCTGATTATGAACATTATTTTTTATGCGTCGATCTGCATTTTCAAACCTTAGTCTTTCATGCACAGATCGGCGGTTGTCCCTCGACTGCCTATACTCTCGGTATTGATCACTGCATTTCGGGCAATTTCGAAGAGTAGGAAGTTTCAAGCCTTCATTCCAACAATGTCTGAAGAAAGGACAGTCCCAATGATTCCTCTCTTCGTCTATGATGCATTTTCCTTCTTCCCGAGACCTCCTGTACTCTTCTTTTTTGAGCCATTCTTGATATTCTTGCTCATTTCTTTCCCTTTGCATTTGGCTCCTTTCCTTCTGATGTTGCCATTTGTTCAGTAAAATCCTAACAGTTGGATGCCTTTTTGCTTCTCCAGTCTCTGAAGTATCAGGTTGATCATTGCTTTTCTTTCCTTTCATCTCTTGATACTCTTTGGCTGTTAATTGCTTCTTTGGGTCAACTGCTCCATCTGCCTTGGCTCTATCAGAGGTCAACACCTTGATCTCACTCCGAGGTGCTGAGGTTACCATGTTCTGTGGGAAAGGATGACCATTGATGCCCATGACTTTGGCCTTCTCCAGACCTATCCTCCCTTTAACGATCGCCCTTTGAATCATATCTGTGAAAACTCGGCAAACATTAGTAGTATGGGTACCAGTATTATGAAATTTGTAGTACCTTTTATTTTTAAGCTCCTCGGCCGATGGGATAGTATGATTCCCAGTCAACTTGATCTAACCCTTTTCAAGCAAGTAGTCAAATATCTTGACGGCCTTAGTGATATCGAAACTATATTTCACGTCTTTCTCGGTACTTTTGACCTTTGCCCAAGGTATGTACTCGCTGTTTTTCCAAACCCAGTCTACAGCAGCCACTTCTTCATCACTTTCATCTTCTGAATTATTATTCTCATCCTCCAAGAAGAAACGGCTTTCTGCATTGTAGGCTTTCTTGGGCTTAAAGACCTGATTGTACCGATTCTGAGCATAGATATTCGCCACCTTTTTAGCTAAATCGGCCATGTTGTTACAACCAAAGCCGATTTTCTCTCTAATAGCAGGTATCCTCGAATTGCAATGCTAACCACCTCTAAATCTAGCAATGTCAAGGAATAGCATTGATTCTTCATCTCTCTGAATCTTTGGAGGTACTGGCATCCAGACTCATTATTAGTTTGCCTTGTGTCAATTAAGTCCACTAAGCCTTTTTCCAATACCCCGAAGCCAAAATATTTATGGAACTTATCTTCCAAATCATCCTAGCTCTGAATGGAATTAGGTGGCAGAGATGAAAACCACGAAAAAGCCGAGCTAGATAGAGAGAGAGAACATTCTGACTTTAAGAGCTTGCTCATCACCGACCTCCCCAATCTGGACCAGGAACTGGGTTATATGCTCCATGGTTGACACTGAACCAGTTCCTGTAAACTTGGTAAAGTCAGGAATTCTATATCTTGGAGGAAGAACAACCTGATCAAACCATTCTGCATATGGCTTTTTATAACCAGTTACTGTAGATTTCGGCATCAAGCCGAATTGCTTCTGGACCAGGTCAGTTACCCGATTCATTAACTGGTCCATCTGATTCACCGGTTGTTGATAGCCGATGTTCTGCCCCCCAACAGTATTGTCATTGTATCCTAGGTTCTCCTGAGCATCCAAAGTATAGAAATCAGAGACATAATGATATCCCTGAGGAATATCACCAGATGCCACATTTCCTTGATATGGCGGTGTGTTGAAGTCTCTTGTGATGCGCCTTGCTTGAGGAGCTATTTTTATAGCCGATGAGTACATGTTATTACTCATATTTGGTTGTTGCACTGGTTGCGGTGTCATGCCCCCAGGGTTGATCATCATCTGATTTCCATTGCCATTTGGACTATTGGTTTGAGGTCCAGTAGAAGCTCCAGCTCTCTGATTGTTTCCAGTATTATATGTTGGACCTCTTCTATCTCCACTTATGTTGAAAACTTCCTTCATGGCATTTGTGAGGCTGTTGAGAAAAGCCTCATTATGGTTCATCAAGGTGGTAGACATTGCTTTGCCAATTACTTCTTGCATGGCATTGTGCTGAACTTGGAAAATTGGATCAGCATGACCGTCAAAGACCACTCTCGGAAGATGGGTTTTCTGCACGACCTTTTTATACCTAGTCTTGCCGAAACTCAATAAGCATTGGTATCGGTATTGATCAATAGCCTCTCCGATTAAGCGCTGAGTTTCCTTTGGGAGTTCTTCCATCTTCACTTGCAGCACTTCATCGTTGTTGTTGACACTGGTTATCTATTAAAATTAAAGGATAAATAAATATGAAAAGGGCATGAATTCAGTCACCAACAAAGGTTTAGGGTCCCTGAAGTCGGTTTGATCTAACGGTCCCTGAAGTCGGTTTGATCTAACGGTCGCGGTTGATCCCTCAGGGCTATATAAGCAGCCCCAGACCCCCCTCTCCAGGCATCTCCCTCTTCATTTTTCATCTCCACATCAGAAATCAGGGTTCCAATGTAGAAGTAGAGGTCCCTCTAGATGAATCTCTTCTAGTTCATCTAGAATTAGATCTAGTTCATCTAGTTGTAATCAAGAGCCAGCTATCAAGTAGAAGACTAGTTACCCCTCTAGTTAGGTTTAGAACCTAGTCTTATATTAGAACTAGAAGAGAGAGAGAGGAAGAGATCAAGAAGGAGCTCTGGCCTGTCGGATCCACTTCTTCATCTTGTACCTATGGATTCAAGTTCATCATCAACTTCAGCGATTGTTTCGGTAATCAACGTCTATATTTAAGTTTGAGCTATTGTTCTTATTATTCTTGAAGATTTATGACTCTCTTTTGAGTACTTTAATTCTAGTCATTCTAGAGTTAGAGTAGTTGGATAGTGTAAGCGTGGTGCTTAGACTTGATAGCTCATATATGCCTCCTATAACGCCGGTAGTAGTGGTTGTTCGCAAGGGTGACTCTTATAGCCTTGTTGATTCTTCCATAGTCCACTTACCCGTGTGTAGGCTCGGTAGGATTATACATTTGCATAAAAGACTCATACTCTGTTTGTGACCTTTTATGGCAACTTCCCCACTAAGAATAATATAAACATATCACTCTTGAATTGGAATTAGACAACCTTAGTGATCCCCTCTATACTTCTAGATTCTCCGTCCTTGTTAGCTACTCAGGGATTAGACTTTAAGGCTTAACACTATCCGTTCCTTTGGGTTCGATATTAAAACTGGGTTACTCTGGTGAAGTGCTACATCGGTAGATGTTATCTGTGCGCTTGCGGATAAAGTAGAGTGTGCGTTAATTTATACCAACAAGCATTTCTGGCGCCGTTGCCGGGGATAGAGTTTATCTCTACTCTTGGTGGCGACGTGAGTAAGTGTCAACAAGCATTTCTGGCGCCGTTGCCGGGGAACGGTAGATCATCTTAAGTCTTAGTTTAACCTTGTAATCATACATTTATCTTTTCCTTTTTTGTCCCAGTCTTTTCATTATTTTTGTTTTCATTCTTATGAATGTTGTTTTTGAATTCCACTCTTATCTATCACTACCCCATGAGCAAGCTATAACCGGTAGAATCCTTATACCCCATCATAATACCTGGTTATAAGCTATGCCTACCTTTCTGCTGCACTGTCCTTGTAATGAGCATAGAAATATTGTTATGAAAATATTCCTTCAGGTATTCTTGTCACTAACCTTTCCAGGTCTGGAGCAGAAAAGAACGAAGGAACAACAAACACAAGGTATGTCCCATCAATCATCATGCAACATTGAATTACATTCATCCAATCTTAATTTGTGCAAAATCCAAGCTTGGGGAATAGGCTTTATAAGAATATTTCTTGCTATGTTGGTTGTCCCTACCTTTAGGATATGCTCATATACTAATCATACTATTTCATCACCATCTGAATAAATCTCTACAATGCTTTAATATTATCTTTATTTGCTATAGTATATACTTTGGTTTTGAAGTATTATCATACACCTTTTAAATTAGGCATGGAGCTTAGTTTAACTGTTTTCATGAATTAAAGTAAGACATGGTGTCTGGTTTGATTCTTGAGCTAAAATGTGTGTTGATTTTACCTCTAAAGGCTTTTAAATTAAGTATGGTGCTTAGGTTAAAATGTCTTCCTAAGTCAAATTAGACATGGTATCTAGGTTGATTTCTGAACTGATAGTATGCTATAGTAGATATTGGATATTTTGTTGGACTAACCCCTGCAGGAAAACTTTCAATATCAATTTGGGAAAGTCCGGAGATAAACTCACACTGGAGATGAAGCAAGGCGTACAATGAACTTCAACAACTCTTGCACAATGAAGACTCAACTCATTCATCATGGATGAAAGAACTGTGAGTAGCAAAGTTTATTTATTTTGTCTTCTACTACAAGTTATCTTTTGCCTTGAATCATGTTAAAGTGCATCCAACACATAAAATACTAGTCTATGCTAAAATAATCCTAAAAATATCTTTTTATTAGCATAGATGCAAAATACATAAAGTTGTGGACAACAACCCATGCTTCAAATTCTTGCAATCCTTCGGGTATATGTCCACTAACATTATGCAGGAGAGAGATTTTGTTCATCCATGGTTTGGTATGAACATTGAAGATCCAAAACTCAAACCATAGACACACAAACCTACTCTCAGATCACAAATGGTGCTAGCCTAGCTTTGAGTCTTGCTTGGGCGCTGATGACAAACAGGATGCAACTTACCTCGTATGAGACAACCTTTGCCTGCAACCATCATTGTCCAAGACATCAAGACAAGAAGTGGAGAGTTATCTTCTTTTTAATCAAGAGCTAGCTTGGGAGACAAGATGGTACCACTACAACAATAGCAAGATCTACAAGTCAAACACATGAACATGTTGTTGGGAGTCCATCTACATCACAAGCCAGCCTGGGAGAGAATTCTGTTGTCTAGATATGTTTCACAATCAAAGGGGGGAAGGAGAAACCCAACTTCAAACATATTGATCTTCTACCCACCACTTTGATCAGTAAAAACCAATAGATGCTGCCCCAGTCAAGAAGAGAAGTATGATCCATCACTCATTCTTGGGAGATCGTTCTTGAACACCATCAATGTTATCATCTTTGTCGGACCTGGAGAAGTCAACTCTTGGATCTTTTGCTGATTCTTCAACAACTACATCACTTATGAGTAGCCAAAGAGAACCAAGAGAAGACGTCGAAGGGAGAACCAACTGCCAAGAATTGAGGAGGGCATCATGAAGGATGAAGCCACTACACCACAAGAATTAGAAGATGGAGAGATAGTACCTGAGCAAGCAAATCAAGAAGAACAGCTGATAAGATCTCCATCATCTAGACACTATTGAGAGGACAAGTCTCAGTTGTGACATTACAAGACAAAAGACTATCATAAAGGCACTCGAGTAGCAGCTCTAAATTCAAGTCTCTTGCCAACCCAATAATTAAAGAAAAACAAGAAAGGTTGACAAGAGAAGAATGCGGAATTGTCCTTACATCCTCATAGTACAGAATTAATACAAGAAATAGAGGGGATCCTAGTCAGCATACTCGAAGAACAATGCGCCTTCACTGATAAGTCGACACAAGAGAAGAAAGATCGATACCTATAAAGATGATTCCACTATGATCTTCCTCCTCTCAAGCACACTGTGAGACAAACAAGAGAAGACAAGTCATTCATAAACAACAACCTGCTAGACAAGAGAAGCTTCCACAAGGTGGTTCGACATATCACTCTTCAATGACAAAGTAACATTTCAAGGTAAGTAACCATCACTTTAAAAGCTTCTTCTTGATTCTAGTATGAACATAAATAAAGAACTAAACATGTTTAAGTTGCACCTCACTTGATCCAACATAATCAACTCAACATATTCAGTCCTTTGATCCTTGTTCATAGCTGTACTCTCTTAAATCTCACTGTCTTAACTAAATGAGCTAAAATGTTGTGCATCTAACCTTTGGAAGATGATATATCTCAATTATGAAAAGATCGACACTTTATGCATAGATTATCCTTCCTTGGGTTAAGTAACTTGATCTGTTAAATATTTTAAGATGCTACTTTCATGCTCATCCTCTGATCCTATCACTCATGTTAAGATTGAATAGGACACATAAACAAAAAGTTTATCTTGTGCAATGTGCCTAAGGTTAGAGAGGAATAAACAAAACTTTTGGTTCTGTTGGTGTTTTTCCACCAACAGAGCCTATGCACTTGATCTCTACCTTGTCTTTATGAGCAGGACACACTCTTGAGAAAAACATGGAGAAGTCACTCCCAAATTCTACAGAGTGAAGGTCCTAGATCTACAAGAACATGCACACTAAGCAAGATGCTGTCAGCGTCCACAATTAACGTTTCACTTCAAACTGCTGAACGAACAAATGACATGAGTGACCATATTAAGAGGCATAAACGAGAAGGAATGATGGAAGACGTCGTAGTCAAAATTAGAGGTCATGAAGTCCCCACAGACTTCTTGACCCTCGACATGAGAAGACGATGACGTCCACCTCATCTTAGGAAGACCATTCCTCTACGCTACAAGACAATCATCTACAAGAGGAAATCCATTTTTCACTTTCCTAGAGAAAAGGCACGATACAACTTCATCAGCTACATGCCCAATGAAGCACCTAAGAAGAATAGAAGTGAAAGACGCCACTCTCAAGCCAAAGAAGACAAACTATTAAGAATAGAGAGGCCAATCATGAAGAAGAAGTTATCGACATTGTCCCAGAAAAGAAAGGAGAGAAACCTCAAGACAGTGAACCACAGGAAGTAAAGATTCAGACTAAGAAAGTATGGAAGGAAAAGTCCGCACCTAAGAGGTACAATCAATAACAACTTTCCAAACGTCTGACAACCTTGGGAGGTCTGAACCAAGGGAAGGTCCGGTTCGTCGGACCTAAATATCCGAACCTTCGCCAAAAGGTAAAATCGGTAGTTATCCTCATATTTACTTTTCTGCATATATCTCATATTTAATTCTTAGTTGTTTATTGCATCATCATATTTAATTCACAAACATTTTAATTTCTGCATTGCATTAGAAAAGAAAATAAAAATATTGCATTAGTTACACTACAAACCATGAAGCCCCATGTGAATAATTCTATGGTGTGTAAAAACCCACAGGAATATTCACCGTGGTGACATAAAAGAATAATAATAATATAATAAAAATAAATATGCATACATTTATCCTGTTGTATTTTTGTCTTACATCATAAAGATATTAAAATACAAAAATATTAAGAAAAGAGATCTTACTGAAATTCTGGACAGCTAAGGCTTGAGTGGCCAACCACTAATGCTTAATCTGTTCCACAAGTTTTATTGTCTATTTGAGTTTCACAGGATTTGAAAGGCCAAGTAAAGCTGACGAGCAAGTGAATGCTCCATCCACTGTTGGAGCACTGTCCCAACAAACATTAACATCAATCAAAGCTCTAATAGTGGAAGGACATATCCACTGTCAGTCTGCTATATTACAAGATCGAACGACTACGTCAACATTCAGCTTGGGGGAAGGCACCCCATGTATCCACGTAAGTATCTTTATCCTCTTAAGTTTTTTATTTTATAAATAAATTCAAAACACCAAAAATATGTGAGCACATGAAGGCTCACCCTTAAAAAGAAAAGAACAAAAATATGTGGGCACATGAAGGCTCACCATTAAAAAAAAAGAGACAAAAATATATGGGCACATGAAGGCTCAACGCTATTAAAGGAACCAGCTTGGGGGAGATGCACCCTCGTTATCTTCGCGATTCAGGTATGTCTTTATAATTACTACTATTATTATTATTAGCTTTTATATCTTAAACTGTGTTAGATTAAATAAATAAAATAGTGTCTAGTTTGTTTTAAGAAGTTGATGACTAAAGAAGAACCCTCTCTCTCTAATCTTTTGCATGGAAATGATGAATGGTTGCTCTATCTAATTTCTTTCAAGTACCTAGTCTTCAAAGCATGAGTTCTCCTCATTAATAATGATGCCTTAAAATAAAATTAAATACATGGTTGGCAAATACTTAATCTAAGGTCCAGGTAATCAAGATATGACATGTGATGATCTAAGCTGCTATTATCTTGTTCTAAACAACACTAAAGTTTCGGAGATTTCTAAATATGAATATGACTAATAATTGCATTGAGTTAAATTAAGCTTTGTGACCCTGTGAGTAGTTTATCATGCCATTGAATTGAGATCACTTACACATTTCATCCATCTTTCGCATAAATACTCATAATTATCTGTTGCTACCCTCTTAGAAGTTTGTTGGAAGCATGTGGCTATTAAAAAAAGAGAAAAAAAAGAGAGAAAAGAAAAAAAAGAGATCTGATGAAATAAAAAGGGACAAGTGTCTGAAACCTCAAAAAGATAGATCCCGAGGAAATAAAAAGGGACAAGTGTCCGAAACCTCGAAAAGAAAAAAAAAGAAAAAAAATGTCAGAAAAAATGGGCAAGAGCCCGATAGTAGAATTAGCCTAATAGCCATATGTCTCTGATAAAATAGAAGGGAGTGAATACATTCAAAAGGGCATCCGACTCTATTTTTCCATACACATGCACTTCTTGATTCAATGGTTGGTTGACTTTCTCTTTGGATCTATTGTTTAATTTGACAACACATGTATTAAAGCTTTTGAAAATCAATTAAAACTCCGGGATAAAGGTGAAGTACAAGAACTAGAGATATAGTGCTTGATTTGATCGTTCAATCTTTCAACTACTCAAGATCTAAGGTAAAAGTAATAAACCCCATAAAGAATAACATAATATATTTTGGAGAATTTTTGTTTAATAAGCAGGTATACTTGTTGGAAGTAAAGATATTGTAGCAACTCCTGATCCATTGTTAAGTTTTGGTTTTGCTAAGGGACTAGCAAAAGGTAAGCTTGGGGGAATTGTTGACACTGGTTATCTATTAAAATTAAAGGATAAATAAATATGAAAAGGGCATGAATTCAGTCACCAACAAAGGTTTAGGGTTTTAATTGACAATATTCCACGAGTTTTGGTGAATTGTGATTCTGTAGGGACTAAACCAGGAAACCAGCACTGATTGCTTCCTCTAGAAGGAAATCAACGCGAGATAACACAACTGGCACGTCAGGAATATTCTAGAAGACTCCAAAGGACACAAGAAGACACCAGGAGGTCGACCACCATGAGAGGATGACAGGTGGGACCGACCGGTCCCACCATGAGACCGGTCGGTCTCCCCCTGGGCCCGCTAGCTTCCGTCTTCTGCAAGCTTCCTCCACCGAACCCTAGGACTCATCTCCACCGTCCCTGAAGTCGGTTTGATCTAACGGTCACGGTTGATCCCTCAGGGCTATATAAGCAGCCCCAGACCCCCCTCTCCAGGCATCTCCCTCTTCATTTTTCATCTCCACATCAGAAATCAGGGTTCCAATGTAGAAGTAGAGGTCCCTCTAGATGAATCTCTTCTAGTTCATCTAGAATTAGATCTAGTTCATCTAGTTGTAATCAAGAGCCAGCTATCAAGTAGAAGACTAGTTACCCCTCTAGTTAGGTTTAGAACCTAGTCTTATATTAGAACTAGAAGAGAGAGAGAGGAAGAGATCAAGAAGGAGCTCCGGCCTGTCGGATCCACTTCTTCATCTTGTACCTGTGGATTCAAGTTCATCATCAACTTCAGCGATTGTTTCGGTAATCAACGTCTATATTTAAGTTTGAGCTATTGTTCTTATTATTCTTGAAGATTTATGACTCTCTTTTGAGTACTTTAATTCTAGTCATTCTAGAGTTAGAGTAGTTGGATAGTGTAAGCGTGGTGCTTAGACTTGATAGCTCATATATGCCTCCTATAACGCCGGTAGTAGTGGTTGTTCGCAAGGGTGACTCTTATAGCCTTGTTGATTCTTCTATAGTCCACTTACCCGTGTGTAGGCTCGGTAGGATTATACATTTGCATAAAAGACTCATACTCTGTTTGTGACCTTTTATGGCAACTTCCCCACTAAGAATAATATAAACATATCACTCTTGAATTGGAATTAGACAACCTTAGTGATCCCCTCTATACTTCTAGATTCTCCGTCCTTGTTTGCTACTCAGGGGTTAGACTTTAAGGCTTAACACTATCCGTTCCTTTGGGTTCGATATTAAAATTGGGTTACTCTGGTGAAGTGCTACATCGGTAGATGTTATCTGTGCGCTTGCGGATAAAGTAGAGTGTGCATTAATTTATACCAACAAGCATTTCTGGCGCCGTTGCCGGGGATAGAGTTTATGTCTACTCTTGGTAGCGACGTTAGTAAGTGTCAACAGTTGTCAAACGTCATGATTCAGACAATTGTGTCCCATCGGGCATGCCAAAAGAATGTGTTGACGCAAAATCTCGGTCGGGATGCACCAAACACACCCGAGCGCAAGGTTCTCAGAGGAGTGCAGAGCAGGTCCTGACCTTCTGAACCTTCAGCAGGCGGTGGTGCTGATTCTCAGCAAAATCGACTTTGGGCGTGCCAGTCAATTTGACCTGTAATTGACAAGGAGAAGACAAACATCGTCAAATCGTGGAACCTGCCGGTTTGGTGCCAGACAGTTCCAAACTATGCAGCTCTGATATAGCCATTTGTCTTTAGGATATTGACTACAAAGTCAACTCCCACAAAATATATGTAAAGTGACAAAAGAAGATATAAAGCATAACGGCTATGACATGTGCAAGATGAATACTTATAATAAGCAGACAGCCGATAAGCTTAGAAGATATCAAAGATCTATATGCACGTTTAAACGATATAAAATCAACGTATGGACTAAATACACGAGCAGTTCTATTCACTAACAGTGGGGTATCTCCATGCAGCCATAATAACAAATAGATCGATAAAATAACTTAAACACCAACAGTGGGGTGTCTCCATGCAGCCTTGATGATGGTCAAGCTAGATCATGTCCCGTGCATAAAGTAGATTCGTTGATTCCAAACCACTTAAAAGAATATATTATGAAGAAAGCATAACCGGATCGGCTATTTCAGCCAATACGGGGTCCATGAGGCACGAACAAGATCTACCCAATAAAAGCATGACTTGAATCAAGATAAACAGACTTAGTCTACCATATATATCAGTGGGGTTCAGAAATACGACCGTAATAGATATGTTAGATCAAATCTATCTGCTCTTAAATCAAATCGCGCCTTTGCCGGATATCTCGAACGCACAACATGTAGCAACCAAGATTGGCAAAATAGCCGATGAGAGGCTTGTATTGGCTATTTCCTCTGTTGTGGGCGTGTAAGCCTCAGAACAGCCGATACTAAGCATCCGTTGAGCGTAGGCTATTTTGTCAATCTTGATTGGGCAAGATGTTGTTTAAAACAAACGAATTATAACATAAAACAACATCGATAACTTAATGAATCTATTAGCTTGCCAAGCTAACAGAGTCGATAACTAGCCAAGATCGACCAAAGCAAGAGATTGATTAGAGTCAAGACAGTCTTACAAAGGACAAGCTTAGACCGATAACTAGCCATGCCATAGCTTAACAAGAGTTTGGTCGATGCCAATGCAGCCTTATTACACGATGACACAAGCCATTGGTGAAACTTACAAGCAAACCGGAGGTCGGTCGATGCCGATGCAGCCCTGCCTGATTGAAGGTCCCGCCGAGATCTACGTTACTCCTACTCCTAGGGTTTTGGTCGAGGGCCGGTTATGTTTGATTGATTGATTCTTTTTACAAAATCCGGGTTTCTAGCTATTTATAACCCAGTTGACTCCTGCCCTAACATGAGTAGATTACAAAAAAGGCAAAAATAAAAGACGACCCAAACTTAAACTCCTTTGTCGAGTCCGACACGTCTTCGACGCCTACCGTGCTGGTTCACCTGAAGCTTCCGGGCCACCTTCGACTCACACGAGCTTTTATATCTCCAGGCCGATCTTTTCCTCAATAAACCGGCCATTTGTGTTTACAAAATATTAAATTCCTTAGTCCAAAATCTGGTGTAAACAACACCTAATGTGGCAAACGGGTAAACCGCAAGCGTACGGTTGTCAATGTAGCCTTCACCGGGAGTATTCCAGGTATCGTATTTTCCACGGGGAACGTGAAGTGAACTAATTAGAATCAAGGTCATCCTTTGATGAGATAGAAGAGCCTATAAAAGCTCGGTAGAGAGGATCTCTATAATATCATATGTCTGGTATAGCAAAAAGATATATGCGGCGTTCTCCACCCTTGGTCACTGGGGGCGGCAGTTGCAGCTAAAGCCCGTGCAAGCAGCCCAACTCCCTTACTCGGCCCAACTTTTTAAGAACTTGCCTAAAAACACGTGGTGGACTCTAGAGACCAGATTCGGGGCTGTCACCACCCGCTGGCTACCACTATCTATCTGTGCGACAAGCAGCATATACTGGCAAGAGATAGCCTAAACACCACGTTTACACTACCCTTACTACTCTAACCCGGTCCCACAAGGCTAAAGCACTCTACTAATAGAACAACTGTTGACACCAAAATTTAGTAGGTTTATCCTGAGATAAGAAGAAATCAGCTGATGATGTCAAAAGAAGAAAATCTCCTTATTGAGTGATATTTGCAAGCCAACCAGAAAATATTATATTCTAGGAGAAAACGTATAATGTCCAGTTGGTTTGCACGTGCATGGGAAAAATAAAGGAAATCAGCCGGACTCCATGTGTGCTCGTTAATTGCCTTAGTTTTAATGGTATACGTGCATGAAGAAAAGATATAGAAATAAGGATACATGAAGATTGGAGTTCATGCATTTAAGGGAAAGAAATCAATCACACATGCAGGAGTCGGACAAAGAAGCTTCATTGATACGGATTCTACATAAGGAAAATTAGAGTCCATATATCTTTATATTTCCTTTTATTTAGATATTTACTTGGCAAGTCATGTACGTAGCTTATCAATAGCCATTAGTACAGGATATAAATATGTATCGTCGGTCATTGTAAAACTGTTCACAACCACATCAATACAACTGGCCCCGTACCATCTTTGAGTCCTTATAGTCGTGTCGTCGAGTTCTTTGAGAGGAAATCATCGATCCGTCGACCTCCATAAGTACTGGCAACCTTGTTATAATGTCTAGTATCATGCGGTGGATTTAGATATGATGCAAGTAGTCTCGTACGTTAAGCTTAGTATCGTGAGACAGATTTAAGCTTATGACGGGAAGTTTTTACCTATGACTTGTATCGTGCGGCGGATTGAGTCATGAGTAAAAATAGTTATCGGCTCTGTTAGATTTGGCAGACCTAATATATTCATCAAGTTATCACGTGTTATATGTTTTATTCATTTAATTCGTACAACACTTTTTGCCCAATCTAGATTGATCTTCGTTCGGCCTTGTTGCACGAGTTTGCTTGTGCTTTGCTAACTATAAGATCATAATGGCCGAATCGACTTTCAATCTAGGTTGCTACATGTTGTGGGTTCATGCATGCCGATCATGTTTAGACTTTGATAGAATTGGGTGTTGTGCGGCAGGTGCAGATTTTAGATTAGTTTGATTATGCTTGGTTTGTATGTTTCTTCTTCATGGACCCCAGTTCGGCTAGTTTGTCGATTCTGGTTAAGCTTACACGAGTAATGAGTATATATGGATCTGTTCAGATATATGTGTGCTTTTAGCTTCTTATAATTAGATTGTATCATGCGGTGGATTAATCTAATTATAAGGAGTGGTGTAGATTTATAGCAAGTGGTATCATGCGGTGGATTAGCTTTGTTTGAGTTTATACCTGACGGGTTTATGAAGGCTGGACGTGCGGCAGACTAGCTGGATTGGCCTATGCATATGTTATGTGAATAGATTTGTATTTACAAGTTACCTCTTTTATTCTTTTGTCACGTATGTATTCGGCATTCGACATGTTTACATGCTTTCTCTTTATACTTGCCGAATGACATCTTAAACCTGTTTCGACAAACAGCTTCTATAGTTGTGTGCCGTCGTGATTGGCTTTCAAAGCCGTACATATGGAACTGTCTGGTTTTTACCCAGCATGTTCCAAGGTATTCTCACATTCTATCCCTCGTTGGTTTTCAGGTCAAACCGACTGGCACGTCTCCGGGTTCGATACACCCCGGGTTCCCGATTGAAGCTAGCCTCGTTCGGCTTGCTGTGTGCCCTTGACGCGAGATGCCACGTTTTGCGTCAACACACTTTTTGGCACGCCCAGTGGGACCACAATCATTTGATCAGAAGTCAGATGCCTATTGGTTTATATTTCATCAACAAGGATCGGCCAAGAAAAAATCATGAAAAGCAAATATAACAATATTCTATATTTGGCCGATGATTTTGCAATATAATATTATTCTGATATTTTTTAATGGCATCGGTTCCAAGAATATCAAGTTGATCTCCTCATTGGAAGTAAGATATATAGAGATCAGTCAAGATTTCATCGTACGAGGCATATTTATCGTGAGCAAATTGGATAATAGCCTGGTTGACATCCGTGAAAGAGAGATATATTGGCTCCTTGTGGTTTAAAATACCAATGAAGAGACAGGCAAGAAGTATACATCAGAGTAAGTATGAGAGTACACTCATATATGTATATGGAATCTTTCATTCGGCAAGCGGTAGAGAGAATATAATATTCATGAAAACTTATTGATGGAAATCAGCTATTCTAAAAGCTAATCTGCATGGTCATACCATAAAGAGCCGATTTGATTCCAAGGAAATATTCAGTCGACTATTTTAGGAAAAAGGGAGAGATGTTTGATCAGTACTTCCTTGCTTTCAATGATCACGTACATGAGCCGACTAGGAGCACATCGAGTCATATAATAGCCGATTCAAGTAGTATCGGCAAAGCAGTATATTGGACAATAGTTAGCCGATTGTGAGTACTTAAGAAGTTAAGAGCCGATCAAGCAAAGGAATAGCAGCCAGGCGATCAAGAAAGTTCTGCACCAATTATTTATTCAGCCAAGGAGTACTGATCGGCTATCCAGCCTCGGCTGTACAAAAGAGACATCGGTTGAAAAGTTGAAGCTTCTATATTTAGCATGCAAATGTTAAGCTATCGGCAAATGTTAAAAGGAAGAGCCGATGGCTCATCTCCGTCCTCTACGGTACGCTCAACATCGACGTTCTTCGAATTGCCTGTTGCCGATGCAAGGAAGGATATGATTGGGTGGTTGTATACATGAGTACGTAAAGAGAGCGATGAGTAGCAGCTAATTGGCTGTCCAAGAGAAGAATCGGCTATTCTACAGCAAATAAATAAGCCGATGATCACATCAACCCATAATAGGAATGAATTGCACCGTGAGGTACACAGGCCGTCGTCACGAGCAAAGATATACAAGACAACATAAAGGAGTACGTCAACGCAAAGCTATCTGCATCGAGTTACGGGGTTATATCAACAAGATCGTCAAGTACAGCTCAAAATAGCCGATCAGGCAAAAAATAGCCGATCAGACAAAACAACCAATCAACTATATTTATACTTTCACATACAGAACACATTAACTGAATTAGATGAACTTTTAGATTTGATGCCAGCCGAGCAATAAAAAAGGTTGGCTATAGAAGAAATTTGGGACATATATTATATTGAGAACCGATATTTAATATAAGTTCTCAGATCAAATGCATAAAGAGCTGATTGTTGACCAGGAGTACCAATCGGCCATCCAAAATCTAACAGAATAATCAAAGTATATCCCCTTGATGAAGTTTGGCCACGAGTTATTATTATTCGGCAAGAAGAGTCACGGGTATGTTGAGTTGATCAGGCTCAGAGTTGAGAAAGACGAGATAGATAGCCGATCATCAGCTAAGCAAAAATTTTCTATTTGATGGAGATTTGGACTCGCCACGCATATGCATTATGTAACATCTCGAGTGATTCATCATGAAGAAGGACAAGATGAATAACTTCCATTGACTCCTTCGTCTTCAGCGGTGGTTTGTGCGACTCTACCCTTACTTTTCAAACAATGTTGAAGTTTAGAATTAAAAATATTAAAAGGGCAAAACTTATGATGTTGCATCTCCATGATAAATTAATGTCTTGAGAATAATAATCATATGTGATATAAATAATGTTCTAGCTTATCTATTGTTAATAGATACTCTGTTTTATGTTTTACTCGTGTCTAATTTATAGCTTTGATTTCTCTAAGTTTGAGTTTAGTGGTTGTAATATTTATCTAGAAATCTTTGAAACTTGTGGGTCGCATGAAGTTTAAGCTCTGTCTAAAAGTGATCGTAAAATATGAATAAAGATGAAATTTGCTATAACATTATTCTAAGAGATACTTTAATTCTGGAGAATTCATAAAATAAAATTTTTCTTAAATATCATATTGAGCTTTGTAAAACTGTTGAGACTTCTAGTGAGATTATAGTCATATTCCCAAGATCAAGATTCACAATATAATTAATAATATCTTGTGCATGCACTCTTTCTTTGATTAAAGTATATGAGGCTATTTTTGCTCTAAAAAAACTCAGAAATAAAAACGACGGGCACGTGTCCGCCAGAACTGAGTTAGAAAAATAACGGTCACGTGATCGCCAGATAGAATAAAAGATGACCAAAGGTCTAGTAGCCTCATGTATTTTAAAATGACTAAGAGAGAATGATACGTAGAAGAACAAAAATCATTACTCGCATTTCTTGATCTAAGTATATGACTTGTATCTCCTTATAGTCCAGTTTTTGACTTTGCAATATTGTGTGATATCTTTCATACTCGGAAATAAAAATGACGAACAAGTGTTCGCTGAAACCAAGAAGAATATAAAAACTCCAGAAGAAGAGTGTTCAAAGAATAAAAGATAGGTAGTTCTGTTTTTGTTTTGTTTTGCGATTTACCGACAGATTTAGTCAAAGCTAAAAGCCCCATGGTTGAATAGAAAGAAGGATAACTAGAATACCGTTTTATTCAGATTTAAGAGAAATCTTAGTTATAAATGTGACACTCTTAAGATATAGTCAGCATTGCAACATTTTTTGATCAACAACAAAATAGAGAACTATTATATTTATACATATACGCATTTACTGTTAAGCTATTTCCACATGTATTGGAGGTTTGTTATTTTACAGAAAAATTGTGGAAAATTCGGTAAGATCACGCTATTGTTGCCAATGAGTTCCTTGGCTTCTTGGAAGAGATATTGATATATTATAGATCATCAGTTGGCAATTCCTAAGAAATATTTCATCGGCTACTGAGAAGGCCGATTATAGTAAAGACTACTACTGATCTACAGTCCAAGTCAATCAGTCTGTTGGCAGCTAGTCGAGGATATCAAGTTATACAGGCTAATAATAGAAAAGCATTTTCAGTTCACTCCAGATTTTGATGCTCATGGTCAACCGCAAGGAACAGACTGATGTTTATTGTTTACAGGTGACCGATTGTAATTATAAAGTCAGGAAGTCAAGTCAAGAGAAGGTAATCGGTATGGAGCTCATACAGAGGTCAGAAGACATCAACTTAGAAAGAGCAGATCAATAGACTGGAATAGTTCGAAGCATAAAAATTCATGCTCCAAACTAGGGGGGCCTGTGTTGACACCAAAATTTGGTACGTTTATCCTGAGATAAGAAGAAATCAGCTGATGATGTCAAAAGAAGAAAATCTCCTTATTGAGTGATATTTGCAAGCCAACCAGAAAATATTATATTCTAGGAGAAAACGTATAATGTCCAGTTGGTTTGCACGTGCATGGGAAAAATAAAGGAAATCAGCCGGACTCCATGTGTGCTCGTTAATTGCCTTAGTTTTAATGGTATACGTGCATGAAGAAAAGATATAGAAATAAGGATACATGAAGATTGGAGTTCATGCATTTAAGGGAAAGAAATCAATCACACATGCAGGAGTCGGACAAAGAAGCTTCATTGATACGGATTCTACATAAGGAAAATTAGAGTCCATATATCTTTATATTTCCTTTTATTTAGATATTTACTTGGCAAGTCATGTACGTAGCTTATCAATAGCCATTAGTACAGGATATAAATATGTATCGTCGGTCATTGTAAAACTGTTCACAACCACATCAATACAACCGGCCCCGTACCATCTTTGAGTCCTTATAGTCGTGTCGTCGAGTTCTTTGAGAGGAAATCATCGGTCCGTCGACCTCCATAAGTACCGGCAACCTTGTTATCATGTCTAGTATCATGCGGTGGATTTAGATATGATGCAAGTAGTCTCGTACGTTAAGCTTAGTATCGTGCGACGGATTTAAGCTTATGACGGGAAGTTTTTACCTATGACTTGTATCGTGCGGCGGATTGAATCATGAGTAAAAATAGTTATCGGCTCTGTTAGATTTGGCAGACCTAATAGATTCATCAAGTTATCACGTGTTATATGTTTTATTCATTTAATTCGTACAACACTTTTTGCCCAATCTAGATTGATCTTCGTTCGGCCTTGTTGCACGAGTTTGCTTGTGCTTTGCTAACTATAAGATCATAATGGCCGAATCGACTTTCAATCTAGGTTGCTACATGTTGTGGGTTCATGCATGCCGATCATGTTTAGACTTTGATAGAATTGGGTGTTGTGCGGCAGGTGCAGATTTTAGATTAGTTTGATCATGCTTGGTTTGTATGTTTCTTCTTCATGGACCCCAGTTCGGCTAGTTTGTCGATTCTGGTTAAGCTTACACGAGTAATGAGTATATATGGATCTGTTCAGATATATGTGTGCTTTTAGCTTCTTATAATTAGATTGTATCATGCGGTGGATTAATCTAATTATAAGGAGTGGTGTAGATTTATAGCAAATGGTATCATGCAGTGGATTAGCTTTGCTTGAGTTTATACCTGACGGGTTTATGAAGGCTGGACGTGCGGCAGACTAGCTGGATTGGCCTATGCATATGTTATCTGAATAGATTTGTATTTACAAGTTACCTCTTTTATTCTTTTGTCACGTATGTATTCAGCATTCGACATGTTTACATGCTTTCTCTTTATACTTGCCGAATGACATCTTAAACCTGTTTCGACAAACAGCTTCTATAGTTGTGTGCCGTCGTGATTGGCATTCAAAGCCGTACATATGGAACTGTCTGGTTTTTACCCAGCATGTTCCAAGGTATTCTCACATTCTATCCCTCGTTGGTTTTCAGGTCAAACCGACTGGCACGTCTCCGGGTTCGATACACCCCGGGTTCCCGATTGAAGCTAGCCTCGTTCGGCTTGCTGTGTGCCCTTGACGCGAGACGCCACGTTTTGCGTCAATAACAACATACCCATGAAACACAAGTATATAACTTAATGCTAAACCAGATACTGAATATTAAAGAAGATCTCAGATGCTTACTTACAGAGAAGACCGCATCCGCTGAGGTACACCGCGGAGGAGACTCCCGACAGGCCCGAGGCTTCCTCCAGACGACTCCCTCACTCTCTCCTTACTTGCATAGCACTACGCCAGAGCTTCGCTAATGCTTCTCAAGTGTAGCTAACTCTACTATGTCATGAATGAAGAGTGAGGGGTAGGGGGTATTTATAGGAGAGGTGGAGTAGGGGCTACTCCGGTGCCGATGAATGACAACCACTCATTGTGCCACGTCAGCGATCCGTGTGCTCTCCATCCTCCACCATTGGATCAAACCAACGAGAGCCACTCGATGTGCCACGTCAGTGATTCATGTGCTCTTCATTCCCTTCCATTGGATGAAACCGCCATTGATCAACGGTTTGGATGTTGTAACCTGCATGGAGGCATGCATAGAGGCGGTGGAAGAAAGATGAGGTAAATTGGGTACATAAGGGGGTCGGCCGACCCCCCTATGATAGGTGAGACCAATTCTCTCTAGTGTGGGGCCTCCTAGCGTGTTGTAGAGTAGGAAAGTGCAGAAGATTCTGACTGGAGGGTACAAAGGGGGGTCGGGCGACGTCCAAATGAGGCCAACTCAGTCCATCTTTTGTAGGTGGCTTCTAGAAGCATAGTCTATGATGTTGGTCAAGTTGGATTGGACTTTTGCCATACTTGATGGGTTGGCTGACGTGTCATGTTGGGCTCCCAAAGCTTGGTTTTCACCCACTTTACACCTACATTCCAAAATAGAGGACATGTACATGTGGAACCAAGTTATTTGTACTAAAATATGCTTTTGCTATGCTTATCTTCCTTCTATTCTGAGGTTGTTAATGGTGTTTTGGGCATGTTATTTTGGTGATATCTCACCGTCAACACCAAGCTTAAGTTTCAGAAGGACCTTGTTTGTTATCCTTGTCGTCACAGGAAGATGGTTGTTGCTTCTCACCCACCTGTGAATCAGGTGATGACCAAGCGACCCAGTGAGCTTTTACACATGGACACTGTTGGTCCAGCTTGGGTCTGCTCAGCGGGTGGGAAGTGGTACGTTCTAGTGATCGTGGATGATTTTTTGAGGTATTCTTGGGTGTTCTTCATGGAGGGTAAAGACGAGGCTTTCTCTTTTACTCAAAAATTGATTTTGAGGTTGAAAACTAAGTTTCCCCCTGATACCATTAGAGCTATTCGTAGCGATAATGGTACTGAGTTTGATAACTCCCAGTTTGCCTCTTTCTGTTCTTCATTTGGACTTGAGCATCAGTTTTCCTCTCCTTATGTCCCCCAGTAGAACGGCGTTGTTGAGCACAAGAACCAGACCCTTGTTGAGATGGCCAGGACGATGCTCGATGAGCATAGGACTCCTAGGCGTTTTTGGGCCAAGGCGATCAACAGCGCTTGCCATGTTTCAAATCACATCTTTCTTCATGCTTTCATGAAAAAGACTTCTTATGAGTTGCGATTTGGATGGGCACCCAAGGTGTCTAATTTTAGCGTGTTTGGGTGCAAGTGCTTTATCCTGAAACAAGGCAATTTGGACAAATTTGAATCTCATTCTGCTAATGGTGTGTTTCTTGGTTATGCTTTGCATTCTTGCGCTTATCGAGTTCTTAACCTTGAGACTAACCGAATAGTGGAGACCTGTGAGGTCACATTCGATGAGACTATGTCTTGTGTGTCTTCTGCTTTTGATGTTGCAGGAGATCAGGAGCTTGGAGAGACAATCTTTGTGGAGGAGGAGCAGGAAGATGCCGATTGGGGTGATCCCGAGACAACTCCACTGGCTGCCCCATCGAGCCTGTGACGACGACTTTGACTCGAGGACCCGATCCCACTTCTTCCACTACTTGGGGTCCTCTTGAGCCACCTCTCCAGCGAGCACCAGCTACACCTGAGGGAGCGACAGCATCTGGCGAGGGGGAGGCAACTTCGGCGAGGCAGGCGCCCCAGAGCGTTCAGCAGATCCACCCTCTGCATCAGATGATCGGCGGTATGGACCAGCGAGTCACGCGGTCGCGAGCGTACGAGATCTCTCACTTTGCTCATTCTGCATTTGTTGCTTCTTTTGAGCCCCAAGATGTTGGACACGCTCTTTCTGATCCTAATTGGGTTAATGCCATGCATGAGGAGTTAGAGAACTTTGAGTGAAACCAAGTCTGGCCCCTAGTTCCACCTCCACCAGAATTCCACCCTATAGGTACCAAATGGGTTTTGAAGAACAAACAGGGTGATGATGGGATGGTAGTGAGGAACAAGGCTAGGTTAGTAGCCCAGGGTTTTTGCCAGAAAGAGGGGATAGACTATGAGGAGACCTTTGCCCCTGTAGCTCGTTTAGAAGCCATTAGAATCCTTCTAGCTTTTGCTGCTTCGAAGGGTTTTAAGCTATACCAGATGGATGTCAAGAGTGCTTTTTTGAATGGGTATATAGAGGAAGAGGTCTATGTTAGGCAACCCCCAGGTTTCGAGAGTCCCAAGTTTCCAAACCATGTGTTCAAACTTTCCAAAGCCCTATATGGTTTGAAACAAGCCCCGAGAGCGTGGTATGAGCGTTTGAAAACCTTTTTGCTCTCCAAGGGTTTTAAAATAGGACGGATAGACAAAACTTTGTTTCTCCTCAAGCAAGGCAATGACACCCTTTTAGTTTAGATTTACGTGGATGATATCATCTTTGGTGGCTCCTCTCACGCACTTGTTGCCAAGTTTGCACAGACTATGAGCAGGGAGTTTGAGATGAGCATGATGGGTGAGTTGACCTTATTCCTTGGGTTGCAAATCAAGCAAACCCAAGACAGGACGTTCGTGCATCAAGGCAAGTACACAAAGGACATCCTAAAGAAGTTCGACATGGGTGAGGCCAATCCTCTTACAACGCCCATGGCGACGACGATTGCGATGGACTCAGATGAGGACGGAGAGCTCGTGGACCAGAAGGAGTTCAGGAGCATGATCGGCTCTCTCCAGTACTTGACAGCGACGAGGCCAGACATACACTTTGCAGTGTGTCTGTGCGCTCGCTTTCAGGCGTCCCCTCGGACTTCCCACAAGCAGGCGATCAAGCGCATCATGAGGTACCTCCGATTCACTCCTGAGTTTGGTCTTTGGTACTCTTCTTCTTCGACCCTTTCACTTTGTGGTTACTCCGATGCGGATTTTAGTGGCTATCGGCTTGAGCGCAAGTCTACTTCTAGGACTTGTCAGTTTCTTGGCTCTTCGCTTATTTCATGGTCTTCTCGCAAGCAGTCTAGCGTAGCCCAGTTTACCACTGAGGCTGAGTATGTCGCTACCGCTTCTTGTGCTTCGCAGCTTTTGTGGATGGTTGCTACTTTGCGTGATTTTAGTCTAGATTTCAGTCGGGTCCCTTTGCTTTGTGATAGCACGAGTGCCATTAGTGTAGTAAAGAACCTTGTTTTGCACTCCAAGACCAAACATATCGATGTTCGCTTTCACTTTCTTTGTGATCACTACGAGAAAGGCGACATCGACCTTAGGCATGTAGACACCCACAACCAGCTTGCAGATATCTTTACCAAGCCTTTGGATCTCTCAACTTTTGCTAGGTTGAGAGGTGAGCTTGGTGTGTGTTTCCCCTTTTAGATGGGGGAAGCATTTTGCTTATTGTATCATAGTTTGTTTTCTCTGATACCCTTTTGTTTCTGGGTTTGTGTTTAGCTTTTGCTTTGCTTCGATGTTTTTAGACTAGTCTTTGCTCTGATTTAGTTAGACTAGTTTCTACATGCATTTCATCATGTACATCTCACATTTTCGAGCTTCATGTCTATAATCTTTAGAATGAAACTATGCTCTGAGTAGTTCTGCTCTGATGATATATGATGTTGCTTGTAGCTTAGGCTCTTTTTGATCACATTACACATGTTGTGAGCTAAGTTATTTTTATGAATGGTGAATCTTCTTAATTGATATAAAACTTGAAACATGTTCACCATTGAGATTAGCATCTAGCATGTTTAGAATGTGTTGAGGTCACTTGTGTTATTTCATATACGCTAGGTTGCTATGTCTCTTGCTCTGAGTCATTCACTTGCTTGGTATGTTCATATTCTGCTCAATTTGAACCAAGTCTAAGTGAATTTGAAAAGATCGAGATGAGATTGCTTTGTCAACACATCACGGTATCGAGACTGTTTCTCATTGCACTTTTGAGTTAAACTTGAGTCATGTAGTGTAAGACCGAAACCGATGCTTTAAGCTTCTGATTGCTTCTAATGCATAGGCTTAGCTCGGTTGAAAAGTTAGGCAATGGCAAGCTTTCAACCTCTCGCAATCATATGCTGAATTTAAACTTGTGTTAATAACCGCTGCATATCTTCGATAAAATTTGATCAACACAAGTCTATGTTTCATACTATAACATTATGATTGTACTTTGCTAGGGGTAGTTCACCTTTCATACATGTTTAGCACTTGTTTGACTTCCTGTCTATACATGTTTAGTGCTACCTTCATGGTGAATCCCTTTTCTGAATGGCTTAAAACTGCTCACTTGCTTACATGTTCATATTTCATATTATGTGATTAGTTTGAGCCTTTGCTAGCACTTATTCTTGTTGCTAAGTTGTCGGGACAACACTCTATAGAACATCTTTTCACTCTAATGACTATACACTTGAAGCTGCTGCATTGTGCATTTTCATGCAATTTAGGCTCATATGCATTTGTTTGCTCCGATAGGCATGACCTGGCTCAGCTCCGCTTCTCTTGTTTGAGCTTCGATTTTTATCTTGGAGGATTGCATTTGCCCCCAAGGGGGAGAAAGTTTACCCAAGGGAAGAAGGTTTCTTCAAGGGGGAGAACTTTTTGTTTGTGGTGGCAAATTGCAATCCTTTGTGCTTCAATTTCCAAGGGGGAGTTCTTTTAGCGAGGGGGAGTTTCCGACTTTTGTCTAGGGGGAGTCATTTTTCCTTCTTTTGCTCCGATCGCTTCTTGCTGATTTTGATTTGCTTTGCTTTGACAAGTTTTTGATTGGCATGGAGTTTTTCTGCTAGTTGTGTTGAGCCTCTGTGCCTTTATATTGAGGGACTAGCAGTTTTCACATTTTATGCGGTTTCAGTTTGTATGGAGCTTTCAGCTAGTGTTGTTGAGCCCTTTTCTCCCTCTTCTTGAGGACTAGCTTGTTCTTGACTTGGTTGCGTCGAGCCATTGCCCATGTCTTTGGGAACCAAGTCTTTCGCTCTTGAGATCGAGTTTTGCTCTATTTTGAGTTGTTGCTCTGATCTTTTGCTTGGTTGTGTCGAGTCGTTGCCCATGTCTTTGGGGACCAAGCTTTGCTTATCTTGACTTGTGCTTCTCCGCCTTTTACCTTGGCTTTTGGGACATTTTGAGTAAGCTTCTTCTTCTATCTACTTTTGTTTCTTTTTATTTTTTGATTATTGGCTACCATGTGTTGACAATGCACTCATCAAGGGGAGATTGCGAACACAAGGTTGATATGTGCCCTTGTGGTTCCACCCTGAGTGATTAGCGATTGGTCAACAGGCTCACCGGGAGGGGTGAGCGAGTTCATGTGTCTCTTAGCTGTGTTGATGTGCGGGTGTGGAGCTCGGAGACAGTGGTCGATGGCGATGTGAAGGTCAAGTAGAGACAGGCCGTGCCGACGGACCGGGAGTGGTGAAGGATGGGTGTGTCATGTGGCAGACATGCCATGCCGATGGACCCGGAGCGGTGAAGGGCAGACATGAGGCTTGGACCGACGGACCGGAGGGCCGGAGGACCAGCTGTGTTAGCTGGAACTTGACTTCGACAAGCAAGAGCACATGAGGATGTGCGATGGCATCGGCCGAGTCGGGAGGAAGACGATGGCGTCATGGCACTTGGCGGGAGGTCGGACATGGGCTTGCGTGCGGCGCAAATGCCATCGGCCAAGTCAAGAAGGAAGGTGAAGGCGTTGTGCCCGGCGTGGAGGCTCGACATGTATCGACATCGATGCTGGTGGTCGGGGTGTGTGAACCACACTCCGTCTACGGTGTGGGTTCGGTAGTTGAGCCTCAGAAAGCTACCCGACGGTTTCTGAGTTTGGGCCTCAAAACTCGAAGTGGACGGTTTGCCAGGTTTGGGCCTCAAAACCTGGGTGGCGGGTTTCTAAGTTTGGGCCACAAAACTCAGCGAGGATGGTTTGCCGGTCTGGGTCTCAAAATCGGGCGGAGGTTCCTATGCGGAACGAGTTGACGCGTGGCGGCACCCGAGAGGCTTGCGTTGTGGTGAAGCTATCGGTGAGGAGGCGCGGCGGTTGACGGGGCGGCACGTGGCAGCATCCTGGAGCTTGCGTCGAGACGAAGCGAAGGATGAGAAGGCGCGTGGTCGTCAGATGAGATTCTGACAAAGTTGGACTGGACTACCCCTAGGGTTGGTCTATTCGCTCTTGTATCTAGGGGTAGAAGGGGAATAATGTATTAGGACTACAAATAGAGAGGCAGACCCTCTTCTCATTCTATCCTTGCAGCATTTACATTTCGCAGACTCTATTCTTCTGTTAGGCTCTCCCTTCCTCTAGCTGCTTGTGATCCGCAGATACGGCAATTCCTCTGTGTATTTTGTGATTCTTAGGAAAAGGGACTGTAATCCCTTTGTCTCCTCGTGCGGACACGTTCCGGCTGAAATCGAGATCGAATTCACGTTTTGTCTTGTGTTCTTCGCGTTTCGTTCTTTGCCTCCTCAGGGATTTGCATCGTTCTTTCAATCCGAGGGATGGTTTTCGATTTCGTTTGAATCACTTTGTGCTAGGATGAGAGTGTCATCTTTCCACCGAAGGATTTCCTCCCTAACCTCTCGAGCACATAGATCGAGCTGATTTTGCATTCGTTCTTTGTTCTTCGTCTTTTCTAGTGTTCTTCGAATTTCTCACGGATGAGTTGGTTTGGAGCGATGATTTCCTAGGATTAGCTCCCCAACACAGAGTGGAACACTCGGGAGAAGTTTGGTTGCAGACCCATTCGATTTGGTTGAGATCGAATCGATTTTGGTTTTGACCCGAGCTATTTTGGTGTTGTCTGGGCATTCCCGGATAGCCCGGGACACTAACCCCGGACAATCCGGGGGTCAGGTTTTGGCCAGGTCAGTTAGGCGCAACCCCCTGACTGTTCACTGTCAAGTGAACGGCGGACAGTCCGCGGTTCAAGCCCCAGACAGTTCGGGACTTGACCAGAACTGTTTCAGAACAGTTTGGTTTATGGATTTTTGACGGCGGACAGTCCGGCACTAAGGTGCGGACAGTCCGGCTCTCTATGGCGGACAGTTCGGGAGCAGCACCACGAACAGTCTAGGTATTTGCTGCAAGTGTAGTTTTGCCTCGTCTCTTTGGTGCTTGGTTTTCAGCTTTCTCTGGTAGTTCCGCTGTACCTCTAGGACATCTCCTAAGGTATCCACCTACTCGTTAGGTCATGAACTAGCTGTTCGTTTGAGTCTTTGTCTTTTGGGTGATTTTCTGGGACAGAGCCATCCATTTGTCGAGAAGAAATTTGAGGCTCTCATTCATCCCCCTTTGGTCGTCAATCCGATCCTTCAATCGGACGCTGGGCCGAGCGTCTGATGGCAAACCCTAGTTGAAGTCTAATGCAGAGGATGCATCAGACGCTACATCAGACGCTCGTTCGATGGCAGTGACATGGCACGAGCTATTTTAGCAGGGAGCATTAGACGCTGGCCTGCGTCCGATGTGGAACCATCAAACGCGTCCGATGTGTTTCTGTCCTTTCTAGAACCTCTCTGGTGTGTCATCGGACGCTGACCCTTAGCGTTCGATGCTAAGGGCCCGACGCGTCCGATGTAAGGGTGATCTCGTGCAATTTCGAGCAGAGGCATCAGAGCATCTGGTGCTAGGCATCGGCGCGTCCGTTGCCACTTTAACTGGCGCAGGAAGTTGAAGTAGTCATTGGGATCGCTTGGCCGACGTTGAACATGGGGGACATATGGCAAGCATCCAAGCATCGGACGCTGGCCTGAGCGTCTGATGGTCCTGTGCGGAGCGTCCAATGCTAGCGCAGTTTGCCTAGTGAAGGAGCATAACAGCTAGTTAGCTCTTGGGGCTATATATAGCGTTGGTAACCAGCCTTGGGCTGGTTGCTGAGCACTCTAGAGGCTTTGTGGCTTGTGTGGATATGCTTGGGAGCCCTCTAACTCACTTGTGCCTGCAAGAGTGCAAATCAATTACGAGTGAGTGATCGCTAGTGCGTTGCATTGAGAGATTGCATCGAGTGACACTAGGTGATCGTGTTGCAAGTCGGTGGTGCTTATTACTCTTGGAGGTTGTCACCTCCTAGACGGCTTGGTGATCGAGTCTCTGTCTTAAAGCCCGCGTGAAGATTGTGCGTGGCTCCGGAGAAGGACTGTGAGGGGCATTGTGCTCGCCCGCGGGGATCACGAAGAGCAACTCTAGTAGTGCGCGTGTCATTGAGTTACCCTCACTTGTGGTTGAGTTCTTGCGGCGCTCGAGTGTTGAGCTAGGTGTGGTGCCTATTAGCCGCCGAACTACCAAGGTGTGTGGTCAACACAACGGAGACTAGTTTGGTGGCAACCAAATGAACCTCGGAACAAAATTCATTGTGTCAACTTCGTGTTCATCTTTTTGATGGTTTGCAAACTCTATTCACTAGTTTGCTCTTGTAATTAGTTAGCTTGTGTAGCTTGCTAGTTACTTTTCTTACTTGTGTAGCATAGAAGTTGATCTCGTGAGTGACTAGTTGACTTGTAGTCTTGCTAGTCACATTGCTTAGTTTGTGTAGCTAAGTTGAGCTCTCTAATTTGGCTTGTGTGGCCTTGTTATTGAGCATTGCTAGTGAGCTTAGGCTTTGTGCGCTTTGCATCACTAGATTGATTAGAAGCTCCTTTTTTGCTTAGAGTACTAGTTGCATAGGTTTGTGTGACCTTGCAAGCTAGATTGTTTAGGTGAGCTCTAGCTAGACCGACACCTTAATTGATTTGTTTATGATCTTTTATAAGGTGCTTGAGAGTATAGATAGAGGGGTGTAGTCTTGGCTAGACCGATAGTTTTAATTCCGCATTTATTTCAGTTAGTCGGTACAGTTAATTTTTAGAAAGGACTATTCACCCCTTTAGTCCGCCATCTCGACCCTTCATGCACGCTATAATACCTATATTTTATTTTAGGGTTTAGGGTTTTAGGGTTCAAGGTTTAGGGTTTAGGGTTTAAGATGATTTCAGACAACACTCTTGTACAACTATCTAGTCCAAGTATTTTTTTGATACAAAGTATTTTTGGAGTTTTCGGAAAATACTACGGTTTTGTGAAATACTTTGGTTTTAGAGTACCATGAAGTGTTTGGATGCAACCAATTTTGTAGTTTTCAATACCATGGTATTGCTAAAACTGTAGTCTTTTTGGAGTTTTAAAAACTCCACTCGACCTCTTTTTTCTAACCATAGTTTTGTTTGCCTCTTACTTCTAAAACTAAAGTTTTTTTATACTAGAGTTTCTCAAAACCACAACATCCAAACAAGACCTAATTTGTTAGTTTTAACAACATCCAAACCCAACATAGTAACTTTTTTACTTGTCTATTTATAGAAAAAATAATTATAAATTGTTAATTATCTTCACAAACCAAATTTTGTTGGGTTTGTGGTGTTGTTCAACGGGTTTTCTATTCTGGTACTGAAAATTACAAATTGTGTCTATAGAAATTGTAATGAATGAAATCTTTAACTTTAGTATGAAGTATCTGTAATATAAACTAAAATTCAGACGTCTAAATTTTAGCAAGTCCATAAAAGATACTATTTTGTTTGTCTCAAATATTTCATACCACTTCTTTTATTTTTTCTATAATAAAGTTAAAAATGTCGAGTGCTCAGACGCGTCGTCTTACATTTTTAACTTTAGTCTTCATCTTAAATAAGTCACTATCTCGTATCTTGAAGAGTCAAAAATTTCAACTTTAACTAAATATATATAAAAATACTAATATTTATGGTATTAGATAAACATCATTAAAAATACTAATTTTAATCAAGAAAAAGAAGGGTTACTGCTGAACTAGTGAGGGTACCCAAAAATAAAGGTCTCTATAGATGTCATATATTTTCACATTAAATTAAATCTAGTTAAAATCAAGATCGATTATTTGACTCGTTAAAAATGTAAGATAGAGTTTTATTTAAATTTATTTTGAATCTTAGACATTTATTTTTGTACGACGGAGGGAGTATATACTCCGCGTACTTGTTGGATCCTTTTACGTATTTCTGCTGGCTGCTGGTTCGCTGATGGAATTGGAGGAAACGCAGGTCCACTAGTCCTACAGCACAGGGAGAGCAACCGCAATACCGCGGCCCTGCCAGCGACGGCCACATTGGCGCGCGCCACCGGAGGTGGAGATGGAGCCGGACGCCGATGCCATGACCCTCGCGTCGGACGCCGTGGCGCGTGAGCTCCCGTCGTCGCGGCTCGGTGAGCAGATCCCGTGTTTCCCTTTCCTTTTCTTTTGAAGGATTTGCGTTAGTCAAAATTATTGCGGAATTCAACTAAATTGAAGGATCCTGAAAACACCAGCTCCATTTTAATTCAGGGATTCAGCTAAAGGTTTCCAGGTTTTAAAGTGTGGTCTGAGCTACGTCAACACTAGTTTTGGGGTTATGGTACTAAACCTGTTTGGGAGGAGTGTCAGTCCCTATCTAGTACAGTAGGTCGTTTTGTACCACTTTATTTGTCTTGGTTAAGGATTCAGCAAGTGCCCTCAGCACTTTGAACTCTTTAAGTAGGTTTTAGGGTTTTGCTAGTTTGTCTAGTACTTCGTCCAGTGGGTTCTTGGCTGATTCTTTTATTGAGTAGCAACAACAAGGTATTTTCACTAAAAAGTATAAAATGAAGTTCATTTCATGTGATTAAGTGGAATTTTTTGTCTCTGCACATCTGCTGTCAGTTGGTACTGGAATTTTATCTGAACAATGCATTGAACATGACTGTTTGCTTCTCTACCAGATTTTTTCAAGACTAGAGTTCGATTATTATGTGATAGCAACACAGGAGATTTTGATGCTTGGGTATCATTAATAAATGCTGCAGAGGGAACATCAGCAGTAAGTGGAATCTTTCTTAGTGTTTTATTTAATTTATTTTCATACTTTGCTACTGCCTCCCTTTTTTTTCCTTATGTGATGTCCCATGACCACATACAGAGATTGATGGGCTGATGTGTTTTCGTTGAGTCCTTTCAATGGTTTTGAATGCTGCACCAATATATGTTACAAACATTCATCATTTCATCTGCTTTCTGATGATAATGTTCTTTCAGGATGACATAGAAGTTATAAGCTTGGTATACCATAGCTTCTTGTTGGAGTTTCCTTTGTGCTATGGTTACTGGATCAAGTATGCAGCTCACAAGGCACGACTATGCACAACCAGATATGTAGTGGATGTTTACGAACAAGCTGTCCACGCTGTACCTCATTCTGTTGATATTTGGGTCAGTTACTGTGGGTTTGGTATATGTGCATTTGAAGAACCTGCTCATATCAGAAGGTGAAGGAAACATCAGTGTGATATGTGTTTGGAATCAATCTTTCTTCTTATTTACACTGATGCAAAAATTTCCATTCTCCTTAGTTTTACCATTTTCTTCCTTTACCCATTTTGATCTTTATGCGTAATTCTTAACATATCATGTTAGTTTGATGTTTTGAATGCCACAAATTGAGAATTTGTTCAACTATAATTGATATTTTTTTATTATCAACTTCTAACTTCTACCTAGTGGGTAGAATTGAAAAATTAGGGCGTAAAGAATATTGATTTGGCAAATTGTTACTAGAAAAAGATGAGCATTTTCTTATATGGAGTAAATTTTCAATACGGGTATCAGATCAGACTAGAGAGGCTTTGAGCATGATGATCAAAGAAGTGAAGACCTCGCGAAGAGAAACAACGTATTGCTGGAGCCTAGTATCCTCATTAAAATATATTAACCATTCAAATCTCTCTGTCCCCTTCCCCACGTAAACTATCCACTCACTGATTGAAATTTGTTGTTAAGACTTATATTATAAGCATTTTAACCTGATAATTTTTTCATATGTCGTGAAATTGGATTATACTGAATTTGTGACAACATTCTCTTTTAGAATTAACCTGGAATGTGAAATGGAAGGATTCTGTTTAAATGGATTATGGATACACATGACATCTCAGAATTCAATATCGATGTTGCCTTCAGTAAATTTTAAATGTGCAAAATGTTGAATAAGCATCCTTTGATTGTTTTGATATAATGTTGACCCTTTTCTGATGTGGTTAACTTATTCTCAAGTTTTATCCTGTGTAACTTGTACATGTCTTGTACTAATACCTCTTCATACATGCCAGTTTATTCGAGAGGGCTTTGTCTCTTGTTGGAAAGGACTATTTGTGTTATCACCTGTGGGACAAGTATATAGAATTTGAAACCTCTCAGAAGCATCTGATTCAGCTTGCTACCATTTTTATCAACACACTGAAATTTCCCACAAAGAAGTTGCACATGTATTATGAAAGGTTATCCTCATATGATATCACATTGATTTAACATTTGCACTTTAGGAATTATGGTACTGCAATTGGGCTGTTCTCACTATTATTATTATTATTATTATTATTATTACTTATGAGTATGAAGGGTTTTGGTACTGCTCTTGTTAGTTGTTATGCTGCTCTTTTACTCTTCATACTAATGGTAAATGATAAAACATAATTTCGTTTCTGTTAAGCTCCGATCCTGAATCATATTATCAATATGATTGACGGCCTGGTTATATAATAGTAAATTGTTTTTTGAGTTAGTCAATGCAGAGCTGACATTAAACTGCCACCTCCTCTTATATGTGGAGACAATGACAAATAGATAACCTCCAGTACTACTTACAAAAGAATATGCTAGGATGTTTGAGAAATCTATTTCTTGTACTTCAGCTCAAATGAAATCTTTTGCATACCATAGCAAAACACTGATCTTACCGATCAAGGTTACAATACATTTAATAGGATTGCCAAGAGATTTATGCTGGCCTTAAGTTTGCATATTAAGAAATGCTTTGGATAAGTAGGAGATGTTGATACTAGAACTTCCCATGCCTTCATGCATCAAAGTTTCTTAATTTATTGAGTTTTGTGTCCTACTAATAGACTTCTTTTCTTTCTTTCTTGGGATTGTAAATTGCCAGTTTTAGAAAGTTTGTAACATTATTGGAACAAGAGGTGACAAGTTGTGTTGCTGAAATTTTATCAGAAGAAATTTGTGCTTCTGAAATGATAGGCGCTGAATATTCGGAATTGGATATATCAACTATTATTTCTGCTTTATTTGACCAAAAAGGTGGGAATCTTAGTCCTGAAGCATTGAAGCATTACTTATCTGCTGGGGAGAGGTTCTACAAAAGGTCCAGCAAGATTTACAAAGAAATCTGTTACTTTGAGGCATCCATAAAAAGGCCTTTTTTTCATGTCAAGCCACTTGATGATGATCAGCTTGAAACCTGGCACCAGTATCTTGACTTTGTTGAGAAGAATGGGGATTTTGACTGGGTATTTTTTTTAGTATTTTTTTTTATGCAGAAGGCTATCTTCATATATTCTATTCGAGAATCTGATTACTTCATAGTCTTGCCTTTCATTTGCAGGCTGTAAAACTTTATGAGAGGTGCTTGATCCCTTGTGCTAATTATTCGGAGTTTTGGATCCGCTACTCAGAGTATGTCGATGCCAAAGGTGGCCGAGAAATTGCAAACCATGCTCTGGGTCGAGCATCATCATGTTTTGTAAAGGTATCACTTGTTAACATACTTGGCAGTTTACATCTTCCCATAGTTTTGAGATTGTGTAAGGACCCTATGTATTTGTGTGTTATTTGCATAGTTGGATATGGATCTAAGGATGAAGGGTACAGTACCTGCTCTCATCTTACTACTGGCAGGGCACAGAGCTCCTCTGTGTTGCAGTGGCTTTGAGGCATGGTTAAGGAGGGAGAGACTAGATAACTTCTTTATATAGATACAAAACTGTCTTAGCAATATTTCAATCTATGTGATAACTGATATAATTCATAATCCTTTTGTTGCCAAAATTAATCATTTTGGTATAGGAAGGGTCTTAAGAACTATTGTTGGAGAGAATGAATTGGATTCTTGGGCTAACCCCTAGAGGGGTAGCAATAGTAGCAGCTGTTACATGGGCCTCATGGGCCTAGACTCATTAACTCTAACACCCCCTGCAGTCTGAACTACCGACGCAACGGAGTTTCAAGACTGGGCACGAAAAGAGGCACATCACACGAGCCCCCCCACAGACTCAACTAGCCACTAGTAATGTTGAGACTGGAGCGAAACTCGGAGAACGTCGAAGACGGGAGGCCCTTGATGAAGATGTCAGCAAACTGGGAGGTGGTCGGGACGTGAAGAACCCGAACGTCACCGATGGCCACCCGATCGCGGACAAAGTGGAGGTCGATCTCCACATGCTTGGTCCGCTGGTGCTGAACAGGGTTGGTGGAGAGGTGCACTGCACTGACGTTGTCGCAGTAGACCAACGTGCTCCGGGTCAGGGGACTGTGGAGCTCACCAAGGAGTTGCCGGAGCCAGGAGGCCTCAGCCACGCCGTTAGCAACAGCGCGGTACTCCGCCTCGGCACTGGAGCGGGAGACCACCGGCTGGTGCTTGGACGACCAGGACACCAGGTTGCCGCCGAGGAAGACAGCATAGCCGGAGGTGGACCGGCGAGTGTCTGGACACCCGGCCCAGTCAGCGTCGGTGTAGACGACGAGCTCGGTGGAGGCAGACCGGTGGAGAAGTAGGCCGTAGTCGACGGTGCCGCGGAGGTAGCGGAGGAGGCGCTTGAGGGCCGTGAGGTGAGGCTCGCGCGGATCATGCATATGAAGGAAAATCTGCTGAACTGCATATGTGATGTCCGGGCGGGTGAATGTGAGGTACTGAAGCGCCCCCGCAAGACTCTTGTACGCGGTAGGGTTAGTGACTGTGGCGCCCTCGGTCTCTGACAGCTTGGCCTGAGTGTCAACAGGGGTGGAGCAAGGCTTGCAGTCAGTCATCCCAGCTCGCTCCAGGATATCAATAGTATACTGCCGCTGGTGAAGAAAGAGACCCCCGGGACGAGGCTCAACGGTGACCCCGAGGAAGTGATGGAGCACACCGAGGTCCTTCATCGCGAACTCCTGCTGAAGAGAGTTGATGATCCGTCGTAGTAGTGTCGGGCTGGAGGCGGTGAGCACAATGTCATCAACATAGAGCAGCAGATAGGCAGTCTCCCCACCGTGGTGGTAGATGAACAGTGAAGTATCTGACTTGGCCTCCACAAACCCCAGAGTGAGCAGGAATGCAGCAAACCGAGAGTACCACGCCCGAGGGGCCTGCTTGAGGCCGTAGAGTGACTTGTTGAGGTGGCAGACCAGATCAGGGCGAGAAGAGTCAGCAAAGCCCGTCGGCTGACTGCAGTAGACTGTCTCAGCAAGTGTCCCGTGGAGAAAAGCATTCTTGACGTCCAGCTGATGCACGGGCCAGGAGCGAGAGAGAGCCAGTGAGTGAACCGTGCGGACTGTAGCTGGCTTCACCACGGGACTGAACGTCTCGTCATAGTCAACTCCAGGCCGCTGAGTGAAACCCCGGAGTACCCAGCGAGCCTTGTACCGCTCAAGAGTGCCATCAGCCCGACGCTTGTGTGTCTATATCCACTTGCCGGTGACGACATTGGAGCCAGGTGGACGAGGCACCAGATCCCAGGTCTGGTTGGCGAGAAGAGCCGCGTACTCCTCCATCGCCCGACGCCAGTGAGGGTCGGCCAGGGCGTCGCGCACGGAAGAGGGTACCATAGAGATCCGCGGCTCGCCGGGCGTCGCAGCGAGAGCCTGGGGCCGCAGTACCCCCGCCGCCTGCCGCGTCACCATGGGGTGAATATGACGCGGGTGGCGGTGAAGAAGAGGCGGGTGGTACACGGGCGGCTCGACCCGGGCAGCCGGCAGTGGTGGAGGCGGCGGCGTAGGCGTCCACGGCGGAGAGGCGGCCACGGGAGGAGACCGAGGTGGCGACGACGGTGACGGATCCAGCACCAGGGGCGGTGAGGCCGCCCGCGCACGGCGCTGGTAGACACGCACCGGCTGGGCGAAGCGCGCGGGAGGTGCCGCAGGCGTCGGACCCGTGTCGGGCGCAGGGTCGGGCGCAGTCCCGGGGAACGTGGCCGCCAGACCGGCGCAAGGCGCAGGGTCAGGCGCAGTCCCGGGGGACGTGGCCGCCGGACTGGCGCAAGGCGCAGGGTCAGGCGCAACCCCGGGGGACGTGGTTGCCGGACCGGCGCAGGGCGCAGGGTCCGGTGTAGCTCCAGAGGGCGGGGAGCCGGGGCACGAGCCCGGCGGAGGGCGCGGTGGAGGGGGACCTGCAGGGTAAAACAGTAATGGTGGCTGGGCCACTGCGTCAGTGGGAAACGGGGAGGAGAGGTCAAGGTCGGAGGTGGGAGTGTGGGTGGTGGTGGGAGGTGGGGTGGTGGCGGAAAAGGGGAAGTCAGACTCGTCGAAGACAACGTGACGGGAAATGAGGACGCGACGAGAGGAGAGGTCAAAGCAACGGTACCCCTTGTGATCCGGGGAGTACCCGAGGAAGACACACCGAGTCGACCGAGGAGCCAGCTTGTGAGCAGCAGTGGCAGTGGTGTTAGGGTAACACGCACACCCGAAGACACGGAGGTGGTCGTAACGAGGAGGGGTACCGAAGAGGGCGTGGTGAGGAGTGGGAGCGGGACAGACAACAGAAGGTAATCGGTTGAGGAGGTAGGTGGAGGTGTTTAGGCTCTCGGCCCAAAAGCGAGCAGGAAGGGAGGCCTGCAAGAGGAGGGTGCGAATAGTGTCGTTTGTGATGCGAATCATGCGCTCGGCCTTGCCGTTCTGGGAGGAGGTGTAGGGGCACGACATGCGCAACTGCATGCCATGCGAGAGGAAGAAGGCACGAGACGTGGAGTTATCGAACTCACGCCCGTTGTCACACTGAACGGCCTTGATGGTGAGGCCGAACTGAGTGGACACCCAGGCAAAGAAGTGGAGGAGCGTGGAGAAAGTGTCAGACTTGGCACGAAGAGGAAAAGTCCAGGAATAGTGAGAGAAATCATCCACCAACACAAGGTAGTATTTATAGCCAGAAATGCTAGGGACAGGAGATGTCCACAGATCGCAATGGACAAGGTCAAAGATATGGGCCACATGAGAAGAAGTAGGAAAAGAAAGACGAACATGTCGGCCCAGTTGGCACGCATGACACAAATGCTCATCGCGAGCTCGAGTACATGGTATGGCAGAGCTACGACTAAGCTGTGTCAAGGCATCGCGGCCAGGGTGACCAAGGCGACGGTGCCAAGTAGTAGAGGAGGTGGTGAGGGTGAAAGCAGCTGACGAAGTGGGAGGCGAAGACCACGGAGTGGAAGCAGGAAACCGAAGAGTGTAAAGGGGCCCCGTGCTGTCGCAACGGAGAAGAGGACGCCCGAAAGCCAAGTCCTTTACAGTGAGACCAGAAGGATCGAATTCAACAGAACAAGAGTTGTCAGCTGTGAAACGGCAAATAGAAAGAAGGTTTTGAACCATATTGGGAGCAACAAGGACATCGGGAAGAAGGAAGGAGCCATGAGTGTTAGCGGCACCCACGGACGTGACCGGAAGGCAAGAGCCATTCACGACCATGATGGACGAAGGGTGAGTCGAAGAGGGAGGGTGAACAGAAGAGAGGAGACCAGGGTTGGGAGTGGTGTGGTAGGTGGCTCCCGAGTCAGCGATCCAGTCGGAACTGACTGGTGGTGTTAGGCCTAGGGTGCTGAAAGAGCGGGCCAAGGCCGTCGGATCCCAGCCGACAGGCCCCGGCAGGGTACCGGGAGGTGGAGTCCCATGCGACGGTAACGGGACAGCCCCAACGAACATGGCCACCGGTGTACTCCCCAGACCCCCCCACACCCCGCTCGTTCTCGGTGTAGGAGGGCCAAGAAGAGACGGCGGAGGCGGAGGCGACGGTCGGGGAAGTGATGAAGCGGGAAGGATGGCGCCGGCCGCGGGGAAGGCGAGGAGCCGTTCTGCCGCGGCGATGCGACGAGCCAACGCGTCAGCCGCATCGCGCTCCCGCTCCCACGCGAGGGCAGCTGCGTGCACACGCGCTTGGCCCTCTGCGGCAGCAGCCCGGGCAGCGACAAGGGCGGCAGTGCGGGTGAAGTCACCGGCGGCAGTGCCCGCTACTGCGCCAAGAGAGGGGCCAAGGAGGAGGCCGCTCGCACCGGTAGAGATCGCGCCGAGGGGCAGCCCGGCCGCAGCGCGCGCAGCAGCAGCTGTGCCCGAGGGGAAGACTGCACTCGTGCCGGCGGCGGCAGTGCCCGCAGCAGCAGCGGCGCGAGGAGGAGTGGCGCCCGCAGCAGCAGCGGCGCGAGGAGGAGCAGCGCCCGCAGCAGCGCGTGCAGCAGCAGCTGTGCCCGAGGGGAAGACTGCGCTCGTGCCGGCGGCAGCAGCGCCCGCAGCAGCAGCGGCGCGAGGAGCAGCGGCGCCCGCAGCAGCGCGAGGAGGAGCAGCGCCCGCAGCAGCGCGTGCAGCAGCAGCTGTGCCCGAGGCGAAGACTGCGCTCGTGCCGGCGGCGGCAGCGCCCGCAGCAGCAGCGGCGCGAGGAGGAGCGGCGCCCGCAGCAGCAGCGGCGCGAGGAGGAGCAGCGCCCGCAGCAGCACGTGGAGGAGCAGCGCCCGCGTCGGCCGGGCCAGCAGCAGCGCCCGTGCCTGCAGCGCCGAGGAGGCCGGCGCCCTCCCCTGGACGAGCGCCAGGAGCAGAGAGCGGAGGTGGAGGCGCGTGCAGCAGCAGAGGAATCTGAGCAGAGAGGGGAGGCGGAGGCACGGCCAACAGCAGCAGGGCCCGCGCCCGCATTCGCGCCAGCCATGGCCGGGCCGCCGCGGAGAGGGGAGGCGGAGGCAGAGGCGGCGCAGCAGGGCCCTGCGCCCGCGCCGGCCGGGACGCCCGCGACAGCACGCGCGCCGGCCGGGGCGCCCGCGCTCGCGGCAGCGACTGCGCCGGGCTGCAGCACCCGCCTGCGCCCGTGGCCGCGCCCGCGCTGCGCTGCGCCCGCGGCAGCACTTGCGCGGCGGCGGCGGCCAGGGCTGCAGGTGCTCTGCCCGGCAGCTGCGCGCGCGCAAACGGGGTTCAGGGCGTGGGGAGGGGAAGAAGGAGGGAGAGGGGGGAGGGGAGGGAGGAGGGCCGGCCATGGCCGTGGCCGGCCGGCGGCGCGCCGGCAGCAGGGGAAGGAGGCCGGCGGCTGTCAGTTGGGAGAGGTGGGGAGGAGAAAACCCTAGCTTGATACCATGTTGGAGAGAATGAATTGGATTCTTGGGCTAACCCCTAGAGGGGTAGCAATAGTAGCAGCTGTTACATGGGCCTAGACTCATTAACTCTAACAACTATGACTTTTGATCACTAAATTTCTAATGTAATATATATCTACAGTATCATGATACTATTTTTCAAGTCCAATCTACTCCCTCTATTCCGTTATACAGGGCGCTTTCGCATTTTTGCTTTTGACCATATTACTAGGCGGGCTGAAGTGTCGAGGGGACAGGTAATTGCTCCAGACAGCTGAAGCTGTCACATGCATGCATGGGGGCCTAGCACTGAAGTGCCAGATGCTCTCGGAACGAGTTGATTTGGTGGAAGAGCCAGGGAAGAATTTACAAACATGGGCAAGAAACGGAATGACGGACAGACTTCATGGCCAGCGGTGCGGATAATAACGCGAGTTAATATGTTTGCATGCGAGATGAACAGACGTCTTGGTATCTGTAAATACCTTTGTAATGCCCTGTAAAACGGAACGGAGGGAGCACTAATTTTTTTCTCGAATATGCAGGAGAATTGCATATCGTTGCATTAAGATAGAAGAAAGGGCTAAAATAGCCATATAGTATAACCACACACACCCTTGCCTCGAAAGGCCTGAAAATTACATTCGCGCCTGGAAAGGAAACCAAAAATAAAACGACCGGCCCTAAGCAGCTCTAGTGTCCGACCGGTCGAGCAGCAACTAGGGCGCTCAACCCTTTAGCTCCTGCCATCATCCAGAAATCCATTTCCTCTTTAGCCAAAAGGACAACCCGCTCGACCATGGGGGAGATGTTGCTGAACACCGCATCATTCCGAGTCTTCCAAAGAGTCCATGCCCCCAAAACGACCAAAGCATTAAAACCTTTTTTAACATCCTGTAAGGGAGCACTAATTAAAATTTCATGTTAACACATGCATTCACTAACTCTTGGTAGTTGGTACTATCATAATAGCTTCTCAAGCAAATATTGCTAGTGTGATGATATAATTGTCATTTGAATCTGAGTGCTGAGCACCTTCAGTTTCAATATGTAAAACAATATTGATTGTCAAAGTTTAGATATTTTGACTTAATAAAGCAACTCAAAACATATTATTTGTCATTGAGGGAGTACGTAATATACTAAATAACTGATCACATGGTACTAATTAATTGCTTTGTGTAAACTGTTGGAGTATACGGGTTAGGCCCATGAGGCCCATGTATTGAAACCTATATAGCTACCCTTCTTAGGGTTAGCCTAATAATCTCAATTAGAATTCTCAGCATGGTATCAAGCTAGGGTTAGGTCCTCTCCTCCCTCCCTCCCTCCCAGCCGCCGGCGCAGCTTCCTCCAGCCGCCGGCGCCGCCGCGGCCTCCATGGCCGGCGGTGAGGACTTCCCTCCCCTTCCCCATCCCAACTCCTGGGCGCGCATCGCTGCTTCCCGTCCTGGCGGCACCGCCGCAGCAGCCGCCGCAGCCGTCGCGCAGGGCGCGGGCGCGGGCGGCGCGCAGGGCACGAGCGCGGGCGGCGGCCTCGCGGCCGCAGCAGCCGCGGGCGGCCCCGGCCTCGCGGGCGCGGGCGGACCAGGCGCGGGCCTCGGCTCGCGGGCGCGGCCTCAGCCGCCGGGGCGGCCCCGGCCTCGCAGCCGCCGCGGGCGGCCCGGCCTCGCGCAGGCGCAGGCGCGGGCGGGCTCGGCCTCGCGGGCGCGGCCTCAGCCGCCGCGGGCGCCCCGGCCTCGCAGCCGCCGCGGGTGGCCACGCGCCTCGCAGCGGCGCAGGCGGCCCACCCTCTCTCGGCGCGGGCGACCAGGCGCGGGCGCCCCTCTTCCCCTCCCTCGCCGAGCTCGTCGCCTTGCCGCGTGGTGCTGCTTCCTGCGCATATCTCCCTGGCGCGGGCGGACTCGCTCATCAGCCGTTCCCACCGCCCCCTCCTACTCACTTGGGGACTGCGGAGGCCACCCTCGCAGCCGCCCTCAACGCAGCTCGGGCAGCCGCTGCGGCAGGGCAGGTGCGTGTCCAGGCTGCCGCTCTCGCCTGGGAGCGTGAGCGCGATGCTGCTGATGCCTTGGCCCGCCGTATCGCTGAGGCCGAGCAGCTGCTCGTCTTCCCCACTCACCACGACGCCAGCGCTACTTCCTCCGGCTCCCCAGCGACTCATCGTCCGCTCGCCACCGCGGTGCTCTGGCATGATCCGGCCGATCCCCTTGTGGCACAGCTGCACATCCAGGCGGGTGGTGTCCAAACCATCCGGAATCTGGTCACCGTCGTCCTGGAGCCTGAGTCACCTTCCTACGCTCGCTGGCGTGACCAGGTCCTCCTCACTCTCCGTCGCTACGCTCTGGATGACCACGTCCTCCTCGACACTCCGGCTGCGGCTCAGACCCCTGCGTGGCTGCGACTCGACAGTATTGTCCTCTCCTGGATTGTCGGCACCATCTCCCTCGACCTTCAGGATCTGGTCCGCAACACTCCTGGCGCTCGACACGCGTGGGTAGCTCTCGAGGGGCAGTTCCTGGGCAATGCCGAGGCCCGGGCCCTGCGTCTCGATGCAAGCTTCCGCACGTCTGTTCAGGGGGACCTCTCCGTGGGTGAGTTCTGCCGCCGCATGAAGGGCCTCGCCGACTCTCTGGGTGACCTGGGATGTCCGGTGGACGACCGGATCCTGGTCCTCCAGGTCCTTCGCGGCCTCAGTGACCGCTACAGCCACCTGCGGACATGGATCACCCGGCAGCGGCCATTTCCCTCCTTCCTGCAGGTCCGCGACGATCTGGTCATGGAGGAGCTCACTCAGGGCATCCAGTCCGGGTCGCACTCGACACCAGGATCTTCGTCCACCTCGACTGCCCTCGCTGCGGCTTCATCACCACGCTCCACCGCTCCGCCTGCATCGTCTCTTCTTGGTCCTCCTCCCCCCGGGCCGAGCGGCGGTGGGGGGGGTCGTGGCGGTCGTCGTCGACGTGGGGGGGGCCGTGGTGCAGGGTCCGGTCGTGGGACTGCACCGGCCGCCCCGGCTCCTCCTCGGGGTGGTGTGCCCTGGCCATCCTTCCACAACCCATGGTCAGGGCGCATCTCCATGTGGCCCTACCCGGGGGCAGGTGCTGACCCTCGTGCTCCGTCGGCCATGCTCGCGGGCACGGCTCCGTTCCCGGCACCGTGGACTGGCCCGGCAATGCCTGCCCCTCCGGCCCCTCCGTCGTCCTGGACTCCCCCTGCCGGGATGCCTGGGGCCGTCGGTTGGGACCCGACGGCCTTGGCTCGCTCCTTCGGCACCATGACCCTCACGCCTCCGGTTGGACAGGACTGGATCGCCGACTCAGGAGCCACGTTCCATACCACCCCTGACTCTGGTATTCTCTCCTCCGTCCACCCACCTTCTCCTTCTCATCCTTCGTCCATCATGGTCGCAAATGGTTCCTGTATTCCTGTCACTTCTGTGGGTGCTGCCGGCGCCCATGGCTCCTTTCATCTTCCTGATGTCTTGGTTGCTCCATCTATGGTTCATAACCTTCTTTCGATTCGTCGTTTTACAGCTGACAACTCTTGTTCTGTTGAATTTGACTCTTCTGGTCTTACTGTGAAGGATTTGGTCTCCCGGCGTCCACTGCTCCGATGTGACAGCTCGGGGCCCCTTTACACGATTCGCCTTCCTCCGTCCCCGTCTTCCACTTCGTCAGCTGCTCTCGCCACCTCGACTTCCTCCACTACCTGGCACCGTCGTCTTGGACATCCCGGCCGAGACATTCTGATCCAGCTTAGTCGTAGTTCCGACATATCATGTACTCGGACTAGAGATGAGCACTTGTGTCACGCGTGTCAGCTGGGTCGACATGTTCGCCTTCCTTTTCCTACCTCCTCTTCACATGCGACCCATCCTTTTGATCTTGTACATTGTGACCTATGGACATCTCCTGTCATGAGTCTTTCTGGTTATAAATACTATCTTGTCTTGGTGGATGATTTCTCTCACTATTCCTGGACTTTTCCCATTCGCGCTAAGTCTGACACTTTCTCCACGCTTCTTCACTTCTTCGCCTGGGTGTCCACTCAGTTTGGCCTCACCATCAAGGCCGTTCAGTGCGACAACGGACGCGAGTTCGACAACTCCACGTCCCGTGCTTTCTTCCTCTCTCACGGCGTGCAGTTACGCATGTCGTGCCCTTATACCTCCTCCCAGAACGGCAAGGCCGAACGCATGATTCGCACCACCAATGACACCCTTCGCACCCTCCTCTTGCAGGCCTCTCTTCCTACCCGCTTCTGGGCTGAGGCTCTTCACACCTCCACCTACCTCCTCAACCGTTTACCTTCCGCTGCTTGTCCTGCTCCCACTCCTCACCACGCTCTCTTCGGTACCCCTCCTCGCTACGACCACCTCCGTGTCTTCGGGTGTGCGTGTTACCCTAACACCACTGCCACTGCTCCTCACAAGCTGGCTCCCCGGTCGACTCGGTGTGTCCTCCTCGGGTACTCCCCGGATCACAAGGGGTACCGTTGCTTTGACCTCTCCTCTCGTCGTGTTCTCATCTCCCGCCACGTTGTGTTCGATGAGACCGACTTCCCTTTCTCCACCACCACCTCTACTCCTTCCACCACTCCACCTCCCACCTCCGATCCGTTTTACACTGACGCGGTGGTCCAGCCACCTTTGTTTGTTTACCCTGCAGGTACCACCCTCCCACCTGCCACGCCGGTCTCGCACCCTGTGTCACCGTCCTCGGGTGCACTGCTGGACCCTGTGCCCAGTGCCGGTCCGGTGGAGACGTCCACCCCGCTGGATCCTGCGCATGGCGCGGGTCCCGCGTCTGTGGCACCTCCCGCTCGCTACGCTGAGCCGGTGCGTGTCTACCAGCGGCGTGCGCGGGCACCGGTGCGTGCTGCCTCGCCAGCCACGCCTGTCGCCGCCTCTCCGCCGTCGACACCCACGCCCCCGCCACCGCCTTCACCACCCACTGCTCGGGGTGACCGGCCGGTTTATCACCCGCCGCTTCTTCACCGCCACCCGCGTCATGTACACCCCATGGTGACGCGGCATGCGGCGGGGGTACTCCGGCCTCGTGCTCTCGCCTCGACGACCGATGCCACGGGGGTCTCTCCGGTACCCTCTTCCGTGCGGGACGCCTTGGCTGACCCACACTGGCGTGGTGCAATGGAAGAGGAGTACGCGGCTCTTGTCGCCAACCAGACCTGGGATCTGGTACCCCGTCCACCTGGAGCCAATGTGGTCACCGGAAAATGGCTCTGGACTCACAAACGGCGGGCTGATGGATCTCTCGAGCGCTACAAGGCTCGCTGGGTGCTCCGGGGTTTCACACAGCGGCCTGGAGTTGATTATGATGAGACTTTCAGTCCAGTGGTCAAGCCTGCTACTGTCCGCACAGTCCTCTCGTTGGCTCTCTCGCGCTCCTGGCCAGTGCATCAGCTGGATGTCAAGAATGCATTTCTTCATGGGACACTTGCTGAGACAGTCTACTGCAGTCAGCCTGCGGGTTTCGTTGACTCCACCCAGCCTGATCTGGTCTGTCGCCTCAACAAGTCTCTCTACGGCCTCAAGCAGGCTCCCAGGGCGTGGTATTCTCGGTTTGCTGCCTATCTGTTCACCCTGGGTTTTGTGGAGGCCAAGTCCGATACTTCGCTGTTCATATATCACCACAGCGGGGAGACTGTCTATCTGCTGCTATATGTTGATGACATTGTGCTCACAGCTTCCAGCCCGACACTGCTGCAGCGGATCATCACTTCCCTTCAGCAGGAGTTCGCGATGAAGGATCTTGGTGTGCTCCATCACTTTCTTGGGATCACTGTTGAGCCCCGGCCAGGGGGCCTCTTTCTTCATCAGCGGCAGTACACTCTTGATATCCTCGAGCGCGCTGGGATGACTGACTGCAAGCTCTGCTCCACCCCTGTTGACACTCAGGCCAAGCTGTCAGAGACCGAGGGCGCCACAGTCACTGATCCTTCCGCATACAGGAGTCTTGCGGGGGCGCTTCAGTACCTCACCTTCACCCGCCCGGACATCACATATGCAGTTCAGCAGGTTTGCCTTCATATGCATGATCCGCGGGAGCCTCACCTCACGGCCCTCAAGCGCCTCCTCCGCTACCTCCGCGGCACCGTCGACTACGGCTTGTTTCTCCACCGGTCCGCCTCCACTGAGCTCGTCGTCTACACCGACGCGGACTGGGCCGGGTGTCCGGACACTCGCCGGTCCACCTCCGGCTATGCTGTCTTTCTCGGCGGCAACCTCGTGTCCTGGTCGTCCAAGCGCCAGCCGGTGGTCTCCCGATCCAGTGCCGAGGCGGAGTACCGCGCCGTTGCTAACGGCGTGGCTGAAGCCTCCTGGCTCAGGCAGCTCTTGGGTGAGCTCCATAGTCCCCTGACCCGGAGCACGCTGGTCTACTGCGACAACGTCAGTGCCGTGTACCTCTCCAACAACCCCGTTCAGCACCAGCGGACCAAGCATGTGGAGATCGACCTCCACTTCGTCCGTGACCGGGTGGCCATCGGCGATGTTCGGGTTCTCCACGTCCCGACCACTTCTCAGTTCGCCGACATCTTCACCAAGGGCCTCCCGTCCTCGACCTTCTCCGAGTTCCGCTCCAGCCTCAACATCACTAGTGGCTAGTTGAGTCTGTGGGGGGGCATGTGTGTGTGCTGTTTCCTTCTTTTCGTGCCCAGTCTTGCAACTCCGCTGCGCCGGTAGTTCAGACTGCGGGGGGGTGTTGGAGTATACGGGTTAGGCCCATGAGGCCCATGTATTGAAACCTATATAGCTACCCTTCTTAGGGTTAGCCTAATAATCTCAATTAGAATTCTCAGCATAAACTAACATATATACATTCTAGATATAAGATAAAAGACCTCACAATCCTCACCTCATCATGCTACAGTTCCATAGGAGCTAGCAGTCCAATTTTCTGAAAAATAGTGTACTACACTTACCTCACGACCACACAGGAAATCTGCAGGGGTGTTAATAGTTTCAGGTGTTTGATCAAAAAGTGGGCATGCCGCGGGGCTTGGCAATTCCTTCTCTGACAACCTATTGCAGTCCAACAATGATTAAAAGGATAGCAAGCCATATGAAATTTTATTACTGTATGGGACCCCAGATTTCCTAATCCACTTTCATGGTAGCGAATTGAATGGTTCCAACAAAGAACACAATCACTTTTGATACATCTCCTTCCCTCAACTCTGATGCTCAATGCTGGAAGATATCTTATTTTTTTTAAATGAGGGGACACAGTTCAAATAGCTGCACCTAAAAGCTGTATTCGTTCCTCTTCCTTGCTCAGTATGGTGGAATTGGTGACTGATAACCATAAATTTATTGATTTTATTCTATATTGAAGTTCTCTCCTTTGAATTGAGAACCTCTATCACTCTGCAAGCCTCTACTCAAATGATTTCGCATTATTATGCTTTATACGAATCTGTCATATGTCATGCCTTGTGACTTGGCACAGTTTCTGATTTTATGTAACCTTTTTGGCACGTGAGTCAAGCTTTTATTAAATTCAGGGACCATTAGAATTTTGTCACAAGCGTTTCAGAACTTAATGGATGGAAAGATTTAGAAATGCACTTTCCTGCTAGCAATACCAGTCTCATTCTTATTTTATTGTCTTTTGTTTATTTCCATCGAAGCAGGAAGTTCCAACTTTCTGCATGTATTATGCGTTGTTTAAAGAGCAAATTGGTGATGCACTGGCTGCGCGCTCTCTTTTTACTAAAGCAAGAAGTTACTTCACTTCTGGGTTTTATGCAAATATTAATAGGCTGGCCAACATGGAAAAACGAATGGTATACACCAATACATTTTTGTCCCTTTTGTATCTTCTATAAACTTGTACCCTTTGCCATAATATTATCCTCTTACATACAATGTTTAAATGTTCATAGGGAAACACTAAAGCAGCTTCTGAGATATATGAGACAGCAATTGAGGATGCAATGCAGCAGAACATAGAGTTGCTTCCTGACCTGTACAGCAATTTTGCTCAGTTCATATATGCAGTAAGAACAAAGTACTTTGCCATGGACTCGCTGAGTATGCTATGCCCATTTCAGTTCTTATACATGCTAGCTGCAAAGACATCCTTCAAGTCCATGAAATGAAATGTGCAGCTTGTAGGTTGTTCATTCTTTGTCAAACATGTATTCCCATATCTGCAATTGACTGAAATTAGATTAATATATATATGTGTGATCAATGTTCATGAAGGATGAATAGAATTGGTGGAATTGGATGATTTATTGCATTGGGCTTTATAGGCTGATTTTATAGGGTACATAGGACTAACACCCCACGTGGGTAGACAATGAGGTACTCTTTCTATTTACTCTAACATTCCCCTATAGTCACAACGGGAGCGCTGTAGGGTGAGACTTTAGAAGAAGGACAAGCTAGCATCCCCCCGCAGTCATAGCAGTCATGCGCATGTATGCTGTGGCTAGAGAAGAAGCCGATGAGTTTTCATGCAAGGCGGTAGCCCTTTGTACCGATGTCGAGGTAGTTGAGCGTAAGGGCGCATTAGCCGTGGTCGAAGAAGCTGTGCTGAAGATGGCCGTGGTCGACGTAGTTGTGGTCGGGTGCCGTGTCGATGGAGCTGCAACAGGCGCACAAGGGCGCCATGGTGACGACGGAGATGTGTCGAGGCAGTTGTCGTGGGAGAAGACGATGCAGTTAGGGCCATCGTGGAAGTAGAAGAAAGACGACGACACAATCGAGGCAGACGAGGTGGGAACAGGAGGGTCGATGTTGAAGTCGATGCAGTCAAGCCGCTTGAGTGCCGAGGTGCAATTGGGTTTGCCACACCCAGTAACGCGTCGGGGACGAAAGCATGCGTCGGGATGAATATAATTGGTGGAATTGGATGGTTAGATGATTTATTGCATTGGGCTGCATGAGCTGATTATAACGGGAGACAATGAAGTACTATTCTTATTTTCTCTAACATCCCCCTACAGTCATAACGGGAGCGCTGCAGATGATGAAACTGTAGAAGAAGCTGACAAGCTAACATTGTCCCGCAATCATAGCAGTCAATGCGCATGTATGTTGTGGCTAGAGAAGAAGCCGATGAGTCCTCATGCAAGACGGTAGCCCTTTGTGCCGATGTCGAGGTAGCCGAGCGTAAGGGCGCATTAGCCATGGTCGAAGAAGTCGTGCTGGAGATGGTCGTGGTCGATGTAGTTGTGGTCGGGTGCCGTGTCGATGGAGCTGCAGCAGGCGCACAAGGGCACCATGTTGATGACGGAGATGTGTTGAGGCAGTTGTTGTGGGATAGGGCAATGCCGAAGTCGATGTAGTTAGGGCCATCGTGGACATAGAAGAAAGACGATGACACAATCGAGGGAAACGAGGTGGGAACGGGAGGGTCAATGCTGAAGTTGATGTAGTCAAGCCGCTTGAGCGCCGAGGTGCAATTGGGTTTGCCAGACCCAGAAACGCGTCGGGGACGAAAGCACGCGTCGGGATGAGTTGAATTGGATGGTTGAATGATTTATTGCATTGGGCTGCATGGGTTGATTATATATGGTACATAGGACTAACAGCTCACGTGTGTAGACAACGTGGTACTATTCTTATTTACTCTAACATCCCCCCCCCCGCAGTCACAGCGGGAGCGCTGCAGACGATAAGACTGTAAAGAAGCTGGCAAGCTAACATCCCCTGCAGTCATAGCAGTCGATGTGCACGTATGATATGGCTAGAGAATAAGCCGATGAGTCCTTATGCAAGGCGGTAGCCCTTTGTGTCGATGTTGAGGTAGCCGAACGTAAGGGCGCATTAGCCGTGGTCGAAGAAGCTGTGCTAAAGATGGCCGTGGTCGACATAGTTGTGGTCGGGTGCCGTGTCGATGGAGCTGCAGCAGACGCACAAGGGGCGCCATGGTGATGACGAAGATGTGTTGAGGTAGTCGTCGTGGGAGAGGGCGATAGGGCGATGCCGAAGTCGATGCAGTCAGGGCCGTCGTGGACGTAGAAGAAAGGCGACAACACAATCAAGGTAGACGAGGTTGGAACGGGAGGGTCAATGCCGGTTTGCCAGACCCAATAACGCGTCGGGATGAATAGAATTGGTGGAATTGGATGGTTGGATGATTTATTGCATTGGGCCAGGCTGATTATATAGGATACATATGACTAACACCCCATGTGGGTAGATAATGTGGTACTATTCCTATTTACTCTAACTGTCCATAGCAATTTTTGTCTACTTCTAAAGTAAGATGTGAGAAACTGTTAATTTTTCTGTTGTATTTGCATTATTCAATGTGTAACAAAATCTGTCTCTGCTTCTATGGTAAGATACAGGAAACTGTTGATTTTTTATCCAACATATTTTTTTTGAAGCAAATTTTATCTAACATATTCTTCATTGCTAGTGTCTTTATTACACTATTACGTTTTCTTTTTTAGTTTAGGCTGACATGTTGTTCAATACAGGCTAGTCATAGCATTATTGAGGCTAAACAAGTCTTTGTCAAGGGAATAAATCGTGCACCCTGTAAACCATTGATTAAGGTGCATAATTTATTGAGTACAGTTTATACAGTATTTACCTTTACCTGTACATAAAGAAGCCTTGGTAATTTTTATTTTGTTATGTTTCTGATTAGGGATTCATACAGTTCATGAGTACACATGGAGGGCCTAAAGACATACCTCTTCTTGATTCTGTTATTTCTAATGCCGTCACCCCAGGATGTGATTTATCTTCAGCCTTTAGCACAGAGGACCGTGAAGATATCTCATTGTTGTTTTTGGAGGTTAGAGAGTTTCCAATTGCTAAGCAATTATTTTCCTCCCCACATGTTCTTTAGTAGGGGGTGTACAAGTACCTATTGCATTTGCAGTTTGCAAAATGGCCATCTATGTACTTGTGCACCTCCTTCACTTCCATCACGAATCAGATGGTGACTTGGATGAAATAGGGGTGTCCACAGGATATGATCCTCTTCAATATGTACTGGTACAACACACTTGTGTTACACATGATGGAAAAGTTCACACAAATAATTTTGATATTTTATTTCTAAATTGATTCGTTAATAACTAAAATAAATTCATCTTTTGTCCCATCAAATATTTATAGACAGGTAGATATTAACTCTAACTAGGAGCAATGACAAGTCAACAATAAATTATGCATGTTTTTTCTTTGTTACAGTTTGGTGGTTGGTATTGGGGATTCAAAAATATGTATATTATACTGAATCAAAATAGCCTTGTGCTATAGCCTGTAGTATCTTAATGGTTGGTTTGGGGACCTCGAACCAGAATAGGAATCCTCTGCTTATCAAATGGCAGGACAAAGGAATCAAGGCTAGTACTGGGTTGTCTTGTCTCTACTCAATGATTATATTATCTAAGGAAGAAATATTTGTGTACCCTTGCTTGATCATTTCCAGCCAGAATTGCATTCTTCATTTTGATTTTGATGATAGTTGTCATCTTTTATTTTTAATGTTGTGCTACTTTCCATGAACGCCTTACACATAACTAGCATTCTCGGAGTACTAAGTTACCTATTCTGCTCTTGGTCATAAAATTTTTGGTGCTCACAAAGACATCCAAACCTTTCTTACATCAAACTCCCTGTACATGTACAGATTGAATTTAGGACATCAAAATTGCATGTCTGTTAGAAGTTTTTTTTTCATAATGTATAATCTTCCACATTAAGTATTTAAGTCTAGTATGCGGAGGACTACTAAAGCATCCACATGTCCACAACAATGACAACAAAGCCTTTTAGGTGGGGGCGAGCACACATGACAAATTTAACTCATACTCTCTGTCCTATAATATAAGGTATCCAAGTGTTCAAAGTTTGTCCTAAGTTATAAGGGATTCTAGGTGAATTAACCCTCCAACTCAATTTAAAAAGGAAGCATTCACATGCATACCTAGTTACCTACCATTAATTTCTATTACTAATCCAAATATGGTAGCCAGGAAGGGTCACATGCATCAATTAGTTTAGGGTTTTAGGGTTTAGGGTTTAGGGTTTAGGGTCACATGCATCAATTAGTTTATCACATAATATGTATTAGAATTCCTACGATACCTTGTATGTATTAGAATTAGAATTCTTAGGATACCTTATACATTTAGTTTATCACATAATATGTTTTAGAATTCCTAGGATACCTTATATTCCAGGACAGAGGGAGTGGTATAAAAGATCGTGTACTCATACCACATTCTTATTAAAATCACACAGATAAGAGTACAAATGGTTAATAAATGGCATAGTTAAAGTTTGAAGGTGGCACCTTCCATAAAAAGGGTATTGGTCTTTAACACCGTAATATAATTCATTAATTCAACATTACCAAGATCCAATAGCTAAAAGAACCAACCTGTTTATTTAAAAACTAAATCAATTAGTGTGTATTATATGGGATAATATATCTCAAATGTAGTAAATTGTTGGACACCGTGGCGGTATGTGTTGGGTGAGTAGCGAGCTGCGCAGAGAGAAAGAGAGAGATGTGGCTGAGGAAGTTATGGCCTGTTGCGCTGTGGTACTGGCTATAAATCGGGCTCTACTACCGGTCCATCAAGGCGTTGCGCGTTGTGGGGTGGGTGGGTGGGTGGGGGGGGGTCCTTTCCTCCTCACCATGGTACCTGACCCACCCTGCTATAGAGAGTGCTCCGCCTCTTGTTCCAATCAAGTTGGGATAAGCTAGAGACAAATGCAAGAAGAGGTAATAGTATTGATATTAAAAGGGGCTGAGAGACTTGGTTGTGGCTCAGGTTGTGTCATGTGGGGCTGGCCCAGGGTGTCATATGGGGCCATTGGGCCCAAAGCAGGCCGACATGAACAGTACCCCGCGAGTACTGTAGCGGTGCGGGTACTGTTCACGCAGTGCTGTAGCGTCGTCGGTTTAGATTAGGGTTTGATTAGATTACTTAAAGGCTAAGTCTTCCCAGGACTATAAATAGAGGGGCTATGTATCCTTTCAATCTAAGCAAGAATATTATACCAATCTAATCTATCTCTTCTAAACAACTAAGCCTACGGCGGAGGAGCAAACCTCGCCGGAGAAGACGGACGACGGCTACGAGCGACGTAGCCGAGGTCCAGCTACCCTAGGGCTTGAGGCCCTTGACAACCTGGTATCACGTTCCAGAAGATCCTCGCCTTCCCGTTCCAGCCCACCACCAGCCGCCAGCCCACCACCAGCCGCTGATCCTCCACCAGCCGCCGCGCCGTCCCCATTGTCGTCCGTCGCATCGTGCCCTGATCTCCGGCGAGCACCACAACGACCGACCGCCAAGGTTCCAGAATATGGAGTTTCCGAAGTACGACGGCAAGTCCGACCCGCTCATCTTCATTAACCGCCGCGAGTCGTACTTCGACCAAGAACGCATCATGGAGGAAGAAAAGGTATGGATGGCTTCCCGTACTTTGGCAGATGACGCCCAGCTGTGGTTCCGCCAAGTCGTGCAGGATGAGGGCACACCGGTATGGCGTCGCTTCATCGAGCTGCTACACCTGCACTTTGGATCGCCCGCACGTCCCAACGTTCTCCATGACGTGTCCACAACGCTGGATCGCGTCATGTCGCTGCTCGAGACGATGAAGGAGCGTGAACGCCTGGCAGCCATACGCCAACAGGCGGCAGTACGCCTATAGGCGGCCGCATGGGGACTCCTAGCACGTCGGCGTGTGCACTGTCTCCGTGGGGAGACGCATGTCCCTGTTGTCTCTAGGACCATCACGTGGCCATCACCAGAGGAGCAAGCAGTCGTACGCCTGCAAGCAGCAGCGCGAGGCTTCCTTGCCCGACGAGTGGTGCGGAAGATGCGCGTGCTGCTCAGTTCATCGCTGCAATGTGCGTTCAACCACTCGAGCTCGCACATCCGTCCTATGGCTCCAATTGAAGTTGAGGTCCAAGTATGGGTTCTTCCGGTGCGGCGACCGCCCAGCGCCACCCATTAGGAAGCATTGACGGCGGTGGCTGTCCTGTCACCTTCCTTGGTGCTGGACAAATCCAGAGCACGAGTGGGCTGGTTGGTCCTCCACCCTTCCTCCCACATGCGGCCAGCGGTTGCGCTTTTCCCATGGGATCCAGGAGGACATTGTTGCACTCGAAATTTATTTCATATTTTAGTTCCAAATTTACTTAATGTTTTAGTCTTCAATAACAAAGGTAAGCCGAGATGTAAAAGGCTTAACTTTAGGTCGCGTCACGTAGGTCAACGGCAGCTCGTGGGCGAGCTGCTCGAAAAGAGGGGAGAGATGTCATGTGGGGCTGGCCCAGGGTGTCATATGGGGCCATTGGGCCCAAAGCAGGCCGACATGAACAGTACCCCGCGAGTACTGTAGCGGTGCGGGTACTGTTCACGCAGTACTGTAGCGTCGTCGGTTTAGATTAGGGTTTGATTAGATTACTTAAGGGCTAAGTCTTCCCAGGACTATAAATAGAGGGACTATGTATCCTTTCAATCTAAGCAAGAATATTATACCAATCTAATCTATCTCTTCTAAACAACTAAGCCTACGGCGGAGGAGCAAACCTCGCCGGAGAAGACTGACGACGGCTACGAGCGACGTAGCCGAGGTCCAGCTACCCTAGGGCTTGAGGCCCTTGACAGGTTGAGTGATGTAAATTGCTGACCACTAAAAGTGGAAAAAATATTTTTTTGGGACTAGAGGAGTAATAAGCATTTGGTTGAGCCATGTGCTAAATTGTTGTTGCAGATTAGGCAACATGCTTGTTTACCTACCAATCCATCTTAGCTAATGGATTTTCCCTTTTTTTATTTTCTGAATGGAAGCTAAGTTGCACGGATACGGATACGTGTATCGGTATCGGGCCGATACGGATACGCGGATATGTCATTTTTTCAAAAAACCCGATACGCCGATACATTTTATATTTTTTAATAAAATAAATAATAGTGTATATTCATATTTTTTTTAGAGGACAGTGTATATTCATATTCATATGTATATAATATAAAAAGAGAACTAATACACTAGTGAACCTCTAGTAAAAAAAAAGCCTATCAAAAGAGTCCAACTCATCTTGTCAATAGTCAATACTCCTTCTAACCCTTTTGTACGCATAACCAGCAGCACCTTCCTCTAAAAAAAAGAATCAGCAGTACCTTATCCTTATCCATCCACCTATCTTTCTCAGTCGTACACACCCTTCACGTAGCCGCAAACACTTCTCTCCCTTGTGCCCGTCGCCATCCGACTCTAACTGCTCCTTCCTCAGATACTCCTAGGATACATCCTAGGATACGTATCGGATGGCGTATCCCGGTTTTTTCTTTTTTCTTTTTTTTCTGGATACTCCTCGGATACGTATCGAAGGTGTATCGGATGCGTATCGGTATCCGATACGTATCAGATACGCGATACGTGCCTTCCTCGAAGTATCCGTGTTTCATAGAATGGAAGGCATGTTCCCTTGTTGTTGTCATTTATTTCTGTTGAATCTCAATTGTAGTTGTTTTGTTTTAAAAGGAGAATCTTAAGTGTCATGCTGGGATAACTTGAGATAATTGTAGTCCTTGCTTAAAATTTGCTCTGTTTCACTGGTCATGCTGAGGGAACATGCACCTGTTACAGCAGGAACTCTAATACATTGTCTCCTGTACACAATATATTGCATGCCTCATTTGTTTTCCTGCTCACAGTTTGTTGACCTCTATGGGGGTATTAAAGAACTGAGAAAGGCGTGGGCTCGGCATAGTAAACTGTTTCCTCACAGCACTGGGAACATTTCACAGCATTATTCTACTATGGGGAATAGCCTTCAAGAGACTAACAAGAGGAGGAAAACAGAACCTTTGATGGTTGCTCGTGATCATTCGTTAGAAGATACAATCAAACTGAAACAGCCGCCCAAAACTGATGTTTTTTCTCTTATAGTTGACAAAGAGAGTGAACCACAAGTGGACAAGGACATTGTGGATTCAGGAAAAGGACATAGAGATTCAGGAGAACAGAAAGCTTTAGAGATTGTCAGCTCAGATAAAGAGACCATCAGGATAGCTCAGGAATGCACTGACATTGTTCACAGTGAACATATCCTCGAAAAAAATGGAATGCAGAAGCAAATGAATTCACATGCCAAAGAAGAGACTAATCAAGATCTAATCTTGCATGAAGAAAATGATGAGAAAACAAATTCTCATGAGGTGGAGGCTCCTGTAGCTGAGTCAGGTGACTGTGATTCTCCTTCCAAAGCAATCGCTAGCTCTGAGAACATCAGTTCTCAGGGCAAGGTCATTGAGGTATCCGCAAGCAGCCATCTAGAAACAGTATGCTCAAAATATGACTCGCCGTCTGGATCAAACATGCACAAAGAAGGAAATTCTTCTGGTCCAGCTCGAATATCTCCAGAGCTGGAGGAAAGGCAACATGTGGAGGTTCAGGTAAAAGTCAAAACAGAGCATGATTTGTCTGTCAGTAATGCAAACCTAGAGAGGTCTTTCGATGGTCCAAATCCATCTGAATGTGACAAGGAAATCTCTGCCACTGGTCATGGGATTCAAGACCATATTCAATCTTCGCAGTCACATGAACTCTCAGCCTGTGCAAACCCTTCAAGCTTGGACTTAGCGAAAACAAAATCGGATACTGTCGGTTTTCAATCTCAACTTCGACACCAGTTGGGGAATGCTCAAACACACCAATCTAATATCCTTTCACAAAACATGCAACAGCAAGAGCTTACAATGGCTCATAATGTTCAAACATCTGCACAAATTCACGATCAATTATTTGTGCAGTCTAATCATGGAAACCAACAGTATCTTCAAATGATGCAAGGGTATGCATCACAAATGGGGCAATATTACCAGCAACAACTGTACTACCTACAGGCTCAGCACAATCAACAGATGCAGAGTCTGCAACAGCAACAGCTTCCAACTGAGCATCTTCAGCAAAATTTTATGCAGCAAGTACAACAGCTGAACCAGCAAATGGTACTTTGGCAGCAACAAGTGCAGCAGCAGCAACAAGTAGTACTACAACAGGCACTGCCAGCCCAGCAACTTCCTGACGAAAAACAGGGCCCGTGTCCTTCTGGAGATACTGAACACGACCAAAATAAACAGAAACAACAAGCACCTCAAATAGATCAACAAAGCCAGCAGTTGCAGCAACAACAGCTTCTTTATCTCCAGCAACAGCAGCAGCAGCAACAGCAAATGTATCTTATACAGCAGCAGCAGATGTATCAACAACAGCAAGCTCAGCAACAGCAGCTCTTTCAGCAGCAGTTAATGCAACAACAACAGTATGTACTGCAGATGCCACAGCAACAGCAAGACTCAGTTCAGCAGCAACAGCAACCGCAGCAACTGTTTCAGCAACAACAGCAGCAGATGATGCTTCTTCAGCAACAGCAGCAACAGCTTATGCAACAACAGATCCAACAGTACTTGCAACAGCAACAAAACCAACAAGGGCCCAAGGATCAGTCTTACAAGTCAAATCCTCAGGTACTTACCCAAATTCTGATGAAATACAATAAGTATGGGCATACACATGAGTGATAACCCATGCTGTACTCCTAACTTTTTTTTCTGAACAAATTCTAACTTTAAAATTTTCAGCAGTATTTCAACACCAAAGTTCAATTCTCGTATTATTCTTTTATGTTAATCCAGCTCCCCTGCCTTTCTTCAAGGTGTTGGCCTTCAGGATGCTTCATCATAAAAAATCTTACCAAATCAAACATCAAGTTTTAATGTGCTCAAATATCTAACTTAAGTATAAACTTTGGCTCTTCACTGTATGGAAAAAAAATAATATGCATAGGAGAGGGCTTGTTCAGCATATATTCATTAGTTAGTTAGGTTATAATTCTTATGAACCAATCTGACTTCTGTCCAGAGGGTGGGAGAGGGAGAGTCAAATGGAAAATGGGAGAGTATCTTGTTTATTCAGCTAATGGATATCCACTCTTGGTTTTGTTATGTTTATATATTTATACCATGGATGTCCTCTACTCGGTTTCATGTTCCTTTTTACAGAGATAACTACTTAACCAAACGCCTTATTTAAGATGTTTTTCCTTGTATTTCATGACTACTTGGCTACACTATTAAATCAAAATCCAATATTCATCTGAGTAATGCTACATCTGCAAAAATGTTTTACAAAAGACTTGACTTGCATTGCATGCTAACATGGACAACAACAATCGTGCACACTGATTTGAACTTACCAATTGAAAGGTTTCTGAAGGCAATGGATTTATCGATAGATTGATTAGGTGCCAATAGGCGAGGTACATATATAGGCAAGGACCCTGGGCAGGTTTATAGGATCATGACCACCGACCTATAATTAACCATAAAGGGCCTATATGCAGCTGTTTAACAGTTTTCTGTGGTGGTTGGTGATGGGAAAAAAGCCTTGGCCAGGGGGAGTGGTATCCCCTTGATTTTGTTTTTATGAAGTTTGTGCCAGCCTTTCGAACTTGAACCGGTGACAGGGGTTTCATTGACCCTGGACTTCAATGGTCTCACCAGTGTAATTCAATCTGGAGAATTTGACTGTGGTGGTGGTGGTTCATGTTAGCAGAGCACATAAGAAGGTGTAGGGTCGAGATGGCGGACTAGAGGGGGGTGAATAGTTCTTTCTAAAATTAATCGCACCGGCTAACCGAAACAAATGCGAAATTAAAACTATCGGTCCAGCCAAGACTACACCCCTCTATCTAAGTTCTCTAGCACCTTACAAAGATCCTAATTAAGCAACAAAGGTGCCGGGCTAGCTAGAGCTCACCTAATCAATCTAGCTTGCAAGGTTACACAAACCTATGCAATTAACACTTTAAGCAAACCAGGAGCTCCTAATCAATCTAGTGATGCAAAGCGCACAAAGCCTAAGCTCACTAGCAATGCTCAATAACAAGGCTACACAAGCCAAATTAGAGAGCTCAAATTACTTAGCTACACAAACTAAGCAATGTGACTAACAAGGCTACTCAAGCCAATTAGTCACGTAAGAGAGTTACTTCTATGCTACACAAGCAAGGAAGGTAACTAGCAAGCTACACAAGCTAACTAATTACAAGGGCAACTACACAAGCACAATATATGAGTAAATAAATACAAGCTTGAGTATGGAGATTGCAAACCAACGGGATGAACAAGGTTGACACAATGATTTTATCCCGAGGTTCACTTAGTTGCCACCAAGCTAGTCCCCGTTGACACAAGCTCAAGGTTGCCGCCGGTCCTCTTGCTAGTGGTGACTACACTAGTCACACTCTCCCACAAAGAGTGCTTACCACAAGCTCTGGCACTTGACCCGGCTGGACCACTTGATACTCTTCACATCTTGCTCAACTAGAGTTGCTCTTCGCGTCTCCCACGGGGCGAGCACAACACCCCTCACAAATCCTTCTCCGGAGCCACGCACAATCACCACGCGGGCTTCACAACGGAGACCACAATCCACCAAAGCCGTCTAGGTGATGGCAATCACTAAGAGTAATAAGAAATCCCCAAATCACAAAGATTTCCTAGTGCCACCAAATGCAATCCTCAAATGCACACACACTAGGCTCTTAATCCCTCACTTAAATTAGCACCAAGCATGAGAGGGAGAGGAAGAGGAGGTGGATCTTCAACCTCTCAGCATCACCCACACAGGGCACTCAATCTCTCCTAGAAATTTTATCTCAAATCATGGGGGGGAGAGAGGAGAGGAAGAACCCTAGCTCATGAGCTCCAAAGAGTGAGAATGGGGAATAGGAGCGCCTTGTACATTGTAACCCTAGCCTATTAGGCTATATAATGAAGGTCACCCCCCTGATTAGGGTGTGCGGTGTTTCTCTACATGGTATCACGAGTCTCGGGGCCCTAATTTTGGGTTTCCCTTTTCCTTCCGCTTGCATCCGCGCGCTTCCTCTGTTTTTCACGAAGCCTTCGCGAATCCTCTGCTCGTGCGCCCGACTCCAGGGCGTGCGCCACCGCACCATCGCCGCTCGTCTCCAGTCCGGCCGCCGCCTCCCTGGCCGCGCGCTGCAGGCCGCCGCCCGACCGTCGCCGATCCGCCCAGGCCGCCGCACGCCTTCCCTCGCGCAGCCGCCCCACCTCCGTTTCGGGCCGCCGCGCGACTTCCTTTGCGCCGCCGCCTCACCTCTGCTCCAGGCCGCCGCGCGAGTGCCTCGCGCCGCCGCCCTACCTCGTGCCGCCACCTTCTAGGTCGCGCGATTCCCGATCCAGACCGCGCGGTTTCCGCGCCGTCCCGATCCGGTCCCCTGCCATGATGTCCTCGACAGTTTCCTCCTCCACCACCGGCGCCCTTGGCTCCCAGTCGTCCGGCACCATGGGGGATGGCGTTGCTCCGTCCCTCTGCTTCGCCTACGCCGCCGTCAACGTGAAGCAACACATTCCCGTCGTCCTAAGCCTCGAGCGCCCAAACTACTCCAAGTGGAAGGCGTTCTTCACTGCTCTCTACGCCAAGTACGGGCTGCTCGGGCACATCGACGGCACGACGGCCGCGCGTCCGGCTGACCCCACCTGGTCTCAGCCTGACGCCTGCATCCGTGGCTGGATGTACGGCTCCGTCGACGACACCGTCCTCGACCTCGCCATGGAGCTCGATCAGGACGCGCACGCGCTCTACAGCTCCATCGAGGCACTGTTCCAGGCGAACAAGGAGCCCCGCGCCATTGTCCTCGGGGAGGAGTTCCACACCATGTCCCAGGGCGACCTCTCCGTCGACGCCTATGCCCAGCAGATGAAGCACACCTCTGATGCCCTCCGGGAGGTTGGTCACACCATCTCCCCCGCTCAACTCGTGCTCAACCTGCTACGTGGTCTCAACCCCCGCTTCGCCTCGACCGCCGACATCATCGCCAACACGTCGCCGCTCCCCAACTTCAAGTCTGCCACCAACATGCTACGTGTCAAGGAACTTCGCCTCGGCACCGAGCACAAGGCGGCCTCGGCATCAGCTCTTGTCGCCTCCACCGTCTCCTCCTGCACGTCGTCGTCCTGCCGGTCCACCCCCTCTACCTCCAACCGTGGGGGCGGTGGCAAGGGCAAGGGGGGCAAGGGCAAGGGTGGTGGTCGCGGTGGCAACGACAACAACGGCAACGGCACCGGCGGAGGACGCAACCAGCAGCAGATCACGCCACAAGGTGGCTTCAGCGGGCGTCCGGGTTCCCAGCCGCTGGTCCTTGGGTTTGCTACAACCCTTGGGCCGCCCGGTGGCCTCCTCAGCAGCAGACGTGGGCGCAGCAGCAGCAGCAGCAACAGCCGTGGACGCCACCAGTGCCTCCTCCACAGGCGCACACTGCCTTCGCGCCGCCGTAGTTCTCCGCCGGTGCTGGTCCTCCGGCATACGGGCCTCTAGGCAGCTGGGATCAGGCCAACCTGATCGCCGCCCTCAATCAGCTGGCGGTTCAAGGGTCTTCTCCCTGGGTCATGGACAGCGGAGCGACTTCCCACATGTCCTCCAACGACGGTATTCTTCTATCTCGTCTCCCGTCCCTACCGTCCTCCATTACGGTTGGCAACGGACAATCTATTCCTATTTTCTGTCGTGGCACATCTTCTTTACAAATAGCTGATCGCTGTTTTCATCTTGATAATGTTCTTGTCGCTCCGCAACTCACTCGCAACTTGTTATCTGTTCGACAGTTTACCCGCGACAATAACTGTTCAATTGAGTTTGACGCCTCTGGTTTTTCTGTTAAGGATCTCCAGACCAAGACGATCCTCCTTCGGTGCAATATCTACGGGGACCTCTACACCATTCCACATCACATGCCTCCTCGCTGTCATGTCGCCGTCGTCTCCCCGGAGCTGTGGCACTCCCGCCTCGGTCATCCAGCACCAGCAGTCGTCACCACTCTAAATAAGCTTTTATCCATACAATGTAATAAAGCAGCTCGCCGCCTTTGTCATGCCTGCCAGCTCGGCAAACACGCTAGGCTGCCTTTTGCTAGTTCGATTTCTAGTACATCAGCACCTTTTGAACTCATTCACTGTGATGTCTGGACCTCTCCAGTTTCGAGTATTTCTGGTTATAAATTTTATCTTGTGTTAGTTGATGACTATACTCATTATTGTTGGACGTACCCTCTTCGCCATAAATCTGAAGTTTATGACCATATTGTTCAGTTTGTTGCTTACGCTCACACACAGTTCAGTTTCCCTGTGCGCTGTTTTCAGGCAGATAATGGCACCGAGTTCCTCAACAATGCCACTGCTGCCTTCTTGGCTGGCCGCGGCATTCTACTTCGCACCTCGTGCCCCTACACATCCGCCCAGAACGGCAAAGCTGAGCGGATGCTTCGCACACTGAACAATGCTGTTCGCACGCTTCTGATTCATGCCGCCATGCCTCCTTCCTATTGGGTTGAAGCCCTTTCCACCGCTGTGTTTCTGATCAACCGGCGGCCCTCATCGTCCATACATAATAGTATTCCCTATCATCTCCTTCACCGCAAAATGCCAGACTACTCCATCCTTCGAGTTTTTGGTTGCTTGTGCTATCCGAACCTCAGTGCCACGACTCCCCACAAATTGTCTCCTCGCTCAGCAGCGTGTGTCTTCCTCGGTTACCCTCCTTCCCAGAAGGGCTACCGGTGTTTTGATCTCTCCACTCGCAAGATCATCATCTCTCGACACGTTATTTTTGATGAGACTCACTTTCCGTTTGCGGCTTCCAAGCCTCGACCGGATTCTTTTGATTTTCTGTTACAGGATATACTACCCGCGCCTGCCCCGTCTCCATCAGACATTCGGCACTCGCGGGCCTCGGTTGCGCCTGCCTTGTCTACCTCAGATGATGCCGGCGACCCCGTCGGGCTGGATCCTGCCATCCCGTGGCATGGTGCCGCCTACTAGCTGCCCCAAGCGCCACAGCAGGCCACGCCTGTTCCCGCTGCTACACCTGTTGCAGCTGAGCGGCAGCGGTTCAGCCTCCACTACACTTGTCGACCGCGTCCAGCACTGGCTCCGCTTCCACAGCCGGCGGTACCTCCGGCCCCAGAGCCGTAGGTAGCGGTGCCTCCAGTACCCCCGGCCCCAGCACCGCGGGCGGCGCCACCCACGGCTCCAGAGCCCCCTGCGCGGGAGACTCGCTCCCGCACGGGTTCACTTCCGCCGCCCATGCAGCGGTATGGCTTCACTGCGGCGACCTCCAGCCTGGCTTCTCCGCTGCCAGGCAACTCTCGCGCCGCGCTCACCGATGCAAATTAGCGCGCGGCTATGATGGAAGAATACAAGGCGCTCGTGGACAATGGCACCTGGTGTCTTGTTCTTCGACCACCTCGTGCCAATGTCATCACCGGCAAGTGGGTCTTCAAGCACAAGTATCATGCTGACGGCTCCCTGGCTCGTCATAAAGCCAGATGGGTCGTTCGTGGTTTTTCGCAGCAGTACGGCATCGACTACGACGAGACGTTCAGCCCGGTTGTCAAACCAGCCACCATCCGGGTCGTCCTCAGCATCGCCGCTTCTCGCTCCTGGCTGATACATCAACTGGACGTGAAGAACGCTTTTCTTCACGGCCATCTGAACGAAACGGTCTACTGCCAGCGGCCGCCCGGCTTCTGGGACCCGGCCGCTCCCGACCACGTCTGTCTCCTGCAAAAGTCCCTGTACGGACTCAAGCAGGCGCCCAGGGCGTGGCACCAGCGGTTCTCCGGCTTCGTCCAGCGGTCCGGCTTCACTGCTTCGACCTCCGACCCATCCCTCTTTGTTTACAAAGCGGGGGCCGACATCGCCTACTTGCTACTCTACGTCGACGGCATCATCCTGATTGCTTCGTCGACTTCGCTTCTACGTCGGCTCACCGAGCTTCTTCACTCCGAGTTTGCCATGACAGATCTCGGGGATCTTCACCACTTCCTCGGGATCTCTGTCACGCGTTCTACTGACGGCCTCTTCCTCTCCCAGCGCCAGTATGTTGTGGATCTGCTCCAGCGCGCCGGCATGGCTGAGTGCCACTCTACAGCGACTCCTGTGGATACTCATGCCAAGCTTTCTGCTACAGTCGGCGCTCCAGTGGCAGATGCCACTCAGTACCACAGCCTCGCCGGTGCTCTACAGTACCTCACGCTGACTCGTCCGGACCTCGCCTATGCAGTTCAGCAGGTGTGCCTCTTCATGCATGACCCGCGCGAGCCTCATCTTGCGATGCTCAAGCGTGTCCTGCGGTACGTCAAGGGCACCCTGTCCACCGGGCTTCACATCGACACAGGAAGTACCACCAGCTTGACCGCCTACTCCGATGCTGATTGGGCTGGTTGTCCCGACTCTCGACGCTCCACATCAGGTTACTGTGTCTTCCTCGGCGACAACTTAGTCTCTTGGTCCTCTAAACGTTAGACTACAGTCTCTCGTTCGAGTGCGGAGGTTGAGTATCGTGCTGTTGCGCACGCTGTGGCTGAGACTTGTTGGCTTCGTCAGTTACTCTAGGAGCTCCATGCACCCATCTCTTCAGCGACGATCGTCTACTGTGACAACGTCAGTGTTGTCTATATGACCGCCAATCCAGTCCATCATCGTCGCACGAAGCACATTGAGATAGATATTCACTTCGTCCGTGAGAAGGTTGCTTTGGGACAGGTTCGGGTGCTTCATGTTCCATCATCTCATCAGTTCGCGGACATTATGACCAAAGGGTTACCTGTATAGTTGTTCACTGACTTTAGGTCCACTCTTTGTGTTCGTGACACTCCCGCTTAGACTGAGGGAGGGTGTTAGAATGTAATGATAACAGCCCATATTGGGTCTGCGGCCCATTGGCCTTGTACATTGTAACCCTAGCCTATTAGGCTATATAATGAAGGTCACCCCCCCTGATTAGGGTGTGCGGTGTTTCTCTACAGGAGCGTTGGAGAGGAAGGAGGAGAAAGACACTGTCTTATCCTCCCAGCAGGCCTAGCTTTCCACGACCAGCAGCACGGCCTCCCAGCCACAACGGTCACAAAGCAACGGTAGGAATCAACAACAACAACACGTGCACACAGGCACCCTTGCCTACTTACACTGACTAGCGGGCCCTGCAACAGATGCCCCACCAATCAGTCAAGTGTGCACACTCTGCCCCAGTGAATGCAAGCAAACAGCAGCAGCGCCTCTCTCCCCAACGGCAACAAGCGGCGCATGAAAAAACGGACGGAGCCATGGCCGAAACGGACCAGAGACCAAAGCCGCTCTGCCTCCTTGTCTCACGCCCTCTCTCTCTACCTGACACACATGCATCTCAAACACTATTCATCAACGAGAAATTCTTGTGAGGGAGAGGAAAGATTGCCGGTTGAGAGCACTCTCTCACTGACACACACATGCAAACTTGTCCCCCTCTCAACGAGAATTTCTTGTGAGAGAGAAGAGAATTGCTTGTTGAGCACCTTTTCTCTCACGCCACTCTCTCTCTCTTTCTCTCTCTCTTCCTACACATGCATGCACACCACTGTTGCTCAACAAGAATTTCTCGGTAGGGAGGAGAGAATTGCCGGTAATTATTGGCTACAAAAGAGCACCCTTGCTCAACATTTTTAGCTCACTTAACGAGAAATTCTTGCAGCAACACTTCACAACTCTCTTTCCTTTTCTATTTCACTCTTTTTAAGTGCTAACTTTGCCAAGGTATTCCATAATAAATTGGGCACTTAAGTTAGCATTTTTACAAAGAATTTTTCAGGGTTACTCTCACCACGTCACTAAGCGCAATGCATATGCACATGAGACTCACACTTAGTGGCACTAGATAACCATTGCAACTAAAAGATTTCTCCTCTTTATAGTACGGCTATCTATCCTAAACCCGGTCATTTCTTCTCTACTCAACCTTAGACTAGTGAAATTAAATGCCCTACAAATATACCTTTGCCTTGCGCATTTCATTCCATTTCCTCCAATGTTGATGCATGTGATGTGGGGGCGACAGTACAACCGCCGGCAGCGAGCACGAGACACAGCTCGCAGTGGCGCACAGCCCCAGCAGGCGCATGAAGAGGCAAGGACTTAAGTCTTTAATTGGCCAGCAGCTGTGTGCGTGGCTCTAGGTGGAGAGGAAGGGTTAGTCTTTAATTAAGCCGGCTGCTGTGATAAAGCCTGGCAGAGTACCGAGGTGTCCAGCCTCTTTATATGTAATCCATCAACTCAGTTATGAGGCAGGAATGAAGTTATCAATCTGAACTCACCTACTGCTGTTCTCTAATCTCACCTCCTGCTTGGGCGTCCAGCGAAGAAACCTGGCGCCACCGTTACCTGGCTCAAGCTACGATCTACGCAGTCGAGGCCCTCCTTCCTTGGGGACTGAGGTTCTTGACAACTTGGTATCAGCAAGCCGTCGATCCTCCTCCCGTCAACCCTCCTCCACTGCAGCATCATCTTCCTCATCACCCTCCTCACCCACCCACTCTTCTGCCTCCACCACGCCCCCCATGGCAGAGCCTTCTCTGGCCGATCTGGCCAAGATGATCTCTGAACTCTCCAAAGGAATGGCGGCGATGCAGCAGCAGATCGTGACGCTGCAGCAGGCTCAACCCCCGTCATCCTCTTCGGGCTCGCGGGGGTCGGGCTTCGCCGAGCACCAAGGTGATCGACCGCCACGGTTCCAGAAGCTGGATTTCCCCAAATTTGACGGGAAGTCTGACCCACTGGCGTTCATCAATCGCTGCGAGTCATACTTCGTGCAGCAGCGCATCGCGGCCGAAGAACAAGTTTGGATGGCGTCCTACAACCTCGAAGGCACGGCGCAGATGTGGTACCTCCTCGTGCAGCAGTCGGAGGGCTCGCCAAATTGGCGGCGCTTCACCGAGCTCCTCAATCTCCGCTTCGGGCCGCCAATCCGCTCCAATCTCTTGGGAGAGCTCATGACGTGCAAGCGGACCGGCACCGTGGAGGAGTACCAGAGCCGTTTCGAGGCTTTGCTGCCCCGGGCCGGCCCATTGGAGGAATAGCAGCGCGTTCAGGCCTTCACGGCGGGCCTCCTGCCGCCACTCAGCCATGATGTGGAAATCCAGAACCCACAGACGCTCCTCGTGGCTATGAGTCTGGCGCGGAAGTTGGAACTTCGCGAGCAAAGCGCCGCAACCGCCGCTGCGCTGGTTCCGCCTCCAATCCCCGCGGCCTCGGCGCCGCGACTCCCGGGGCGCGGGCTGCTGACCGGGCCGCCCCCGACGCTGGCTCTCCCGGCCCCGCCTGCTCCGACAAACCGCGCCGCCAGCACGACGCCGTCCTTCGCGGGCCGCTAGGTCCGCCGTCTCTCTTCCTCGGAGATGGACGAGCGCCGCCGGCAGGGGCTCTGTTTCAATTGCAACGAGAAATACTCCCGTGGCCATAATCGGGTCTGCCAACGTCTGTTCTTCCTGGACATGGCTGAAGAGGATGAAACAGAGGAGGCGCTGGCCGCGGACAACATTGACGATCCGCTGATTTCGCTCCATGCGATCGCGGGCGTCCGCACGGGCGAGACGATGCAGGTGCGCATCAACCTGGGGGGCACGTCCCTGCTGGCCCTGCTTGACTCGGGCTCCACCCACAATTTCGTCGCCGAGGAAGCAGCCGCCAGGACGTCCCTCCGCCTCCAGCTCCGGGGTGGTATGAAGGTTACCGTCGCCAATGGCGAGCGGGTGTCGTGCCCAGGCGTATACCGTGCAGCGCCGTTCTCCATCGACGGCGTCAGCTTCACCACCGACTTCTTCGCCTTACCCCTGGCCGGCTATGACGTCGTCCTGGGTACTCAGTGGCTGGCAACGCTGGGCCCAATTCTCTGGGATTTCGGCGTCCTCACCATGTCCTTCTGGCACCATGATCGGCCAGTGTGCTGGAAGGGCGTGGCCGGCCCAGCAAGCTCGGGCCTCAAGGCGTGCCACCCCACAGACCTGCTGCCAGCTCTTTTGGAGGAGTTTGCCGCCGTCTTCACCGAGCCCGAGGGCATGCCTCCACCGCGCTCCCGGGATCACCACATCAACCTCATCCCGGGGGCGGCGCCCGTGGCGGTTCGCCCCTACCGCTACCCGGCGTCCCACAAGGATGAGCTGGAACGCCAGTGTTCCTCTATGCTGCGCCAAGGCATCATCAGGCGCAGAACCTCGGCGTTCTCATCGCCGGTACTGCTTGTCAAGAAGGCGGACGACTCTTGGCGATTCTGCGTCGACTATCGTGCGCTGAACGCCATCACGGTCAAGGACGCCCACCCCATTTCGGTCGTTGACGAGCTCTTGGATGAGCTCCACGGCGCCCGGTACTTCTCCAAGCTGGACCTGCGTTCCGGGTACCACCAGGTCCGGATGCACCCGGAGGACACCGAGAAGACCGCGTTCCGCACGCATGATGGGCTGTACGAGTTTCTGGTCATGCCTTTCGGCCTCTGCAACGCTCCGGCCACGTTTCAGGCCCTCATGAACGATGTGCTCAGGCCGTACCTTCGCCGCTTCGTCCTCGTCTTCTTCGACGACATCCTCATCTACAGCCGCTCCCTCGCCGAGCACCTCCAGCATGTGCGAGCCGTCCTCACCACTCTTCATCAACACCGGCTCTTCGTCAAGCGCACCAAGTGTGAATTTGGGGCTGCTTCCATTGGCTACCTGGGGCACATCATCTCTGCCCAAGGAGTGGCTATGGACCCGGAAAAGGTGCGCGCGGTGGCCGATTGGCCACCGCCACAGTCGGCCCGAGCAGTTCGTGGGTTTCTTGGCTTGGCGGGCTACTACCGCAAGTTCGTGAAGAATTTTGGGTCCATCGCGGCTCCACTCACTGCCCTCCTCAAGAAAGAGGGTTTCTCTTGGTCGTCGGAAGCAGCCGCCGCCTTCGCTGCTCTCAAAACAGCGGTGACCTCGGTGCCCGTCCTGATCCTTCCGGACTTCAGCTGCCAATTTGTGGTGGAATCTGCTCCAAGGCCAGAACCCGGTGGCATTCTTCAGCCGACCAGCTGCGCCTCGCCATCGATCGCTGGCAGCTTACGAACGCGAGCTAATTGGTCTCGTCTTGGCCATCAGGCATTGGCGGCCATATCTCTGGGGACGACACTTCTTGGTAAGAACTGACCATTTCAGTTTGAAATTTCTGCTGGACCAGCGTCTCTCCACCATCCCTCAGCACCATTGGGTGGGCAAATTTTTTTTTTGAGAAAAACTGTGGAGCAAAAGCTCCCCAGCACCACCCAAATTTTATTAAATAATGAGAAAATACAAGAGCAGTTAGCCAAAAGCTAACTGAAGAGGGGGAAGGGGGCGAGCGAACCAAAAAAGAAGCAACTATTACAAACATTACAAACTATCGAGCCAATTTAAGATGTAAGGATGGGCGTCAGATCTGATTCTATGAAGGTGAAGTTTAACTTCACACTTGAAAGACTGTTTCCAGGCCGCCGGGGAAGGGATCACGTCATTGAAAATCCAGGCATTGGGTGGGCAAATTGCTGGGCTTCGACTTCATGGTGGAGTACAAGGCGGGCAGCACCAACACCGTGGCCGATGCGATGTCGCGACACAGAGGAGGCTGCGGTATTGGCCATCTCAGCGCCGCGGTTCGACTTCATCGCGCGTCTTCGTCAGGCCAACCAGGAAGACCCGGCTCTGGTCGCTCTCCAGGCCGAGATCAGCTCCGGGCAGCGAACAGCGCCCTGGGCGGTCACGGATGGGCTGGTGGCATTCAGCGGCCGCCTCTATATCCCTCCCGGCGCTCCGCTCCTCCATGAGATCCTGGCTGCTGTCCATGAGGACGGCCATGAGGGCGTCCAACGCACGCTCCACCGGCTCCAGCGCGACTTCCACTCACCCAACTTGCGGGTGGTCGTCCAAGACTTCGTGCGTGCCTGCGACACATGCCAAAGGCACAAGACGGAGCACCTGCACCCTGCCGGGCTGTTGCTGCCCCTCCCTGTGCCGTCCTCCATTTGGACTGACATAGCGATGGATTTCATCGAAGCGCTGCCAAAAGTGGGCGGCAAATCTGTGATCCTCACCGTCGTCGACCGGTTTAGCAAGTACTGCCACTTCATTCCGCTGTCCCATCCATACTCCGCTGAGTCCGTGGCCCAGGCGTTCTTCTCCGACATCGTCCGGCTCCACGGCCTGCCCCAGTCCATCGTTTCCGACCGCGACCCAGTTTTCACTTCCATATTCTGGAAGGAACTGATGCGCCTGACTGGGATCAAGCTGCACATGACAACGGCGTTTCACCCGCAGTCTGACGGCCAGACGGAGGCCGCCAACAAGGTCATTGTCATGTATCTGCGCTGCATGACCGGCGATCGACCCCGACAGTGGCTGCAGTGCTTACCATGGGCTGAATTCATCTTCAACACCGCCTATCAGTCCGCCTTGAAGATGACGCCGTTCCAGGTGGTGTATGGCCGGGACCCCCCCTCCATTCGGTCCTATGAGCCCGGCGAGACACGCGTGGCTGCAGTGGCCAAGTCCATGGCTGAACGCGATGAGCTGCTGGCTGACGTCCGTGCCCGGCTGGAGCAGGCACAGCAGGTTTACAAGCACTTCTATGATCGGCATCACCGCAACGTCCGTTTCAGCCCGGATGACTGGGTTTGGCTTCGTCTCCGACACCGTGCTCCAGCCTCGCTGAATGCAGTCACCAAGGGCAAGCTTCGTCCGCGCTTCTACAGGCCATATCGTGTCGCGGAGGTCATCAACGAGGTTGCCTATCGCCTCGACCTGCCGCCACGCGCCCGCATCCACGATGTGTTCCATGTCGGTCTCCTGAAGAAGTTTGTGGGCACTCCACCGCCGGCTCCACCGCCTCTTCCTCCAGTTCACCATGGCGCCACCCAGCCGGTTCCCGAGCACGCCTCCCGCACCAGGCTTGCCCGTGGCGTGCGGCAGGTGCTCATCCATTGGCAGGGCGAGCCAGCCGCTTCTGCTACCTGGGAAGACGTCGACTCCTTCCAGGATCGCTACCCCAGCTTCCAGCTCGAGGACGAGCTGCTTGTCGAGGGGGGAGAGATGTGATGTGGGGGCGACAGTACAACCGCCGGCAGCGAGCACGAGACACAGCTCGCGGTGGCGCACAGCCCCAACAGGCGCATGAAGAGGCAAGGACTTAAGTCTTTAATTGGCCAGCAGCTGTGTGCGTGGCTCTAGGTGGAGAGGAAGGGTTAGTCTTTAATTAAGCCGGCTGTTGTGATAAAGCCTGGCAGAGTACCGAGGTGTCCAGCCTCTTTATATGTAATCCATCAACTCAGTTATGAGGCAGGAATGAAGTTATCAATGTGAACTCACCTACTGTTGTTCTCTAATCTCACCTCCTGCTTGGGCGTCCAGGGAAGAACCCTGGCGCCACCGTTACCTGGCTCAAGCTACGATCTACGCAGTCGAGGCCCTCCTTCCTTGGGGACTGAGGTTCTTGACAATGCACCACATGCACTAACCTTGATCAAATGATATAATCCACTTCATATCATCACATGGCCTCCATGGTACATCGATCTTGACCTCACTTGCTCTTCACCATTACTTCGGTCCTTCGGCGCCAAGTCTTTGCTCAAGCCTCTCGACACTCGGTACCAACGGCTTCAAAGCCTCCAACTTGCCCTTCACCTTCACAACCGGTCCATCAAACCAAGTCTTGCCTTGATCTTCTCCATCTTAGCCACATGACTCCATGTCATATCTCATATACAATAAGCTCCTTCATTGCACATTCACCTGTGAACTAATCTCCTGTGTATTTCACTTAAACACATATTAGTTCACCTAGGTTGTCACTCAATTACCAAAACCAAACAAGGACCTTTCAGAAGGGTTTTTGTAGACCATTTTGTTAGGTAGCATTACTTTATTCATCTCGAGCACATCTGACTATATGAGTTAAACTCTATTCTTTAGGAAAGGGTTATGTAGGGTCATGTGACATGTGCCACTGGTATCAATCAGTTAGAGTGCTCATACGGCCAGCTTAGTACCTCCAAGTGTCTCCAAGTTATCTTTGATCTCCCTTCTCTTTTCTTGCGCCTCTCTTCTATTTGGCTCTGACCCCTTTGCTGTTGGCATTCTGTTTGGCTCAACTGCTCAAGTGCCATCCAGCACCATCAATGGGGTGTGGGACCTCAGCCAGCTATCTCTCATGTCTTGTTGTTTTCCAGACTTACCCTGACATTTGCTATTTGTGCTGACATGATCATCTCTGCTTCTGAGATAATGCGTTAATGTCGCACCCCGATTTTATGTATACCAGGACCAATTTTCAGACATATACCGATGTCATAATAGTATCAAGAACAATCTTGTATTACAATATCGAACATTATTACATAAATGACCCTCGGGTCCAAAAGAAAAGTACATCGAAGACTCGCGTAAACTGGACGCCAACTCCACAGGAAGGTCGACCGGGGGTAGCACCAGCCTAGTACAACTCATCTGGGTCGAAGCCACCGTCTTTTGGGTACTGCTCCTTGGAGTAGCAAGGGGACAAAGAGGAAGGGTGAGTACATCGAATGTATTCCGCAAGTGTAGGAAATAATGTGACATGAGACTAATATCAAGGGTAGGCTGACTCTGTTTGACACAAGCACCTAAAGCGACACATCCTATAAATCCTATTTTTCTATGCACCTATTTACTAGGTTTAACCACATTCTCCTTAGAACAGAACCAACAACCAACACTCGGAGTCCACCAAGCAAAACCACACTCGGAGATCCACCGAGCAACCGACACATGGAATCCACCAAGTAACCAACACCTGAAGTCCACCAAGCAAACCCACACCTGAAGCCCATCAGGCAAACCACACCTGAAGTCAGTGGCGGAGCTCGATGGAGAATTTAGGTGGGGCGGACACAAACATACTACTACTTATAGCTCTCCAGCTCTCTGCAACATCTGCATACCTGGTAGTCTAGTACCCATACGCAGACATCACATAGGACCAAAGCTAGCTCACACAATCCATCAAATATGTTGTGTGCATGTGTCTCTGTGTGCATTGACCATGAGCACATGCTTCGTGTACCCACAAACAAACAATCGGATATTCAGATGGGAGCACATACTGCATGTTGTGGTGACACCATGGATCACCTCGAGTCCTTGACACTATCCCCACACGAGCAATGGGTAGGGATGCTATGCCTGATGAGCAGCGGAGTGCCGACAGGCTACGACGACGCCACAGGGAGGGCCGAGTGACATCTCAGCTTCTAGGGGCAGCGGGCAGCGGCTAGGAGTGGTGCCAGGGCGAGCGGTACTAAGGTGAGGTGCAGCTAGGGGCGGAGCCACGGTGAGGGACCTGGGGTAGTGGTTGGCGGTGGCTGTGGCGGCATTGCACCCTGTTTGATGCAGAACAAACAAGAGGAGGACGACCACTCGAGCTGATGGGCTATTGGGTTCGCTAGAGTTGGGCCACGACTTGATGGGCGTTTGCCACTGGGCCTTTTCTTCCCCACGGTGTTGTGTAGGTCACGCTGCGACGCCGTAGTCGTGCGCCTGGAAGACGCCGGGAGCCGCCGAGCTAGAGGAAGAAGTGGGGATGGAGTTCCACCATGTCGGCGGTAGGTGGGGCTGTTGTCCCACTCTACCGCATGGGGAGCTCCGCCTCTGCCTGAAGTCCATCAGGCAACCAGAACCCGAACCAGAACCAATAACCAACTAATCCTGAAGAAGTTCAAGCCGCTCGTGACCATTAGCACGACTGATATATCGTTTTACACTCTGCAGAGGCTGCACATCTTTACCTACGAGTCGTGCATTTACCCGTCACGCTAAACACTGCCAAGGTGCATACCGGGGTCGCACTACAAGGCCTTTACAAAGCCGCCTCCAGGTTCGTTTTACACGTACCTTTAAGGTTTCAACCCATACAAAGGTCAACGACCCCCAGGGCCCCCTCTTGAGCCACAAAAATCGTCCCCGTGTAACCCTCAACTTGGAGGTAACTAATTACTTAGCCAGGTTCAGCCCATCTAGACCTCATGGTTGCGCTGTTTAACCGGGTTACATGCCCCGAGAACCGGGTCGTAGGGATCCAGGCAGGATTATCTAGCACGTGCCCAAACCACGAACATCATCTGCCAAGTCCATGGCAACCAAAAACCCTACCAAAATCGGTCCATCCTGCCGGATTTGCCTAATCACCATGTTGCTACAGAAATTACCAACCCAGTTGTTGCATAGATCATTAATCGGGTTTATTAATTGTAACCATCCCATCCATAACTGCAGGGCTAAGCATGACTCCCATAATCGAAACCAGGTGACAAGGAAAATATAACAATAACTAGTAAACCCTAGCATGAGATTCAAAATTAAGACACTGCATGCATCTATAGAATCTAACTATTCTAATACCAAAAGTAAAATAAAGTAGGTGCAAAATGTTCAATGACACTTGCCTTCGGGCTGGGTAGTTTCGACGGAGGCACAGTCCTGGTCCTGAGAATCCTCGAAGTCTGCACTCTCTGGATCACACATCATCACATGGCCCAAACGAAGCGTATAAGAAACAATACAACATACAATAGAAAGACATATTAAGAAGTACACTACTGCGTAGATCTCGACGAAATGAATCCAACGCGACTTGAACGGGTCAAATCGGAGTTAAAATGCAAAAGTTATAAGCATTTGAAGTTCAATGGCAATTCCGTAAATAGATGAAACTCATTTTGCATTTTTAAATAAATAAAACTGAAATTAAAAAGAAATGGATAGGGCCGCGGGGTGGAGAGGGTGGAGGGAGAGCTGGGCCGGCACTGAGCTTGCCGACTCGGCCCGGGGGGAGGGAGTCGGGCCGGAAAGAGTGGAGGAAGGGAGGCGGAGCCCTTTTGCCTATTTCCTTCTTTTTTTTTCTTTTCTTTTTCTTTTGCAATTTCTTCTGAATTCAAATTTCAAATCCTTTTGAAATCAAAATTAGTTTGCAAACTTTTCAAAATATTTTCCCTAGGTTTTGCAAATAAACTTTGAGTTTATTTTAATAAAAATTTATAAACCTTTTATTTATTTTTCTAAATAGAATAAAATCGATTCGCCCTAACTTAGGTTTAATAAATTCTTTTTCACCCAATAAAATATGCAATGGCATGAACAGAACATGAATAATTAAAATTTTATTTTCCTCCTCTAATTATTTAGCCAATTCCTAATTAAGTTTATAATTAACTTTAATAAATTTTGGAAAATTTAAATCAGGGTGTTACAATTAAGGAGCAATACCTACAAGATAATCATGATCACCACCATTTGCGTGATGATAGCCCACCTGAAGTTCATATTGGCTGATATGACAACAATAGACAGGGAGCCCATGGGGGCTGGTGCCCTCTTTAACTAAAATAAAATATCATGTTGCAATGTTTCAAAAAATCATCACAAAAGTCATGTATGTAGTACATATAAAGTAAAGTATAGTTGCAACAATTCAGTTTAAACTTCATCATAAATGTCAAGAAAGACAAGCAGTCAACCTGGCACTGTTATCATGTGCTGACAGTGACACGTGTTTTTTTGAATCTCAACATCAAAGATAAATTTTAAACTGAATTGTTTTGGTTACTTAACTTTAGGTGTACTACATACATGATATTTTGTGATGATTTGCAAAATGATATTTTAGCTAAAGAGGGTGGCAGGGCACCATATAATTTTCAAATACCATATATGGTGTTGGCTGCCGTGCCAGTTGCCAGTTACCATAGGCTGGCTGGGGCTGCCTGCTGAGCCTTCTACAAAGTAGTTGTAAATTTTTCAAGAGTACAGAGTCAGACAAAGCAAAAATAAGTCTTGATTGGGCAAGTGCTTGTTATGTATGTTTCTAGTATCGAGGAGAATTTGAGTATGGCACTGAACCAGGATCTCATGTCAAATTTGCTATTGTCTTGGTTATTTTGCTTGCGAACTGAACCTGTGTCAGATGAGCAGCTCATTTGCTGGTTCATTGATTTCTTGATGTCTAATTCAAAAACTTAACGATCAAACCTCTTGACTGAGCTCGGGTTTAGGGGCTACCTGGGTTTGTGCCCAACCTGGGGGTGCCAAACGCAATTCGAGATCAGGATAGAGGGTTATAGGGTAAAAGCAATCCATCCTTATAGCAAGTCCTAGAGTTAGGTACAAAAGACTTCCGGGAGTTTGGTAGTGTGACTATAACCAGTACTCATGTATAATATCCTCTTTCTAGTGCCTGCATGTTATGGTGATGGGTATTTTGGATAACTAGGCCTTATGCTTTGCCAAGAGCTCGAGAGATTGAGGGAGACTAGAATTGTTTTCTTCGTAATTGATTGCTTTTCCAATCGATACATATGCCCCTCCTTGTATAGATCGGGCTGACTTGACTCCTAAGGAAATATCCTAACCGAATCCTAATTCTTTCCTAACTCATTTATCCCTTTCCTAACAAACCAACTTATCTCTTTCCTAACAAACCAAACCAAATCTAATCAATCTAATCTCCACGCGCGGTACTGTTCACGCGATACAGTACCACGCTACAGTACCTGTACCCTAACCCTAACTTGGCGGCTAAGCTACTGCCTCTTGGGCCGGTGGCAGCCTACTGGCTGCCCATGACACTGCATGTGCAGGGAACCTATCTATATCTTGTCTGCCATAGTGTCATTTGTTCTTAGATATTTATAATATCCCTTTTTCAGGATGGAAGGAACAGGCAAATGGAGCATGGGCAACTGTCTGAAGCTTCACAGGTGACATTAATTATCCACTTGTCATACACATTACAACAGGTTCAATCATGTCGTTTGGCATACTTGAGTCTATTGTTGTCAGTATTAGTTAATTATTTTTTCACTACTTCCAATCTTGATTTCCCTAAAAAAATTCTCAAATCCTGCTGTACTTGTCTCCTATAGAGTGATGGTTCCAAACTGCGCAGCGGTGAACAATCTGAGTTATCCTACCCGTCAACTCCTCAGTCACAACGCTCAAATCACTGAATCATTTAGGGTCATGTATCAACGAACATACTTAAGAAACATGGAAGGCATGTATCTATTTCCCTGTCTTGCTGCCAGTGGATGCTGATTCCATACTGTGTCAGAGTGGTAACGATGTGCTGCCCTTCCCGAATGGTGATGAAGCTTCAATCCCATGCTACAAATTTTATAGTGGTTGGTCACACCGCACACCTCAACTGACAGGTGAGGTGACTTGAATCACCAAAAACTAGTCTCTTTGGAATCATAACCTGCAAAATGTCAGCTATGGTTGATAGCTTGGTATGAGTTCTCAGTAATGGTCATATGTCGAGGAAAACGGGCAATGCAATGTGTTGGAGAGTTGAATTACTGGGTCTTAGTGAGGATATCAAGAATATATTTGAATGAAGCGTGTGATATCCTGTTATGGCTCATATATATATACTCTATGTGATATCCTGTATGGTATATCTCTGGGTATCTGCACTGGCACTATAGGGCTGAAAAGAAAGCAACTAGCTTCAGCCTGGAAATTTACAGTTCTGCCGTCAACCTGGTGGTACACATATACACATTTTTGCCTGGATCAAACTGCCGCCGTGCTCATTCATACACGGGAATTCACTTGGCATATTAGCGATGTGTCAACATCATAGGTGATAATGTTAGATATTGAACACAATTGTTTATTTTCAATTGTTTACTACGCCCCCTCCCCCCTAGGGAACTGATCTCTTTTTGTAGCATACTAATTGCAGAAATTGTAATATTAATTCTACGTTTTTGTATGTGTTGGGATGGTACCCAGACCGCAGGCGCCTCCAACCCGCAATACCGAAGGATGACGGAGCTTTCGTGCGGATGCGCGCATTCGCGCGGGAGCACGCGCTCGCCTTCGGTTCCGCAAGGCAGAAGAGTGACAGAGCATTCGCGCGAAAGGGAGCATTCGCGCGGAAGCACACGTTTCGGCTCGCAGACTGAGGAAAGGCGGAGCTTTCGTGTGAAAGGAAGCATTCGTGCGGAAGTACGCGTTTCGACTCGCGGACCGAGAGAAGGCGGAGCTTTCGTGCGAAAGGAAGCTGTCGCGCGGAAGCACGCGTTTCGGCTCGCGGACCGAGAGAAGGCGGAGCTTTCGCGCGAACAAGGATGGCCAAGGCACACTCGTGGCATCCGTCTTAGCCACACAAATACCACCGAATACATCCCAAAGCACCCAAGCTTTCGGCGGCACGCTCCCGACCGGAACCCAGCTACCGCCGACAGCAACCTCAAGCCGTGACCCACCGCCTTTCGGCAGAGATGGCACACCGGAAGGGGACGTCCAAGATGAGCCCGACAACGAAGAAGACGACGATGGCCGAAGTTACCAGGCATGCTCAAGCAATCAGAATGCTGACGGAGCAGCAAGAAGAAATCCAAAGGTTGATTCAGCAAAGAGATCAGTTGCAGCGGCAGCTCGCGGCAAAAGCAAGGGAAGACGAAACTCGCGACGCGTTTCGCCAGGCGAAGGCGCAGAGGAGACAACTGGAAAAGGAGATTCAGGAACTGCGAAAGGCTGGAGGAGGCCCGATCCCAATAATTCAAGAAAATGTGTTCGAGCCAAGGCGAGAGCAGCCACCAGTTTTCGACAATGCAATCGACGAAACCTCTCCGCTCTCAAGAGAATTACAAGCTCATCCATGGCCGCTCAACTACAAGCCACGCATTCCGACTTTCGACGGCAAGGCGAATCCGCGCAAATTCTTAGCGAGCTACGAGACAGCCGTGTTTTCGGCAGGCGGGGACAATCAGGCCCTGGCGAAATCTCTCATTCTGGCAGTCGAAGATGTGGCGCACGATTGGTACACCACGCTCAGGCCACTATCCATCTATTCGTGGGCTCAGTTGAAGGCCGAATTGCTTGCCACCTTCCAAGGATTCCGGCCGGATGTCAAGACCACGCGAGACCTCATGAACTGCACCCAGCAAGACGACGAACCTTTATCCGAGTATCTCAAGCGTTTCATCCAGCTAAAAGCTCAAGCTCCGAATGTGCTAGAAGCTGCGGTAATTGCAGCAGCCACCGAAGGCTTGGGGACCGGGCAGTGCGCCGCTCACTTGTCCAGGGAACCGCCGAAAACTGTTAAGAAATTGTTCGATGTGATGAACGCATATGCAAGATCGGACTGTAAAGCCGCCCGCTTGATGCAGAAGCAAGCGACGAAAGCAAGTCGACCACCGCCGTCGGTGCCGAACCAAAGGATGGTTAGGCCCTACCGGTCAATCAACACTCTGCGGGAAGAACCAGCGCAATCAGAGATGGGCATGGAGAGGCCGGATATGGCCAACTTCCAGCCGCAAAGAGGGTTTGATCAATCTTTTCGCGGAGGACATGGCGGAAGGACAACACGTGGCGGTCGAGACGGTAGAGGCCGCGGAAGAGGAGCCAAGCCTCCGTATTGCGTCATCTGCGACGGCAATTTCGGCCACACCACCCAAGACTATAAATACAACAAGATGGCGAAAGAGCTAAAAGACAGGGATCAAGCATCAGCTTCTGCCGCAAGCTCCAAGCATTTTTTTCACAATTCGCAAGACCCGGCAGCAGGGGCAGTAGCGTACGACAACTACGCAAGCACGCCTATGCATCCCCCACAGTACATGCCTTCCCAGAATTTACATTGGTACAATCCGGCATATTAGGGTTACCAGTTCCCGGTCTTTGCGCCCCAGTCGGTGGCAGTTTCATCACCCATGCACTATCAGCGCCAGCCAACACCGCCACCAGCGCTTCCGGCTCAAGCCCAACCCCAGGGGCAGCAAGCACAACCCAGCTACCAGCAGGGGCAGGAGATAGAAAATGAAACCAGCGCAATCAACAACATCCTCCCGTCAAGAGGCCACATTTTCGCCATCACGGGCGGATCCAACCTGGAGCACGAAAGTAAAAGGGCGAGAAAGGACTATCATCGAAGAGTTCAGACGGTATCACCAAGGCTTCCGCTAAACAGGCCAGCTTGGTCGCTAGCGCCGATATGTTTCGATGAGTCAGACTTCAAAGTTCGCGACTTTTCGCATTGTGACGCTTTCGTCGCCACGGCCAATGTGGCCGGTTTCACCTTGCACAACATCTTGATTGACACCGGAAGCTCAGCTGACATTCTATTCGTCAAGGCTTTCGAAGCGATGGGAATGGACAAACGTAGTTTGGACCCCGCTGGCAATTCCTTGTACGGATTTGGCGGAAGAAAGATCGACGCTATCGGCAAGAAACAAATCCCAGTATCTTTTGCTGAGGAAGAAAGAGTACGCACTGAGATGGTGACGTTTGATATAGTGAACATGGACTACCCATACATAGCCATTTTCGGCAGAGATTTCACAAACAAGTTCAATATAATAATCAAGCAAAGCTACTTGTGTATGAAAGTGCCATCACCTTTCGGCATCATTACTGTGCACGGAGATCAGCAAGCATCCAGGAGAATCGAAGGTAGGCCGACCCCAGGCCACAGTCTCATAAACGAGGTGGCGAAAAAATGATGAAACACAAGCAACCGTCGAAGTTCACACCACCGTCAGCCCGACCGAATATAAGACCGGGGCAGCCGAAGAAACAGTGAGAATCCCACTCGCATCTTCAAGGCCCGAAAGAACTGTGCACATCGGGACAAGCATGCCGGAAGAAGAAAGGAACGCTCTGGCATCATTTCTCGCGAACAACGATGACATTTTCGCTTGGTCAGCAAACGACTTGTAAGGCGTTAGCAGAGATCTCGCCCAACACAGTTTGAACGTCGCAAGCGGCGCTAAGCCCAGAAAGCAAAAACTGAGAAAGATGTCAAACGAAAGGGCAGATGCGGCGAAAGCCGAAGTGCAGAGATTGCTTGATGCGGGAGTAATTCGACCAGTCCAATACCCTGAATGGCTGGCGAACGTTGTCTTGGTGAAAAAGAAGAATGAGAAGTGGCGAATGTGTGTCGATTTCACCGACCTGAACAAATGCTGCCCGAAGGATCCGTATCCTTTGCCTCGTATCGACAAGCTCGTCGACATTGCAGCCGGATGTGAAATAATGAGTTTGCTAGATTGTTTTTCAGGTTATCACCAGATTTGGCTTCATCCCGACGATGAGGAGAAAACCAGTTTCATCACCCCAACAGGCACATATTGCTATCGGCGGATGCCGGAAGGGCTGCGGAACGCAGGCCCAACTTTTTCACGAATGACCGACAAGGTTTTCGAAAGCCAGAAGCAAAAGAAGAACTTGTTGGCTTATGTTGACGATATAGTAGTCAAAAGTGACAGACAGGAAGATCATCAAGTAGACTTACTCGAGACTTTCGGCAATCTCCGCAAAAGCGGTTTGAAGCTCAACCCTGACAAGTGTATTTTCGGCATCAAGAAAGGCAAACTCCTTGGTTGCCTGGTGTCGGCAAGGGGAATTGAAGCCAATCCTGACAAAATAGCGGCGATCATCAACATGCAACCACCCTCGAGCCGAAAGCAAGTGCAGAAGTTGACAGGAAGGCTGGCTTCTTTGAACAGATTTATCGCAAGGTCCGCCGAAAAAGGGCTGCCTTTCTTCAGAACTCTGCGTAGCTCTGACCCTTTCGATTGGGGGGAAGAACAGCGGAAGGCTTTCCAGCAGCTAAAAGAATACCTGACAAGGCTAACCACGTTATCCAAACCATCGCCGGAAGCGACGCTCTTGTTGTATCTCGCATCATCACATACCACCGTAAGCGCAGTATTGGTGGAAGAGAAGGAACACGAAAACAAGATGACGCAGTTCTCGATCTACTTTGTCTTCGAGGCCCTGTCGGGAGCAAAATTGAACTATTCAGAGCTGGAGAAGATAGCATATACGGTGGTAATGGCTTCTAGGAAGCTAAAGCATTACTTTCAATCTCACCACATCATAGTCCTATCAGCTCAACCATTGGAAGCTCTGTTCCGCAACAACGAAGCTATCGGCCGAATTGGCAAGTGGGCGGCGGAGCTAAACGAATACGTGATCGACTTCCAACACCGATCCGCAATCAAGTCGCAGGCATTGGCGGATTTCATAGCAGACTGGACTCCCGCAGTTTTCGACACAACTCTTGAATTCGAGGAGCCCGTTTGGACAGTAAATTGTGATGGCGCTTGGGGAATGGCCGGAGCCGGAATCTCGGCGATTTTAACCCCGCCAAGAGGACCGAAGGTCAGATTTGCCGCAAGGCTGCAATTCCTCACAACCAACAACACCGCCGAATATGAAGCCGTGTTGCTAGGATTACGAAAGCTCCGAGCAATTGGAGCGAGAAGATGTATAGTCAAATCAGATTCCCAAGTCGTCGTTGGCCACGCCGAAAAGGATTTCACAGCAAGAGAACCAGAGCTAGCCAAGTATCTGGCAGCAATCAGAAGAATGGAGAAGTATTTCGCAGGTTTCAGTTTACGCCACATTCCAAGAGCCGAAAACACAGAGGCAGACTGTTGGGGCGGCACCCAGACCGCAGGCGCCTCCGACCCGCATTTTACCGAAAGATGACGGCGCATTCGTGCGGAATGCCCCATTTGCGCGAAAGCGAGCGTTTTGCGACTCGCAACACCGGGCGGCGAAGGTCTCTGAGTGGAAAGCAACATTCGCGCGGTAGCGCAGCATTCGCGTGGTTGGGCGATTTTCGCGCGGAAGCGCGACGTTCGCGCGATGGTGCGCCTTTCTACGGCCCGCGGATCAAGGGAAGGCGACGCCCTCGCGTGAAAGGGTGTTCTTGCGCGGTAGCGCAACTTTCGCTCGGTAGCGTGACATCCGCGCGGTAGTACGACGTTCGCGCGATAGCGCGCCTTTCGGCCCGCGCATCAAAGGAAGGCAACGCCTTCGCGCGAAAGGGTGTTTTCGCGCGGTAGCGCGCCTTTCGGCTCGCGGCCGGGCGTACGGTGGAGGTTTCGTGCGGAAGGGAGCATTCGTACGAAAGGAACCCGAGATTTCGTCTTTACGACTTTGTTTGTCCGTGAGTTTTCGCAGGTCGCCGAAAGCCTGGGTCAAGGAGAGCGGGCCCACCTGTCAGGAAAAGGGGGCGGGAGACGCTGGGCCCGTCGGTGGACAAAGTTACGGTGGTGCCCCTCGTGCCGGAGAAGGCGGTGTACAGCTACGGGGTAGTCGTGTAGGGCATCATTGTAATTTTGGCAAAGTGGTTAGAAGGGCAATCTTGTACATTAACGTTGATCTGGTCTAATATAAAAAGCCCTCGACCTCCCCAAGAGGAGGGGAGAACACTGTTCACTTCAACTATTTCCCTACTTTGCCGATCGTTTTCCACTTTCGCTTCGTGCTTTCGCTCGTGCGGCAACCCGCTGTTTCGAGGTCACGGTCCCGAAACAACATTGGCGCCCACCGTGGTTGTCGCCCGAGCTTACCATGCCACCAAGGAGAGCACCGAGAGCGGTCGACAATCTGGAGACTATCGCCGCGAGGAAGGATGCCTCCGGCACCATCGCGGCTTCAGTTCCAGCCAGCCAAGTCCCACCAAGCACAGCCAACGAGCCACCAGCTTTCGGCGGCGCTCTAGCGATAGAGACCCAGCCACAGCAGGGACCGGGAGCATCGACGAGCCAGAATGTGCAGCCCCAGGATCAGCGTACTTTCGGCAGAGATGGAACACCGGAAGGACTCGTCGAGGACGAATTCGGCGAAGAGGATGATGATGCTGATGAAATCACAAGACACGCCCAAGCAATCAAGACGTTGGCACAATAGCAAGACAAAATCGAGAGGCTGTTGTCGCAAAGAGATCAGCTGCAGCAGCGGTTAGCAGCAAAAGCAAGAGAGGACGAAACCCGCAACGCCATTCGGCGAGCTGAGGCGCAGAAAAGGCAACTCGAGAGGGAAATTCAAGAGTTGTAGAGGGCTGGGGCGGACCCAATCCCGATAGCCCAGGAAAATATATTCATACCAAGGCAAGAGCAACCGCCGGCTTTCGGCAACGCCATCGACGAAACCTCTCCGCTCTCGAGGGAGTTGCAAGCCCATCCGTGGCCGCTCAGCTATAAGCCGCGTATTCTGACTTTCGACGGTAAAGCGAACCCGCGCAAGTTCTTGGCAAGCTATGAGACAGCTCTCTTTTCGGCAGGCGGGGACAATCAGGCTCTAGCAAAATCTCTCATCTTGGTGTTCGAAGACGTGGCTCACGATTGGTACACCACTCTTAAGCCACTGTCCATCTATTCGTGGGCACAGCTGAAGGCCGAATTGCTGGCAACTTTCCAAGGATTCCGGCCGGACGTCAAGACCACGCAGGACCTCATGAATTGCACCCAGCAAGATGACGAACCACTATCTGAGTACCTCAAACATTTCATACAGCTCAAGGCTCAAGCGCCGAACGTGCCGAAAGCCGCGGTGATCGCAGCAGCCATTGAAGGCTTGGGGACCGGACAGTGCGCCGCTCAACTATCGAGAGAGCCACCGAAAGATGTTAAGGAATTGTTCGATGTGATGAATGCGTACGCGAGGTCGGACGACGACTTTCGGCGACGTAAGGCTGCCCGAATGATGCAGAGGCAAGCGACGAAAGCAAGTCGACCACCGCCCGTGCCAAATCAAAGAATTGTTAGGCCCTTTCGGTCAATCAACAGTTTACAGGAGGAACCAGCGCAATCAGCGGCAGGTACAGTGAGGCCCGATATGGCCGACTTTCAGCCCCAAAGAGGGTTTGATCAGCCTTTCCGCGGAGGACGCGGCGGAAGGACAGGACGCGGCGGTCGAGACGGCAGAGGCCGCGGAAGAGGACCCAGGCCACCATATTGCGTCATTTGCGATGGCAATTTCGGTCACACCACCCGTGACTGCAAATACAGCAAGATGGCGAAAGAGCTGAAAGACAAAGACCAAGCCTCAGCCTCCGCCGAAAGCTCCAAGCATGTTTTCCACAATTCCCAAGACCCGGCAGCAGCGGCAGCAGCATGCGGCAATTACGCAAGCACGCCTATGCACCCCCCGCAGTACATGCATCCCCAAAACTTGCATTGGTACAATCCGGCGTATCAGAGTTACCAGCTTCCGGTCTTCGCACCACAGTCGGTGGCAGTTTCGTCACCTATGCACTACCAGCGTCAGCCAACGCCGCAGCCAGCGCTTCCGGTTCAGACCCAACCTCCGGGGCAGCAAGCACAACCGGGTTTCCAGCAGGTGCAGGAGATGGAAAATGAAACTAGCGCAATCAACAACATCCTTCCGTCAAGAGGGCACATTTTCGCTATCACGGGCGGATCCAACTTGGAGCACGAAAGTAAAAGGGCGAGGAAGGACTATCATCGAAGGGTCCAGACGGTATCACCAAGGCTTCCACTGAACAGGCCAGCTTGGTCACTAGCGCCGATATGTTTTGATGAGTCTGATTTCAAAGTCCGCGACTACCCGCATTGTGACGCTTTCGTCGCCACGGCCAATGTGGCCGGTTTCACCTTGCACAATATTCTGATTGACACCGGAAGCTCAGCTGACATCTTATTCGTCAAAGCTTTCGAAGCAATGGGATTCGACAGGCGCAGTCTGGACCCCGCCGGCAACTCACTGTATGGGTTCGGAGGAAGGAAAATCGACGCTATCGGCAAAAAGCAAGTCCCTGTATCTTTCGCCGAAGGAGAAAGAGTCCGCACCGAGACACTGACATTCGACATAGTAAACATGGACTATCCCTACACTGCCATTTTCGGCAGAGGCTTCACCAACAGGTTTGACGTCGTCATTAAGCAAAGCTACCTGTGCATGAAAATGCCATCTCCTTTCGGCATCATCACTGTACACGGAGACCAGCAAGCCTCTAGAAGAATTGAGGGAAGGCCAACCCCAGGCTACAACCTTATCAATGAGGTGGCGAATAAAAACGAATCGCAAGCAACCACCGAAGAGCATGCTATCGTCAGCCCGTCGGAATGCAAGGTCGGGGCAGCCGAAGAAACGACAAGAATTCCGCTCGCGGCCTCCAGGCCCGAAAGAGCCGTGCACATTGGGTCAAGCATGCCGGAGGAAGAAAGGAATGCTTTGGCATCCTTCCTCGCGAACAACGATGACATTTTCGCTTGGTCAGCAAGCAACTTGCAAGGCGTCAGCAGAGATCTCGCCCAGCACAGTTTGAACATTGCAAGCGGCGCTAAACCCAGAAAGCAAAAACTGAGAAAGATGTCAAGCGAAAGGGCAGACGCGGCGAAAGCCGAAGTACAAAGATTACTCGATGCTGGAGTAATTCGACCAGTCCAGTATCCCGAATGGCTGGCCAATGTTGTCTTGGTGAAAAAGAAAAATGGAAAATGGCGAATGTGCGTCGATTTCACTGACCTCAACAAATGCTGCCCGAAGGACCCGTATCCTTTGCCTCGTATCGACAAGCTTGTCGACATTGCATCTGGTTGTGAAATAATGAGCCTGCTAGATTGTTTTTCAGGCTATCACTAGATTTGGCTTCATCCCGACGATGAGGAGAAAACCAGTTTCATCACCCCTACAGGCACATACTGCTACCGGCGAATGCCGGAAGGGTTGCGGAATGCAGGCCCTACTTTCTCGCGAATGACTGACAAAGTGTTCGAAAGCCAGAAGCAAAAGAAAAACTTGTTGGCTTACGTTGACGATATAGTGGTCAAGAGCGATAGACAGGAAGATCACCAGGCAGATTTGCTCGAGACTTTCGGCAATCTCCGGAAGAGTGGTTTAAAGCTCAACCCTGACAAGTGCATTTTCGGCATTAAGAAAGGCAAGCTCCTCGGTTGCCTGGTATCGGCAAGAGGAATTGAAGCTAATCCCGACAAGATAGCGGCAATCATCAACATGCAACCGCCCTCAAACCGAAAGCAAGTGCAAAAGTTGACCGGAAGGCTAGCTTCTCTGAACAGATTTATCACAAGGTCCGCTGAAAAAGGACTGCCTTTCTTCCGAACTCTGCGTAGCTCCGACCCTTTCGATTGGGGGGAAGAGCAGCGGCAAGCCTTTCAGCAACTAAAGGAGTATTTGACAAAACTGACCACGCTATCCAAACCGTCGCCGAAAGCGACACTCTTGCTGTATCTCGCAGCATCGCACACCACCGTAAGCACAGTACTGGTGGAAGAGAAGGAGCATGAAAACAAGATGACGCAGTTCCCAATCTACTTCGTCTCCGAGGCCCTTTCGGGTGCAAAACTGAACTACTCAGAGCTGGAGAAGATAGCTTACACAGTAGTAATGGCTTCTAGAAAACTGAAGCACTATTTTCAGTCCCATCACATCACAGTCCTTTCGGCTCAGCCATTGGAAGCCCTGTTCCGCAACAACGAAGCCATCGGCCGAATTGGCAAGTGGGCGGCGGAGCTGAACGAATACGTGATCGACTTCCAACACCGATCCACAATCAAGTCGCAGGCATTGGCGGATTTCATAGCAGACTGGACTCCCGCCGCTTTCGACACAACGCTTGAATTCGAAGAGCCTGTGTGGACAGTGAATTGTGACGGCGCATGGGGAATGGCCGGAGCCGGAATCTCAGCGATCCTTGCGCCGCCAAGAGGACCAAAGGTAAGATTTGCCGCAAGGCTGCAGTTCCTCACAACCAACAACACTGCCGAATATGAGGCCGTGCTTTTGGGTTTACGAAAGCTCCGAGCAATCAGAGCGAGAAGATGCATAGTCAAGTCGGACTCCCAAGTCGTTGTTGGTCACGCCGAAAAGGATTTCACAGCAAGAGAACCAGAGCTAGCCAAGTATCTGGCAGCAATCAGAAGAATGGAGAAGCATTTCGCTGGTTTCACCTTACATCACATTCCAAGGGCCGAAAATGCAGAAGCAGACGAGCTGGCCAAGGCCGCAGCACAAAATCTACCACTTCCACCAGACGTGTTCTATCAAGTGCTTTCGGCCAAAGCAGTGAAAGAGGAGGAAGAACATCCAAGTTCGGTACACGCTATCGCCAGTGATGACTGGAGGTCGCAGATATTCGCCTATCTATCCGGTACATACGAGCCAGAGTCTAGGAAGGATGCCGAAAGAATGGCCACCAGAGCGAAAGGTTACTCAATCATCGGAGAGCAGTTGTTCAAAAAAGGGATAACAGCTCCTCTTCTGAAATGCATAAGCAAGCGCGAAGGCATTCAGCTACTCGAAGAAATGCATGCCGGAATGTGCGGAGCGCACAGAGGGCCTCACGAAATAGCACACATAGCAATGAGGCAAGGATTCTACTGGCCTTCCGCCGCATCGGATGCCAGAGAGCTGGTCAAATGTTGCAAAGGCTGCCAGATGTTCGCCAAAAACCAGAAAGCCCCAGCAAACGAAACCACGCCGATAGTGCCGACTTGGCCCTTGCAAAGGTGGGGCATTGACATAGTCGGTCCGCTACCGGCAGCTCCGGGTAATCTGCGTTTCGCAGCAGTCGCTCTTGAGTACTTCACTAAGTGGGTGGAAGCGAAAGCCCTCGCCAGCATAACCTCAACCTCCTTAACCAAATTCGTCTGGCAGAGGATAATCTGCCGTTTCGGTGTCCCCTCTTTCATCACTTGCGACAATGGCAAGCAGTTCGATTGTGCCGAATTCAGGAGTTTCTGCGACGAGATCGACATCAGGCTTAACTTCGCCTCAGTAAATTACCCGCAAGCGAACGAGGCTGTCGAGAGAGCCAATGGCCTAATATTTTCAGCAATTTCGAAAACTTTGTATGACTCGCCGAAAGGAAAGTGGGCCAACACTCTAACAACAGCCGTATGGGGCCACAACATCTCGCGATCCAGAGCTACCGGTTTCACACCGTTCAGATTGCTTTACGGCGAGGAAGCAGTGACCCCGGAAGAGGTAAAGCTAGGTTCCTTCCGAACCGAAATGGCTCCAACTACTCAGGAGCACAGGCACCTCGAACTTGAAACCATCGAAGAGGTAAGGTTGCAAGCTGCAGAGAATCTCGAAAAATACCACGCCGAAACGAAGCATCACAGGGACAAGACCATAGTCCGAAAGGACATCAAGCCTGGTGACATGGTCACCATTCGGCAACCAGATAAGCAAGGTAAGCTCCAATCACAGTGGCAGGGCCCTTTCATCGTGGCAAGCATGGCGGCACCCGGGGTATTCCGTCTGCTGAATGATAAGGGCGAAGAATCAGCTCACACTTGGAACGCAAGTAACCTGCGCCGTTTTTACCCTTAGCCTGAACTATCGAACTTGGATGTAATTTTTTCTTCTTCTCTTTACTTCCTGCAACCAAAGTCAGCTGCACTCTTTTTCCTCGCCGGGGAAGCCCTTCATCGGGGTGCGAGGTTTTTTACCGAGGCAGCCGAATGTAACCGATAAATTGTGAAGCATCCGCAATCCCCGAGAAAAGTCGCGTGGCCTGACTAAGGACGAAGTCAACCAAACATAAGGTTGAGACATTCGTCATTCCGACATAACAAATGAGAATGTCGGCTCGCTGGGTGAAAAGAACCCTCCACAACCACCGACAATCTCAGAAAGCCTGCGGGCTATGAAAAAACCGACCCTCCGACAAAATGCGATGGCGGAACGAAAGCCTGCGGGCTATGAAAAACCGACCCTCCGACAAAATGCGAGGGCGGAACGAAAGCCTGCGGGCCATGAAAAAACCGACCCTCCGACAAAATGCGAGGGCGGAACGAAGGCCCGCGGGCCATGAACAAACCGACCCTCCGACAAAACGAGGGCGGAACGAAAGCTTGCGGGCTATGCAAAACCAACCCCCCATCACCGAAAGGGGAGAATGGTAGCGGAGGCCAAGAACATCAGCCCTAGTAGGGCAAAACAAACGACAGCTGGCAAGCATTTACAGCCGCTAAAACGTAAATGTTGTATTAACCTTTCACCTACCAAGCGCTCACAAATACAGCCAGGTGAGTAAATGCAGCCGCCCTGTAGCAAGGGCAAGGCAGTATAAATAGGCAACAAAGTGCAAGCCTCCCATCCATCCTAAACTACCGAGGCTCTTCAAAATGTTAGTTCCAGGTAGTCAGCTCATTATCGAAAATGCGAATAGGAAGCATCAGGAGCTACGCTTCCGCTTTTATGATCGTGTCATCGGCATCGCGTCCACCTATCGTCACCAATCCGGTAACTGTAGGCGGTAGTACTATCGAGTGGCTTTCCCATCTCAAACCAAAGATAGGAGATGAACCATGCCGTGCATGCGGCTGGACAGCAATACGAGCAATATCATAATCATAGTCGATTGTACGCTCCCCGTGTTGCGTTCATAAAGACATTTTCGTCAACCGAATTATCAAGCGCCGAGGGGCTCGCACCGAAAGCTCCCTCGCGCGAATGCTAACGCCCCTCGCCTAATTGAGTGGGGGCGGGCGCGTCTTTGCTATCGGCCGAGGGGCTCGCACCGAAAGCTCCCTCGCGCGAATGCTAACGCCCCTCGCCTAATTGAGTGGGGGCGGGCGCGTCTTTGCTATCGGTCGAGGGGCTCGCACCGAAAGCTCCCTCGCGCGAATGCTAACGCCCCTCGCCTAATTGAGTGGGGGCGGGCGCGTCTTTGCTATCGGCCGAGGGGCTCGCACCGAAAGCTCCCTCGCGCGAATGCTAATGCCCCTCGCCTAATTGAGTGGGGGCGGACGCGTCTTTGCTATCGGCCGAGGGGCTCGCACCGAAAGCTCCCTCGCGCGAATGCTAACGCTCCTCGCCTAATTGAGTGGGGGCGGGCGCGTCTTTGCTATCGGCCGAGGGGCTCGCACCGAAAGCTCCCCCGCGAGAATGCTAACGCCCCTCGCCTAACTGAGTGGGGGCGGGCGCGTCTTTGCAACCTGCCGAGGGGCCCGCACCAAAAAGCACTATCACGCGAACTAGTAAAGCGAGAACAACTAAATCATTCGGCAAAAGAACTTAATCCGCCAAGCGAAATAATAAAAAATCGCACATTCGCAAATAACGATTAACATCGAAAGGTAGAGCACACTGCGACACTCGTCATTACACCGGGTTTAAGATAAAGGTTGTACATTGCAATTCAAATTCAGGGCCGCGAACTATTTTCGCGGCCAAGGAAAATGCTATAGCGCCTTTCGTCCGGCGAAGGCACGACATCTTCGGGCTCCAACTTAACGAATGTGGCACCCTCGAAGCCAGGTGGCGCGCGCGAAGCTTCACGCCTCATTCGCCTCGACTCAAGTTCGCGCGGGTCGAAGCTTTCATAAAAAGCCCGTAATCTTTCCTCCGTGCGTCTAAGTTTTTTAGCACGTTTTCTCATGTAAGCCGAAAGCGACGCCATCGGAAATCTAGAGCGATAGCTCCTCCACAAATCACCACCAACACAGATACCGCCAGATCTAATCATTAACGGGCAGATGTCGAGAACGTCCAGCGTTCCCGCATCCGCGCCCTGTTCAAGATACAACATCCGAATTTAAGTTCCAAAACATTACACGAGGTCCAGAACAAGTTGCCAACACATTAAAAACAGGCCCTAAGAAGGTCACTCGTCTACCGCTGCGTCTTGGGGGGCGTTCACGTCGCGGGCAGCAGCAGCGGCCGAGTTTTCGGGTGCCCCGTCATTCGGCTCGGGCGGACTCGCCTCGTCTTCCGGCTTGTTTTCCCGCGCCTGCTTTGCGGAGATATACTCCGAAAACAACTGTCGGATGCGCGTTTTCTCCTCAGGAGTCTGCATAAAAAGCGATAGCCCAGAAAATTCACTACTCAAGCCACAAGGCACCGCATAAAAAGCGATAGCCAGCAGGGAAGTCAAGCGATAGCGCTAGCAGAAGGAAGAAAATACCTTTCCGCGACCCACGGTGGACTGCATCAGCGACATGTCGTTCCCACCCGCAAGCCAGAATTCTTCAAAAAATCTTTTGCCCAGTGCTTTCGCCGCCTCCGGGGTTCGCCAATAATAATCCACCTCTTTGACCGGAAGGTCAACGATGTGGGAGCATCCGGCGTCGACCAGGCTGTGGCCGATCGCCTTGATACCGGTGACGGCGGCGTAGTCTCGGCCCAGAGCCATGTGGTTTTCAAGTGACTCCATTTTGGAACGAAGCCAGCGGATAAGGTCGTTAGCAGTTCGCTCCGAGGGACCATCCGTTTCGACGCCAATGCTACGAAGGCATTCGCGGAAGCGGGAGACAACCTCCTCGGCAGACGTCTTTAGAACTTCATCTTTCTCGGCCTGAGCATTTCGCAGCTGCGAAAGCTCCCGCCTGAGGTCCCCAGCTTCGCGCTTCAACTTTTCAGCCTCTTTTTGGCTTGCCTTCCGCGAGGTGCGCTCATCTTCGGCTTTCTTCGCCTGCACCTCCAAGTCGGTTGTAAGCCTCTTCGCCAGAATGTCGAGGTCCTCCTTTTCGCGCTCGATCTTGCGAATGTAAAGGTCGTTTTGATTATGTCGGCTGCGAGCGAGGATGGCAGCCTGCGAATAGCATCAAATCAAAAGACGAAGGTTAGCACTCTCCAAAAGACCAACAGCCCCGTTGCGGAAAGGCGAACATCAAACGTGCAACAAAAGCAACCCGAGTAACTTACGCTAGCCAAGTGAAACGACAGAGCATCGTCAAGCTTTACGCTATCGACCTTGAGGAGGTCCCTTTCAACCTCTGGCGCGGCGAAAGCCCTATGCGAAAATTCCACCAGCTTGCTGGCGTCATCACTTCCGCCGGGGAGGATTCCTGCCCGACGAAAGTCGATCCGACAGGCAAGCTGAGCGTCGGAGGCTGCACCCAAAGAACGTGCAATCCGATAAGATTCTTCTCTCGCTTCGTCGGTCTCGCCAGACGAGCTCAAGCCGGTGTAAAAATAAGGGTTCTTGTAGTCCGAAGGCACCCCATCGACAATCAATCGCCCGTAGCCAAGAAGCTGTCCTTCCACCATCTCCTGCGATAGACGAATGCGTCGCGGCGAAAGGTGTAACTTACCTTTATCCGCAGCAGTGGGAGCCAGCACTCCCTCGGATCCAGCCCTCCCTTCGCGTGGGGCAGCCCCTCCGGCGGAGACACGAGCAGCAGGCTCGGCGGAGCTCCGAGCGGCAGATTCGACGCGCGGTACTTTCGGCCTCTTCGCCGGCCGATCTGCGTCCGCCAGGGCCTTCCGAGAACCGGGTTTCGCGAATGTCGGGAGGTCAGCCACCGAGACGTCATCGTCGAAAGCCGACGTGGAGAGGCGCACTTGCGGTTTTTTCGGCGCCATCCCAGCAGCGAAAATTGAGCTCTGCAAAACAAACAACGAAGCAAAAACAAAGTCACACGCACAAATCGCCAATACCATAATGGAGAATTCCAGGAAAGGAGGAGCGAAAACCTCGAGCAAAAAAAAAACCTTAGGGAAAGAAACTAACCGCCCTCGGATGATCGAAGGGATCAACGTCGGACATCGACTCCAGTGCCCCCCCTTGGCTCTTAAACAAGGGTTTGGCGACCAATCGCCCGATGCGAATGTCCCCGACTTCGGTGACCTTTCGCCGGGGGACCACACCGCTCCGCCCACCACGGCGAGTTACCTTTTTCCCTTTAGCTTTCGAACTTTCGGCCTCATCCTTGCTTTCGTCAACTAGAGGCCTTTCGGCGTACTCAACGCCCATAGCATCGAAAGCTCGGTTCAGGCGTCGACTATGGCCGAGGTTGCCGAGTTGAAATTCGCTCTCCTTGCGTAAGTATGGCCCGCAAATCTTCCTGGTCTCTTTTTCGATATGTTTGACATATTCTTCGTCGTCGTGGTAATCCGCGGGCCTCTCCAGCAGCAGCGAGGGCCCCCAATATCCGTCTTTTTCCGCGAAGTCCTCAAATGAAGTGGCGCGGTAGAGCGGATTCATCCCAATAGCCATCCACTCTTCAACCAAATCCCGGCTAATCTGAAACCGCGCAGTAAGCGCGAAAGCATCCCCAGATCGAATGGCTTCCGGGTCCTTTAGAACGACAGGCGGAAGGTGTCTCCCAGGGCATTTCTCCAAGACCGATACTAGTGGATAACCTTTTTTCGCCCCGTTACTTAGTTCGGCAGCAACGCTTTCGTCCGAGCACACGCGATAGTAGAACCAAAAGCGGTTCCAGTCCGGCCATTTGTTCCGGTAAGTAAGCGAAATGGAAACACTTCCTCGTGTCTTCCGCGGAACGAAGTTGATGCAACCAATCTCACTGGGTAGCTCGCTTCCAAGAAGGGGATCCTTCACTTTCGTCGGGCGATGGTGAATGTCGTAGAACCGCACGAAAACGTCTGCCCGCGGGGTGCAATCTAGCATCTTCATTGCATGTGTGAAAACACTGAGCCTGGCAAACGCATTCGGCGTGAGCTGATGAAGCTGTATCTCGAACCCCGACAGAACATCCGATACGAATTCCTCGAGAGGAAAATCAAGACCAGCTACGAAGTAGTCGCGAAAGACAATGGCTTCGTTATGTCGCGGAATAGGCACTTCCTCGTCTCTAGGGACACGACAATTCGCAAGATGATCTCTCCTTAAAGGCCCTTCTTCGGCCATTGTTTGCAAGCGTGCAGCCGTCATTCGCGATACGCCAAGGTAAAAAGAACAATCCGTCGGGACCGAAACCAAACCGGAGTCCCCATCATTCGACACGCTCCCGCTGTGCTCTGGAACTCGTGGAGCAACCCCCGATCCGATGGACACTTCCGCGCTAAGTTCACGGAGGGAGGGCTCGGTATCACCCGTACTTTCGCTAGACGAGCTCGAAGTCGACGTCGAGCTGGAAGACGCCATCTAACACGGCGCGAAAGACAAATAAACAAACAATGCCAGCGAAGGAGAAGAAACGAAATGGACGAAAATAGAAGCGAAATTAAGCAACCTTAGCAAACCAATTCGCAGGACTTAAGTCTAAAGGAAATAAAGAGAAGGGAAGTGACATGCGTACCACGAACTATCGCCTAGCGGATGATGAGAACCAAACAACGAATAGCTTTCGCCAAGAAGAGCGAAGGGCGTCAAGCGAATAGCAGCAAATTTCATGAAAGAGGCGGCGAGAGCAGGAAGGCGTTGATCGACCAAGTGCCCCCCCCAACTGAAGCCTCCACTCTTATATACGATCAGCCTCCACACGGTTCCCGAGGGAAACGAAGAGGCGCCCGGGTACAAGATTCGAAGCGCCGCAGTGGTTTCACATCATGACACACAGTTTTCGAGGAAGACGAAAAGAAGCTTGCGACGCAACTTAAAACAAAAATATAAAAAATAATAATAACAACAAAAAATATATTTATATATTTTCCTAAAAAAAACTCAGCTTCGGGACGAAACAAAGGTTTTTTGGGCGGGCGTAGGCGCCTAGCGAAAGGACACGGTCGAACTTCGCGAGCTGCAGACTCGACCGTAAGGGGCTATTGTTGGGGCGGCACCCAGACCGCAGGCGCCTCCGACCCGCATTTTACCGAAAGATGACGGCGCGTTCGTGCGGAATGCCCCATTCGCGCGAAAGCGAGCGTTTTGCGACTCACAACACCGGGCGGCGAAGGTCTCTGAGTGGAAGGCAACATTCGCGCGGTAGCGCAGCATTCGCGTGGTTGGGCGATTTTCGCGCGGAAGCGCGACATCCGCGCGGTAGCGCGACGTTCGCGCGTTGGTGCGCCTTTTTACGGCCTGCGGATCAAGGGAAGGCGACGCCCTCGCACGAAAGGGTGTTCTTGCGTGGTAGCGCAACTTTCGCTCGGTAGCGTGACATCCGCGCGGTAGTACGACGTTCGCGCGATAGCGCGCCTTTCGGCCCGCGCATCAAAGGAAGGCAATGCCTTCGCGCGAAAGGGTGTTTTCGCGCGGTAGCGCGCCTTTCGGCTCGCGGCCGGGCGTACGGCGGAGGTTTCGTGCGGAAGGGAGCATTCGTACGAAAGGAACCCGAGATTTCGTCTTTACAACTTTGTTTGTCCGTGAGTTTTCGCATGTCGCCAAAAGCCTGGGTCAAGGAGAGCGGGCCCACCTGTAAGGAAAAGGGGGCGGGAGACGCTGGGCCCGTCGATGGACAAAGTTACGGTGGTGCCCCTCGTGCCGGAGAAGGCGGTGTACAGCTACGGGGTAGTCGTGTAGGGCATTATTGTAATTTTGGCAAAGTGGTTAGAAGGGCAATCTTGTACATTAACGTTGATCTGGTCTAATATAAAAAGCCCTCGACCTCCCCAAGAGGAGGGGAGAACACTGTTCACTTCAACTGTTTCCCTACTTTGCCGATCGTTTTCCATTTTCGCTTCGTGCTTTCGCTCGTGCGGCAACCCGCTGTTTCGAGGTCACGGTCCCGAAACAACACAGACGAATTGGCCAAAGCCGCAGCACAAAATCTGCCACTACCACCAGACGTGTTCTACCAAGTCCTTTCGGCCAAAGCCGTGAAAGAAGAGGAAGATCACCCAAGTTCGATGCACGTTATCGCCAGTGATGACTGGAGGTCGCAGATATTCGCTTACTTAGCCGGAACATACGAACTAGAGTCTCGAAAGGACGCCGAAAGGATGGCCAGCAGAGCAAAAGTTTACTCAAACATCGGAGAACAGCTATTCAAGAATGGGATAGCAGCCCCCCTTTTGAAATGCATAAGCAGGCGCGAGGGCATTCAGCTACTCGAAGAAATGCATGCCGGAATGTGCGGAGCGCACAGAGGGCCTCACGAGATAGCGCACAGAGCAATGAGGCAGGGATTCTACTGGCCTTCCGCCGCATCAGACGCCAGAGAGCTAGTCAAATGTTGCAAAGGTTGCCAGATGTTCGCTAGAAACCAGAAAGCCCCTGCAAACGAAACTACGCCGATAGTGCCAACCTGGCCCTTGCAGAGATGGGGCATTGACATAGTAGGTCCGCTACCAGCAGCTCCGGGCAACCTGCGCTTTGCAGCGGTCGCTCTCGAGTATTTCACCAAGTGGGTGGAAGCAAAGGCCCTCGGAAGCATAACTTCCACCTCTTTAACCAAATTCGTCTAGCAGAGGATAGTCTGTCGTTTCGGCGTTCCCTCCTTCATCACCTGCGACAACGGGAAGCAGTTTGACTGTGCCAAATTCAGGAGTTTCTGCGATGAACTCAGCATCAAGCTTAATTTCGCCTCAGTAAACTACCCGCAAGCAAACGGGGCCGTCGAGAGAGCGAATGGCTTAATCTTTTCGGTAATATCAAAAACCTTGTACGACTCGTCGAAAGGTAAGTGGGCCAACACCCTAACAACAGCTGTATGGGGACACAATATTTCACGATCCAGAGCTACCGGCTTCACTCCGTTCCGATTGCTTTACGGCGAGGAAGCAGTTACCCCGGAAGAGGTAAAGCTAGGTTCCTTCCGAACCGAAATGGCTCCAACTACTCAGGAGCAAAGGCACCTCGAACTCGACACCATCGAAGAGGTAAGGTTGCAAGCTGCAGATAATCTCGAAAAGTACCACGCCAAAACGAAGCATCACGGGGACAAGACCATAGTCTGAAAGGACATCAAACCTGGCGACATGGTCACCATTCGGCAACCAGATAAGCAAGGTAAGCTCCAATGTGACACTCCAATTTTAAGAACAAAATTGGAGCACAATATATGTATGCCAGGATCAATTTTCATACATATATCCACATCATAGTAAATATCAAAACAATGCTTTTATTAATATATCGAACTTTATTACAAAAAATGACCCTCGGGTCTGAAAGAAAAATACAGACTCTCAGTCTAACTCTAATGTAGACTCGCGGAAACTGGACGCCATCTCCACAGGAATGTCGACCGGGGGTTGCGCCATCCTAGTACAAGTCGTCTGGGTCATATCCACCTTCTTCTCGATACTCCTGCTCCGTGTCGTAGACTCCAGCGTCTGGGTGGGGTAGCAGGGGGTTCAAAGAGGAAGGGTGAGTACATCGAAATGTACTCCGCAAGTGTAGGAAATATATGCTTATGAGGTTAAAAACAAAGGTAGGCTGACTCTGTTTGACTCCAGCGCCTAAAGCAACACATCCTATTAAATCCTATTTCCTATGCACCTATTTACTAGGTTATAACCACAGTCTCCAACGGTAACAGTAACCACACTCGGAGTCGCACCGAGCAAACCACACTCGGAGTCACATCGAGCAACCAACACTTGGAGTCCACCAAGCAAAACCCACACCTGAAGTCCATCAGGCAAACCACACCTGAAGTCCATCAGATGACCCAAACCAGTAACCAGTAACCAACTAATCTCGAAGAAGTCCAAGCCCGCTCTTGACCGTGAGCACGACTGACATATCAGTTTCTTTACTCTGCAGAGTTTGCACATCTTTACCCATGAGTCGTGTTGCCCTTGTGCCCGAGGTAGCTAGTCTCTTGACCCACTTCCAAGGTGAGTCGGCAGGGTTCACTACAAGGCCGTTACAAAGAGTCCTCCTATGCGTATTAGTTCCATATGTCACGACGTAGAGCTACCTTCCGTAATAACACCAGGTCTGGCGCCCGAGCTTGGGAATCACTCCCGTACCAAGCAGTATCCTGCGTAGAAGAAGCCCTGTCCCATGTCCATATGTAACTAATAATGACATAAGGCTTCTCTAATTAATTAGCCAGTCCCAGAGCCATATAGGCCTCATGGTTTGCGCTGTTTTGCCGGGTTACTTGTCCAAGAACCGGGTCCTAGGGATCCAGGCAGGATAACAAACCACAAACCCAACCAACGCCAAGTCCCATGGCAAACCGTAACGCCGAGTCACACGACAACCGTACGCCAAGTCACATGGCACCACACCACCAACGGTCCATCCTGCCGCATTTACCTGCTCACCATACTACAACATTACCAGCCACATGTTCCATAGATCATTATTCAGAATTAAATATTAACCACCATCCCATGACTGCAAGGCTAAGCATGACTTCTACCCATATGTTCCCAACCAGGTGACAAGGAAAATAGTACAAGATCTAGTAAACCATATCATGGGATTCAAATTAAGACTGCATGCATCTACTGGATCTAACTACTCTAACTCAAAATAAAATAAATACGGGTGCAAGATGTTCAAGGACATTTGCCTTCGAGCTGGGTCAAAACTGCAGGATCACAAGAAGGGTCTGGAGCGACGAAAGCACAAGGTTGATCCAGGGGTTCCACATAGCTCGCACTCGCTGGATCAAACATCAAACATGGCCCAAACATATCAAAATAAATAACAGTACATCAAAAGTATGAAAACATAACGTAAATAGATCTAACGCATAGAGCTCGACGAGACGAATCTAACACAAGTTGAATGGGTCAAATCGGAGTTAAAATGAGCAAGTTATGGGCTTTAGCAGTTGGATGGCAAAACTGTAAATAGTTGGAACTTGATTTAGCATTTAAAATAAATAAAAACTGAAAAGAAAATGCGTATGGACCGGGCCTCATTTATCTGAAAACGGAGGGGTTAGATCGCAAGAGCCTACAGACTTAGAGCACAGGATCTTGGGACTGCGGGTTGATTTTGAATAAGAGCGAGGGGGGTTTTGAAAAACGTCCTAAGTCGGGCGGTGAGCTGGCTCAGTGCCACGTGGCGCTGTGTCACTGGTCGCGGCTCATGCCTGTGCGGTGGATGCGGTGCGGGGAGAGCGGTGGACTGCGTCCACCGACTTACTGAGGCCGGTGTATACCGGTTCGGTGGGATTTCATCCCGACCGTTCGCCCGGATCTAACGGTGGGAGGGAGAGAGCTGACGGTTGGGGCCCGCCTAACAGTCAGAGAGGGTGGAAGGGGGTGCGCGGCTGCGTGCTGCTTGCGGCCGTAAAGGAGGCGGGGTGGGCTTGGCGCGGTGTGGGCCGCGCGGGAGGGATCGGCCCAGGCGGTGAGAGGGGAGTGCTGGGCTGGTCGTGGTCGCTCTGGTGGGCCACGGGGAGAAAGGGAAAAGGGGAGGGAGCTGGGCCGGCGGCCCGGGGCGAGGTGAAGGAGTGGAGGGTGAGCGGGGTGAGGGTTTGGGCTCGGGTTTTGGGCCGGTTGGAGAGTAAGGAGGGGGAGAGGGGAGACCAAAGCCATTTTCTTTTTTTTTCTTTTTTTCTTTTTTTCAAATCTTTTTGCAAATTCTTTTGAAGGCTCATTTCAAATCAGTTTAAAAACTAAACCAAGTTTACAAAGTTTTCAAAATATTTTCCCTAGGTTTTGAAAATAAAATTTGGGTTTGAAAATTTTGTAAACTTTTCATAAGCTTTTTATTTATTTCCTAAATAGAATAAATTCGATTCGCCCTATCCGGGTTTAACAGAAAATCTTTTTCACCCAATAAAACTGTGCAACGGCATGAATGCAACAAACATCTGGTTAGGATTTTTCCTCCATCTAGGGTTTTGGCCATTTTCTTATTAAATTATTATTAATTTTATTTATTTAAAACCCGGGGTGTTACATCCAATCACAGTGGCAGGGCCCTTTCATCGTGGCAAGCATGGCGGCACCCGGGGTATTCCGGTTGCTGAATGATAAGGGCGAAGAATCAGCTCACACTTGGAACGCAAGCAACTTGCGCCGTTTTTACCCTTAGTCTGAACTTTCGAACTTGGATGTAATTTTTTCTTCTTTTCTTTACTTTCTGCAATCAAAGTCAGCTGCACTCTTTTTCCTCACCGGGGAAGCCCTTCATCGGGGTGCGAGGTTTTTTAGCGAGGCAGCCGAATGTAACCGCTACATTATGAAACATCCGCAATCCCCAAGAAAAGCTGTGTGGCCTGACTAAGGACGAAGTCAACCAAACATAAGGTTGAGACATTCGTCATTTCGATCTAACAAATGAGAATGTCGGCTTGCTGGGCGAAAAGAATCCTCCACAGCCACCGACAATCTCAGAAAGCCTGCGGGCTATACAAAAACCGACCCTCCGACAAAACGAGAGGGCGGAACGAAAGCCTGCGGGCTATACAAAAACCGATCCTCCGACAAAACGAGAGGGCAGAACGAAAGCCTGCGGGCTATACAAAAACCGACCCTCCGACAAAGCGAGAGGGCAGAAACGAAAGCCTGCGGGTCATACAAAAACCGACCCTCCGACAAAACGAAAGGGCGGAACGAAAGCCTGCGGGCAACACAAAACCGACCACCCCCAACAAAAGGGGAGAACGGTAGCAGAGGCCAAGTCGAGCAACCCTCGTGGGGCGACAAGAAGGATAGCTGGCAGGCATCAGTAACTGCAAAAGCATAAACGCCATATTAACTTTTCACCTACCAAACGCTCAGAAGTACAGCCAAGGGATTAAATGCAGTACTCTCATAGCAGGGGCAGGGCGATATAAATAAACACCAAGGTGTAAGCCTCCCAGCCATCCAAAACTACCGAATCTTTTCAAATATCAGTCCCAAAAAGTTAGCTCAAAAGCAAAGTGCGAATAGGAGGCACCAGGAATCGGGGTTTCGCTTTGATGATTGTGTCATTGGCATCGCGTCTAGCTACCGTCACCAATCCAGTAACTTTAGGCGAAGGCCCTATCAAGTAACATATCCATCCCGAGCTGCGGCTAGGAGACGAGCGAAAGCAAGCATGCCGCTAGATGACAACAGGAGCAATATCATAATCATAGTCGATTGTAAGCCTCCCTATGTCGCGTTCATAAAGACACTTTCGTCAATCGAGTTATCAAGCGCGAACGCTACCGCCCCTCGTCTAAGTGTGCGGGGGCGGGCGCATCTTTACTACCGGCCGAGGGGCTCGCACCGAAAGCACCCTCGCGCGAATGCTACCGCCCCTCGTCTAAGTGTGTGGGGGCGGGCGCGTCTGACCTATCGGCCGAGGGGCTCGCAACGAAATCACCCTCGCGCGAATGCTACCGCCCCTCGTCTAAGTGTGCGAGGGCGGGCGCGTCTTTACTACCGGCCGAGGGGCTCGCACCGAAAGCACCCTCACGCGAATGCTACCATCCCTCGTCTAAGTGTGTGGAGGCGGGCGCGTCTGACCTATCGGCCAAGGGGCTCGCAACGAAATCACCCTCGCGCGAATGCTACCGCCCCTCGTCTAAGTGTGTGGGGGCGGGCGCGTCTGACCTACCGGCCGAGGGGCTCGCACCGAAAGCACCCTCGCGCGAATGCTACCGCCCCTCGTCTAAGTGTGCGGGGGCGGGCGCGTCCTTACTACCAGCCGAGGGGCTCGCACCGAAAGCACCCTCGCGCGAATGCTACCGCCCCTCGTCTAAGTGTGTGGGGGCGGGCGTGTCTGACCTATCGGCCGAGGCGCTCACACCGAAAGCACCCTCGCGCGAACGCTACCGCCCCTCGTCTAAGTGTGCGGGGGCGGGCGCGTCTTTACTACCGGCCGAGGGGCTCGCACCGAAAGCACCCTCGCGCGAATGCTACCGCCCCTCGTCTAAGTGTGCGGGGGCGGGCGCGTCTTTACTACCGGCCGAGGGGCTCGCACCGAAAGCACCCTCGCGTGAATGCTACTGCCGCTCATCTAAGTGTGCGGGGGCGGGCGCGTCTTTACTACCGGCCGAGGGGCTCGTACCGAAAGCACCCTCGCGCGAATGCTACCGCCCCTCGTCTAAGTGTGTGGGGGCGGGCGCGTCTGACCTATCGGCCGAGGGGCTCGCAACGAAATCACCCTCGCGCGAATGCTACCGCCCCTAGACTGAATAGGTAGGATGAGCGCGACTAAACTCTCGACCGAAGAGTCTCAATTTAACTGTCGCGCAAAAGACACACCGAAACAGACATCCGCGCGAAGTAACAAAGCACGCGACCATCCAACAGGCAGCCACTGCTCACCAAGCCAAGTAAGCGAAAGAATGAAAACCGCACGCTCACAAATAACGTTAAAACCGAAACATAAAACCCACCAGAACACGTTTCATTACACTGAACTTGTGAGAAAAAGTTTGTACAGTGTATTCAAGTCCGCGAGCTACTCTCGCGGCCAAGGAAAATGCTATATCGCCGCTCATCCGGCGAAGGCACGGCGTCTTCGGGCTCCACCTTAACAAATGGGGCACCTTCGAAGCCTGGCGGCGCACGCGAAGCCTCGCGCCTCATCCGTCGTGCCTCAAGTTCACGTCGATCAAAGTTTTCATAAAAAGCGCGTAACCGCTCCTCTGTGCGCTTAAGTTTCTTAGCACGTTTTTTGATATAAGCCGAAAGTGACGCCGTCGGAAATCTAGAGCGAAAGCTCCTCCACAAGTCACCTCCGACGCATATATCGCCCGATCTAATCATTAACGGGCAGATGTCGAGAACGTCCGGCGTTCCCGCATCCGCATCCTGTTTCAATACAGCATCCCAGTTTAAGTTCAAAAGCCTCGCGCAACAACAAGGTTTGGTGAATTCAACCAACGCTTTGCAAACAAGCCCTATCTAGGCATCTACCACATCCTGGGGAGCATCCGCGTCGCGGGAAGCAGCGGCGGCTGAGCTCTCGGGGACCTCCTCGTTCGGCTGGGGCGGGCTCGCTTCGTCTTCCGGCTCGGCTTCACGCGCTCACCTTTCAGAGATGAAGTCCGAAAACACCTTTCGGATGTGCGCTTTCTCTTCCGGAGTCTGCACAAAGAGCGATAGCTCAGAAGAAGCATCACTTACGCCACAAAAAGCGACAGAAAAAGCGATAGCTGACAGAGGAATCAAGCGAAAGCATAAGCAATCGGCAGATGATACCTTTCCGCGAGCCACAGCGGATTGCATAAGTGACATATCGTTCCTGTCGGCCAACCAGAATTCATCAAAGAATCTCTTGCCTAAGACTTTCGCCGCTTCGGGGGTGCGCCAATAGTAGTCCACCTCCTTGACCGAAAGGCCCGCGATATGCGAGCAGCCGGCGTCAACAAGGCTATGGCCAATCGCCTTGATGCCCGTGACGGCGGCGTAATTCCGGCTGAGGGCCATATGCCCCTCAAGCGACTCCATTTCGGTCCGGATCCAGCCGACAAGGCTATCAACATTATGCTCAGTGGGACCTTCCGCCTCGACGCCGATGCTGCGAAGGCACTCGCGGAAGCGAGACACGGCTTCCCCAGCGAAAGTAAGGAGCTCTTTCTCCCTTTCGGCCTGCGCGGCCTGTAGCTGCGAAAGCTCTTTCTTGAGGCTCTCAACCTCCCTCTGGCTGGCCTTCCTGGAAGCGCGCTCATCGTCCGCCTTCTTGGTCTGCAACTCAAGATCGGTACCGAGCTTCTTTGCCTGTACCTCAAGCTTCTTCAGCTGCGTGTCAAGCTCCTGTTTCTCGCATTCGATCTTGCGAGTATAGAGATCCCTCTGATTACTCTGGCTGCGAGCGACAACAGCAGCCTGCGAATAACAACGAAACGCAATCAGAAGCATAGATCGAAAGATCCCAAAAGCCAACGGTGAAGATTTAAAACTTACGCTCGCCAGGTGGAAAGATAGAGCGTCGTCGAGTCTTAAGCTGCTGACTTTCAGGAGATCTCTTTTGATCTCTGGCGCGACGAAAGCCTTCTGTGAAAACTCCACAAACTTAGTGGCCTCCTCGCTGCCGCCAGGAAGGATTCCAGCCCGACGATAGTCAAGTCGGCAAGCGAGTTGGGCGTCCGAAGGCGCACCTAAAGAACGAGCAACGCGATAAGATTCCTCTTTCGCTTCGTCAGTATCATTCAACGAGCTCAAGCCAGTGTAAAAGCGCGGGTTCTCATAGTCTGATGGCACCCCGTCGAGAACCAGCCGCCCGTAACCCAAAAGCTGCCCCTCCACCATTTCCTGGGTCAGACGAATGCAGCGCGGCGAAAGGCATAGCTTACCTTTGTCAACGGCAGCAGGGGCGGGCATTCTCAAGGACGCGCTCTCCTTTTCGCCAGCAGCGGTCTTTTCGCCTGGCGCTCGTGCAGAGGTGTCTGGGCGAAGAGTTTTCGTTTTCTTCGCCGGTCGCTCCGCGGCATCGGGCGGACCGGAGGGTTTCCGGGCCCCGACCTTCGCGAAGGTTGGCATCTCAGCAACCGAAGTATCGTCATCAAAGGCCGTGTGCGAAAGAGGCACGCTCCATTTCTTTGGAGCCATTCCCGCAGCGTATGATGTGCTCTGTAAAAAACATAAAAAGCTTGTATCAATAAACAAAAAGACGACTAACCGTAAGTCTCGAAAACGGCAGCAAGATGCGAAAGCGGCATTCAAGCACACGCGACGCGAAGTAAAGCAGCAGAAACTAACCACCCTCGGGTGATCGAAAGGATCAACGTCGGGGATTGACTCCAATGCCCTCATCCGGCTCGTAAGCATCGGCTTCGCAATCAGACGGCCGATGCGAATATCTCCAACTTCGGAAAACTTTCGCCGAGGAATCACACCACTGCGTCCCCCACGCCGAGCCATGCCTTTGCCTTTCGCCCCCGGGTTTCCGGTCTCACCCTCGCTTTCGTCAACCAGAGGTCTTTCGGCATACGTAATGCCCATCGCGTCAAAAGCCCGGTTCAAACGGCGGCTTCGGCCAAGGTCATCCTTCGGTATTGCGGGTTGGAGGCGCCTGCGGTCTGGGTCAAAGGAAGCGGGCCCACCGGTCAGGAAAAGGAGCCGGGGGACGTTGGGCCCGTCTGAGGGCGAAGTTACGATGATGGCCCTCACGCCGGAAGAGACGGCGTACGGCCACAGAGTAGTTGAGCAGGGTATCGTTGTAATTGTAACAGAGTGGTTGGAAGGACATTCTTGTACTTTCAAACTGATCTGGATTAATATAAAAAGCTCCCAGCTTCCCCAAGGAGGAGGAGAACACTGTTCACTTGACCTTGATTCCCTCTTTTACTGCGTTTACTTCCACTTTCGTTCTGTGCATTCGCTCGTGCGACAACCTGCTATTTCGGGGTCTCGGTCCCGAAACAACAGTATGGTTATATTGTGTTAGGTACAAAATTTGATTAGAGCATGGGGAAGGAAGAACAAGGGAATTGAGGTGCCCCTAAGGGCTCCTTTGGATGCTAGGGAGCAAAGTACACGTGGTTTTGAATTCCACAGGGAGTTTCTCCCCAGCACATGACACTCTCTCCCCTACCGTGACAAAATTCCTAACAATCATTTGGGAGACCGGTAGCAGAGACCGGAGACGGCGGCCCTCGCGTTTTGGCGGTTCGATTGCAGTGGACGTACTTTGGTACGGGCGTGCATGCCATTATGCGATGCGAGCGAGCGAGCCCGACACCGCGATGGTCGGGGAAAAGTAATTGCGAGTTCAGAGGCGATTTTTCTACGCCCCGGGGAATAGCGAGGATGGGGCTCCAAAAGCACGCGTTTTCTTCGGTCTAGTAGTATCCAAATGGATTCGTGGATCATGAAGGGGAGCAGAGCCACGAGCCTCTTTCCACCTGTGGATCAGACGTGTATAATGGCGGGGTTTGGGTTATCCAAAGGAGCCCTAAGGGTCACCAATTTGCACCCTTATGAAACACTGGGTGGATGTGCGATGAAGCCGGAAGAGCAAGCCTGTAAGCCATAATACGGTCCAACGAATCAAAATGAGGGCGCTAGGAACGATTTGTGTATAAGGTTGGAGCTTTACAAACACCCATTCACCAACAGCAAACTACCGTTCAGAGTGATGCTTATTTATCGGCTTGCTACTTCATATGCTGCTGGGCACGCTGAGGTGCTGCCTGATACGATCATCCATCACAATATGCTTCCAACCAAGCAGACAAGATGAGGATCCATCATCGGTGGATTTTGTGCTCTCTCATGGAAAAAGGCTCAAGAACCCTCACAAATCCACCGATCAGAGCAAGAGACAAACACCACCCTCCACTCAATGATTCTCGTTGCTCCAAGATGTCTAGGTGTCGACAAACACCAAGAGTGACAAGCAAAATCCGCAACGAAACACAATCACCAAGTGCCTCTGGATCCAAGACGTCTAGGTGTCAACAAACACCAAGAGTGACAAGCAAAATTCACAACGAAACACAATCACCAAGTGCCTCTGGATAAACACCCTCATGCAATGGATCCTCTCAACTCTCATCAAAGATGAATCAATCAAGCAATATGAGTGAGAAAGGAATGACTAGGCTCACAAGGTTGTATTCTTAATGAAAATGTGCAAGAAAGTGAGCTCAAGCCGCCGCCCACCCTCAAATGAGTTGACTGCACGACGACCGAACGCGTCTAGTTGTTGAGATGCGGCCATGTGTCCATCACGTTTAACCTCTGTCGCCCAATCCCATTGGCTAGATCAAAATCAGAGCCCTTTATGTTGCCCCAGACGCGTCTGATGCCTTGATCGGACACGTGGTGTAGAGTCCGATTGCACTGAGTCATCCAATGGCTAACTACCGTGGCCATCACATGCACCTGCACCGACAGATCGGACGCGCCTGAGCCAACGCCTGATCATCATGCAGAGAGCACCTGAGAGGGTCAAACCACGACCGGATGTGTTCGATCGCACGCAATCAGACACACCCTACGTCCGACGCTAATTGCCTGCACTGACAACTACCACGTCACGAGCATCATAAACACCAGTAGCGCGTCCGATCATGACTTAGGCAGAGTCCGATCACTCTGGCGCTCTAGCGCTGCCTTTGGCCACGTGACCAGATGCGTCCGATCCTATCAGGACCAATGTCCGGTCACTCACAGTGACCTCTATATTTTATCTAACTTCTTCCCTTGTGCAAATGTGTTAACTCTGCTAACTTAGTTAGATGAACCCAGAATGTTCCTTCCAGATTAGTCTTCAGATACATATACATGTGTACAATAGGCACTTGGGCCATGGGCCTTATGGGCTAGACTATGTACAAGTATAGACTTTTGTATATAGTTGACACCCCCTTCAAGCTCAAGGTGAATGCTGATTAAGAATCAGACACATTGAGTTTTGAGAAGTTAAAAACGATGATGTTCCTTTGTTTGAGGCTTGGTGAAGAAGTCTGCCACTTGAAGCTCAGATGAAACATATTTGAGGTCAATTGTGGACTGTTGGCAATGCGATCTAATAAAGGATGCATCAACACCAATATGTTTTGTTAGCTCATGCTTGATTGGATTATTTGCTATTTGAATAGCACTCATATTATCACACAATAGGGGAGTAGAGTTATCACATGAAGCTTCAAGATCAGCCAGTAACCATCTAAGCCAAATTATCCCAGTAGTTGTAGTAGCAAGAGCTCTAAGTTCTACTTTAACACTAGAGCGTGATATTGCACTTTGTTTCTTTGATTTCCATGCAATGGGAGAAGTACCAATAAAGATGCAATAACCAGTGATAGAGCGATGGTCCATAGGATCACTTGCCCATGTAGAATCAGAGTAAGCAGGCAGGTGAAGTGGACTTGACTTGGCATAAAATAGTCGTTGTGTTGCTATCCCTCGTTGATATCTTATAACACGAAGTAAATGTGCATAGTGAACTGATGTGGGGGCACCAACAAATTGACTAAGAGTATGTACAACATGAGCAATGTCGGGCCTTGTTATAGTAAGATAGACAAGACTACCAACAATATGAAGATATCTTTGTTGTGATAGATAATAGCCATGAGATGACATTGTGGCTTCTATGCCAAGAAAGTACCTCAAAGGACCGAGATCTGTCATCATGAATTGTTCATGAAGACGTGCCTTTACAAAGGCAATATATTCATTATCATCTCCAGTAATCAGCATATCATCCACATAGAGTAAAAGTAGTGTGCGTCCACACTCAGAAACATGGACAAATAATGCAGGATCATGATCACTAGGAGTAAAACCGACGGCTTTAACACCTGAAGCAAATCATTCAAACCATGCACGTGGTGCTTGCTTTAAGCCATAAAGAGCATGACGAAGGTGGTACCTTAACACCTGGGGGTGGTTGCATATAGACTTCTTCATGTAGATCACCATGAAGAAAAGCATTTTTAACATCTAGCTAGGAGATGTTCCATAAGCGAATGACAGCCACAACAATGAGAGATCGAACAATAGTCATATGAGCAACAGGAGCAAAAGGTCTTCTCATAATCATGCCCATAAGATTGCTGAAAACCTCGAGCAACTAGGCGGGCTTTGTATCGTTAGATTGATCCATCAACTTTGGTCTTAACTTTAAATACCCATTTGCAGGTGATGAGGACAGCATGTGCAGGTAAATGAACCACCTCCCAAGTTCCAGTACGTTCCAAAGCTGCAAGTTCTTTAGACATAGCCTGCTCCCAAACTGGAATACCTGCTGCCTCCTTATATGAAGAAGGTTCAAGTTCACTAGCAACACCAGCAACGAGAAAACCAAGCCTGTCGGGCGCATGAATGGTGGCTTGATTTCTGAGATTATTATGTGTGTTTGGACTAGAAGAAGAATCATGAGAAGTATGTGTGGTACTGGCCTCAGGATCAGGAAGGCTAGAAGATGGCTCGGAATTTGAAGGAACACGAGGACGACGACTATACTGAAAATGAATGGGAGGACGTGTAGGAATAGATTGTGAAGGAACATGAAGTTCAGAAGAAATATGATTATCAGGTGGAGGCATGGGAGAGTTCATAGGGGAAGTAGATGAAGAGGATGATAATAAATCAATGTAGATAGGAGGTAATGAAAGGAAGGAAAGAGTCATTTGGAGATGATGATTTTGAGGTGGGTAAGTGGAAATAAGGACAAGATTCAACAAAGGTGACACCACGAGAAATACGAATACGTCGAGCAAAAGGATCATAACAACGATACCCCTATGCTCAAGACTATAGCCTAGGAAAGCACACTCAACTGACTAAGCGGTCAGTTTAGTGCGTTCGTAAGGAGAAAGAAGAACATAACATTTGCATCCAAAAACATGAAGATGGTCATAGCTGGGAGGAGATCCATGTAGAATTTCTCTAGGACAATTGCCCTGAAGATGAGAGGAGGGATGAAGATTAATTAGGTAGACAACAGTTGAGATAGCCTTTGCCCAAAAGTGAGCAGGCACAAAAGATGCAATCAAAAGAGTACGAGTTGTTTCAATAATGTGACGATGTTTTCGCTCAGCAACACCATTTTGTGCACGAGCACCAAGACATGATAATTGGGCAAGAGTTCCTTTCGATGAAAGAACTTGACGAAAGACATTTGCCAAGTATTCCCCTCCAGAATCAGAACGAAAAATGCGAATAGTAGATGAAAATTGGGTATGTATCATACGAATAAAAGATTGATATATAGACAATAATTGCGATCGATGTTTCATGAAATAGATCCATGTATAACGAGAGTAATCATCAATAAAGATAACATAGTATTTGTGATGACCTTTTGAAGCAAAAGGAGCCCGACCCCATACATCTGAATGAACAAGATCAAAAGGATGTTCAGTTGTAGAACTACTAGTGGGATATGGCAGTTGTATCTGCTTTCCCAACTTACAACCAGTACATTCAAAAGAGGGATCTATGGACACATTGCCAAGAACACCCTGCTTAACTAAGCTAGACAAACGAGAGCCACATAAATGGCCCAAACGATGATGCCACTGAGGAAAGGTAACCACAGGAGAAGCAAAAGATGGTAATGGTGGTGGTGATGAAGATGTTGACAAAGACATCGACAGATGTAGACGAGGCCAGAGGAACTCTTATGGCGATGGCCAGTACCAAGAAGGGCTTGGGTTCGACGATCTTGAACAAAGCAAGATGTATCATCAAACCCAACGAAACAATTCATGTTGGTAAGTTGACCGACTGACATAAGATTCATAGAAAGTTGGGGCGCAAAAGAAACATTGGAAACGATGAAATCATAAGTAGCAAGATTGCCATGATGAGTAACCATACAAGAATTACCATCAGCGGTTTGAACATGTCGATTATTAGGAAGAGGGTGACATAAATCTAATTGAGATTTATCGAAAGTCATATGAAAGGAGGCGCCCGAGTCCAAGACCCAAGGCATGGGAGTACCTGAAACTGAAGCCGAAGCTATAGAGCCACCAGACATGTAGGCACCGAGACTTGTGGATGTGGTTCTACTGTAGTAGTATTTGGAGGCAAGGGTGAATGAGTGACTGAAGAAACTGCTATTGTACTGCCCTTATGAGATGTTGCACGCTTGGCCTTAACTCCTTTCACAAATGTGGATATTTCTGAAAACAACGTTTTTCAGTATGTGTCTTTCCACCACAATGCTTGCATTTCGGTTTTTCTTTAGGTTTCTCTTTAGAAACAAGAGAGCTATCCATGAAAACATATTGAGGAGGTGTTGCCAGGACGAAGCCTTGTCTCTTCAGCAAGCACAGCTGAAGTGCTTCAGCCATGGTAGGAAGAGTGGAGCGCCCAAGGATTTGAGCATGAATAGGCTCAAACTCGGATTGAAGGCCCATCATAAAGTGAAATATCTTATTTTGTTGCTCATACTTGTCCCTAGCACCACAATCCTGGCAAGCTGAATTAGGCTTTGGCACCATTGAATCTAACTGACTAGATAGCTTCATAAAAGCAGCATGATATTCCTCAACTGACATATCTTGTTGCTGTTAATTATGAAGTTATTTGAGAGTGGAATAGCGAAGTGTAGAGCTACTTTGCTGGTACCGCTCCTTTAGAAAATTCCACTTTTCTTTAGCTGTATTGAGATCCTCCAAGCAATATCTTATAGTCAGATCAACATTCATGGCTAGAATAGCCACATTACACGATCATCAACATCCCTCCAAGCCTGTGCATCTTTGTCACTGGCATTAGGTGGGGAATCTGTAAGATGTGAAGCGAGGCCAGCACTAGCAGAACGAAGCAGCATTCTAAAGGAATAAGCCCACTCTCTATAATTCCGACCAGTCAATTTGATATCAAGAGAAGGTGCAGCGAAGGTGATAGGTGCCATAGCAGAGCTAGATGCAGCTGATGAACCCATTTTCAGTTCTAACAAGTGAACAACCCAGACTGGAGCACTGAGCACAGCAGATGGTCTCTTTGTTCTTTTAAACTGAAATTTGATGCAGACTCAAAGTGCATCAATTTAAAGGACAAAAGAAGATGAACCTAACAACTGAGCAGTAGCAACAATAGTAGAGGGCCACAAACAGACACGAACAACCAGCTTCTCAGGGGTAGGACGGAGGGGCGACCGTATTGACGACCTGAGATGGGCCCTAACAATGCCAGAGATGCAACCGTGATTGCTGCAGGTGCCTAAGGACGCAAGGGAGTGAACAACAGCCAAGAGTGCGACCTCCAACGGCCGCTGGAAAGGCAACAACAAAGGGGAGAATGGAGGTCGCGACGACGACCTCAGATGCAAGGGAGTTGGTCCGACGACGGAAAAAAAATGAAGAGGCACCGCAACCGAGGACCCTTCGCCGGCGATGAAGACTAGACCGGCGGCGGCGGCGGCAGCAGTAGAGGACCTAGCTCAGATGCCATGCTCACTTAGTAAGATGAACCCAGAATGTTCCTTCCAGATTAGTATTCAGATACATATAGATGTGTACAATAGGTACTTGGGCCATGGGCCTTATGGGCCAGACTAACTATGTACAAGTATAGACTTTTCTATATAGTTGACAAATTCCACCATGTTTTCAGCACTCGTTGTCGGGGGTAAATATCCACGCCCTCGAGGAGCCTCTGTTAATGCGCAAAGTTACAATTAGGGCCAGCGGATTAATGGCACAAGCACAAGCTCGTCCGACCCGCGAAGGGAACTTCGCCTCGCCCAACCCCACGAGTGAGTCGTCTGCCTCATCCGAACACAGCGCCCACTCGACATGAGAAGATAAGGATGGGCCTGGAAAGGACGATAGGATGGTGGGGGCCACAACCTATCCCCAACTACATCTTGCGTATGATGCATGAACCGATGTGACCCATGTCACAGGCCGAACGTAGACGCCCATGTTTACCCATAATGTGCACTATGGTGCCAGCCCCCTTGTACGAGTTAAAGCAAGATTAATCATCAGTGTTGTTGATTGACGGGATGGGTCAGGGAAATCTCTTCCTACACCCTAGAACTATGGTTCCATCTTGTCTGAGGGGGTGTCCCTGAGGGTCAGGCAGGAGCACGTCTGCCCCCTGAATTGCGGAATGAAACAAACACCCTCAATAGTGCTTGGAAGTAAACTAAGTCGTTTGTACCTAGGGATATGGGGAACACGACACCCTTTACTACTGATGCATATGTCACCCATAAATGGGACGACCCAGAGTGAGTCGTCAAGTCCGACATGGCAACTAACCAAGAGCGTCGATGCAACCCGATGAAGTGATGAGACAACGCGATCCGACGGCAGGAGCGCATGCCATCAACGCTTATTACAACCAATATAGGACTAGCCATGGCGTACGATGGTGCCCCTCGCACGACCGGTGGGCCCAGAGATACAAAGGGAGAAGTGGCGTCACGGACCATCCCTTCCTTTTTGTTTTCTATCTTTCTTCTTTTCCTCTTTCACCAACACGATCCATGTAACCCGAGCTCTCATTTTCGTCTATAAAAGGGGAGGCAGGGTGAAGGACCGAAAAGGTGACCAGAGGGGGGAGGGGGGGTGAATGAGAGCCTCCAATTTCTTTCTCAAGAATGAACGGTCACTGTCCCAAGTTCGAACCCCAAAAACAAAGCTAACCTATGAAATGTTCACGACCCTAATGATAGGGTGGATGCTCCCAAGGAACACAACAGGACACTACTAAGGTCAAGGAACTACACGCAAAAGCCAGAACTCAAATCCAAAGCCAAACGAACGAGCTACGGACAAAATTAGGGGGCACAATATATGTATGTCAGGATCAATATTCATACATATATCAACATTATAGTAATATCAAAACAATGCTTTTATTAATATCTCAAACATTATTACAAAAATGACCCTCGGGTCCATAAGAAAAGTACATACTCTCGAACTGACTCTATGAAGACTCTGACGAAGACCGCGGAAACTGGATGCCATCTCCACAGGAACGTCGACCGAGGGTAGCGCCATCCTAGTACAGGTCGTTTGGGTCGAAACCACCGTCCTCGGGGTACTCCTGCTCCTCGACGTAGTTGCCAGTGTCTGGGTGGGGTAGCAGGAGGGACAAAGAGAAATGGTGAGTACATCGAAATGTACTCCGCAAGTGTAGGAAATATATGCCATGGGGCTAACATCAAAGGTAGGCTGACTCTGTTTGACACGAGCACCTAAAGCGACACACCCTATTATTCCTATGCACCTAATTACTAGGTTATAACCACATGCTCCAGAGAAAAGTAACAACACTCAAAGTCCACCGAGCAAAACCACACTTGAAATCCACCAAGCAACCACACTTGGAGTCCACCAAGCAAACCCGCACCTGATGTCCATCAGGTAAACCATACCTGAAGTCCATCAGGCAAACCACACCTGAAGTCCATCAGGCAAACCAGACCCAAACTAGTACTGTAACCAACTAATCCCGAAGAAGTCCAAGCCGCACATGACCATGATATGAGCACGACTGATATATTTGTTTTACACTCTGCAGAGGTTGCACATCTTTACCCATGAGTCGTGCTTTTACCTGTCACACTAAACACTACCAAGGTGCATAGCCGGGTCACACTACAAGGCCTTTACAAAGCCGCCTCCAAGTCCGTTTTACACATACCTCTAAGGTTTCACCCTGTACAAAGGTCAACAACCCCATGGTCCCCTCTTGAGCCACAAATTCGTCCCCATGTAAACCCTCAACTTGGAGGTAACTAATTACTTAGCCAGGTCCAGCCCATCCAAACCTCATGGTTGTGCCGTTAAACCGGGTTACAGGCTTCGAGAATCGGGTCCTAGGGATCCAGGCAGGATAATCTAGCACAGTCCCAAACCACCAACATCATCTGCCAAGTCCATGACAACCAAAAACCCCACCAAAAACGGTCCATCCTGCCGGATTTACCTAATCACCATGTTACTAAAAAAATTACCAACTCACTTGTTCCATAGATCATTAATTAGAATTAATTATTAATAATCATCTCATCCCAACCATGACCGCGGAGCTAAGCATTACATCTACCCATACATCCCAAACCAGTGAACAAGGAAAATAATAGCAAGATCTACTAAACCCTAATCATGGGATTCAATTTAGACATAGCGTGCATCTACTGGATCTAACTACTCTAATACAAAAAAGTAAAATAAATATAGGTGCAAGATGTTCAAGGACACTTGCCTTTGGGTTGGGTAGGATCGACAATGGCACAGTCCTGGTCCTGAGAGTCCTCGAAGTCCGCACTCTCTGGTTCACACATTAATACATGACATATACAAAGGATATAAATAACAATAAAACAAACAATAGCAAAATATATTAAAAAGCATACTATTGCGTAGATCTCGTCGAAATAAACCTAACACGACTTGAACGGATCAAATCGGAGTTAAAACGCAAAAGTTATAAGGGTTTGAAGTTGGATGCCATTTTTGTAAATTATTTAAACTTATTTTCGTATTTTAAATAAAATAAAACTGAATTAAAAAGGCAACAGGACCGGGCCTCAATTCGGCTGAAGCTAGAGGTCTAGAATGCAAGCTTTGGAAGACTTGGTGAACAAGAGAGAAAGGACGACGGGTTGATTTCAAATAAACTAGGGGGCTCTTTAGCAAATCGACCAGGCGGCCGGCGCAACACATGCGTGGAACTGACGTGGCGCCACATGGTAAGTGGTGACTGGCGCGGTGCACCAGCTGGCCATGGTCGCGAGGGGGTGCGGTGTGGTGGACGGCGTCCACAGATCGGTGAGACCAGTCTATACCGGTTCGGCCAGGTTCTAATCCTTGTCGTCCTGCTTGGATCGGGTGGCTAGGATGGAGAGGGGAGAAAAGGTGGGCGATGCGGGTGCCGAAACAGAGGACGCTGACGGCGGCGCCATGCCCGCCGCCATGGTGGAGCTCGCAGGCGCGGGGAGAAATCGGCTTACAAGCCGCGTATGCTCAAATCGAGGGCACCAAAAGACAAAGGAGGTACAGGCGAGCTCACCAGAGGGTTCGACGCGGCCGAAGGTGGTTCGGACAGGCGGAATCGACGATGTCAGGTGCTAGGGGCGGAGGTGTGCTGTGGCCAGTGGCGAGGAAAGTATATGGCGAGGCTTGGCGGCCGCCGCACCTAAAATATTTTTAAAAAAACCGAATATGTATAGTATATACTCCCTCCGTATCGCTTTTAGATGACGTTTTGGGCAAGGTTTGAGTCAAACATTGGGAATATAAATCATGAATAACTTTTAAATTATTGAGTTTAGAGATATAAAAATTATATAAATAAATTTGTCTTGAAAAGTACTTTCATGAAAGTATACATATATCATTTTACTATAAATATTTTTAAAAATACAAGTGGTCAAAGTTGCACTTTGAAGACCGTGTCGCTGTCCTAAACGTCATCTAAATACGATACGGAGGGAGTATACCTATACGTGAATGCTTAGTATGTACTTCTGGCCTGGACGTCTGGTGGTGGTGGGCATCGGCCTCCACAGCTCCACTTGATGGGCCGTAAGCCCAAAACTCCAAAAGGCTAACATGACTATGCACATGAGAACGAAGCACCTAACAGAGAGAAGCTAACATCCGTCTCTTCGACTCTTCCTATTCTAAATCTAGGGGCAGTGGCGGATTCAGGATAAAAATTCACCTATGGCGAACTTTTGTACTACTTATACATGTAATCTGGTAAAAATAATAATATACTTATATATGTCCATCAACCATGTTATAATCTCATAGTATCTAAAGCAGCATAGAAAGTATCAACCATTCTAGGACTCAGGATTGGACAGTGGATGGAGCTGAATCGCTGTTGTCAACCATTCTATCGTGATGTCAGTGCTAAGTGATCAGGAATTGAAATTCGGAGGATGGTCACTCACCGACACCACATGGATCAACGTCAAGGATTTAGGATTGGATAGTGGATGGCAGGAAACAAAAACAAGCAACAAGCACGAAGCTTGAAGTCGGACAGTCGCGTAAGCCAGGCGCAGATGACTTAAATTAGCGAATCACACAGGTTTGGTCATTTGGGCTTTTCATCACCAGGTCATGGCCCAATAGCCCGATACCCGGCCCCTTCAGCAATTTGACTTTAACGCATCTTCTTCCTCGCTCTGTCTACGCTTACAAGAAAAAAGAGCAGCCGCCATAGCTGTCAGGTGCCCAGGTCCTAGGGGCGAGGGGGGTGCTCGGCGGAGGGGAGGTGTGGCGGCCGCCAGACCTCGCCATACTGGTGGATCCGCCCCTGTCTAGGGGTCTGTTTAGCAGAGCTGTCCTCTTTGATTCTCTAGCTGTGGTCCATGATGATAGATTCTATGGATCGACTAGGAGTAGATCTAGCGGAGAATCAACATAACTCGAAATAAAAACTTGTTACCGAGTCGGCAGTGACGTCCCGTTCCTTCACAGGCGGTGTAGATGCGCAGGGGGGGACGAGCTGAAACTCCTGTGATGTCGAGGAAGCAGTGAGGTCGACGGTGGAGCTGCTGGTGGCGGCTTCCCGTCGCTGGCAGTGCGCCCTCTCAATCGGACTAGGGTTTAGGACGGTGGGGTGGCAGCGGCTTCAGCGAACCTCGTATATTGAGCCCTAGCCCCCACCTCCTCTTTATAGCACTGTGCAACAGGGTCCCACCAGCCTTTCTATTGGGCTGTGCGTCCCCGATCAGGACGCGGTCAAGGGGTCCGTCTTGACCGTTGGGTCAGGACGGATGAGATCAATTCTAACATTCTCCCCCTTGATCTCATCTCATCATTCTTTCATTCTTTAACTTCTCATTCAAATTCCAACCTTTCAATTTTCTGTTATGTTTCATTACAGATTAGTGCATAGAGCATGCTCCATCGTCACGGTCAATTGCCGATAGATTTAACAGCTACAATGCACCTCTCTGTTCTGAAATAGATTCTTTATTCTTGGGCCCTTTATTGTCCAGAAATCATAGGTCTTACCATTAACCCATGTCGACTGTGTATTCTCTGAACACACTGGGCAGTAAGCCTTTGAAAAGATGGATCCTCAATACTTTCACATTCTATAAGTATGATTCTGGACTTTCTCCTTCACAACGTACAACTTAATGTCAATGTGTTTGGCAGCACATTTGACCCGTTGTCTTAGGAGCAAAAATTCTTAAATGGTTATTGCTGTTGTTTACCATTATCAATCCCGGGTATAGATTTTCTTAACCAATTCGCCTGTTCTTCAAGCCTCATAACAAGTTATTTCATAGGTATCCATCATCGATGGCACCACTTCTATTTCTTTCTTTCTTTGGAGCTTTTCCACAATAAAACCCCAATCGCGAGTGTTAGTTACTAATGTGGGTTTCACTACACATCTCGCCAAAAACAACGTTTGTACCCACAACCTTCTGAGGGCACTCATTCTTTGTTATTCATCATGAGGCATATAAAACTTTGCACAAATGCAAAACATTCTCAACTCCATTCCAGTGATCTATGTCTGGACTGGACTTCTGCCAAAGTGTCCCAGATTCATAAACTATGTCAGGGTAAAATCTTGTCTTTATATTCATCAAGCTTCCAACAGCTGAAGCATATTGGACGTCCATCTATTTCAATTTCACATTCCTTTCCGGTTACCCATGACCATAGAATCAGGCGTACGTTTACACATGTACAAACTTCATTTCTTTCAAAACTTTTCTGAGTATGCATTATTTCATACCCCCATATTCTTTTATCTCGGTAAGTTCCAATTGTTAGATCAAATCACGCTTTACCGAGATTATTCTCATCGAGAGGACAAGGACTTCTTATTTTCCTTACAGTAGACTAACATCGCTACTAGCAAGTAAGATGTCATCCACCTACAGGATTAGGAAAATAAATTTCCGGTTCTTAAACTTTTCATAAAAACTATTGTCCTTCTCATTCTCTTCAAAACCCAAATTCTCTTATTGGTCCTTCAAATACTTTCTAGAGTCTTGCTCTAATCCATGAATGGATTTTTTCAGGTGGCATTTCTTAATTTCTTTTTTGACAAAAACCCCTCAGGCTATGCCATGTCAGTGCATCTTGTAAAACTCTGTTAAGGTATGCCATCTTTGCATCCATTGATGCAACTCTATATCGTAATGTGCCATTCGAGACATCCTGATTCTAAAAGAATCCTTACGTGAGACATAAGATACATCTCTCATCGTAAAGAATTATTTCTCTTTTTCATAAAGCCTTTTGCTATAAGCCATGATTCATATCTTTATGCATTCCCTTTGGAGTCACATTTCGCCTTGTAGACCCCTTGACAGCCTACTGTTATGGCTCCATTAGGAATTTCTTCTAAGTTCCAAACATCAGTTGGTACTCATTAATCTCATTTCATCTTACATGGCTTCAAGCAACTTCAATGAATTAGCACTTCTTTCATATGGTGCTCTTGTTGCTCTTTCATTGCCAAGAGGCAATTAATTCTATGGGTTCTTGTATCACAAGATACTTCTTGTTCTTTAGTTTTCTTATACAACACAAAAACAACAGGTATTTATATACCATGCTCCCCCAGATTATTCTGATTTTGGGTTTATTCTTATCTCATATGGTGCTTTAAGCATCGTGTTAGTACCATCTTAGTACTTCTGAATTTCATTGCTATCTTCCAATCGGAATTTAGCTATTTCTTTAGGGGTATCGTTATCATGACCGTTATACTCCCTCAACGATCAAATTCATCTTTTATAGATCACTCTTTCCCTATATGCACACTGTACATTAGGGATTTGGGAGTTTTGTTCCAAAAACTTTCAATTTCTTTCCTTCAATACCTTTCAATCTTCTTTCTCTTGTTCATATCTCAATCCTCCCCCTCGAAATGAGGCATAAACTTTATTGCCATAATTTCGAAACCATTCATAATTCTTGTGAATGAGGAATCTTTCATTACTTCATTCACATGACTATATCATGCAAACAAAATTATTTCTTAAACTGTATGGGAGTAACTTTCCTCATCTCACTTCGTTATCTAAACGAGGTCCTTTATTCTTCTATAAGTCACACTCGCATGTTATTCTTATCTTTGGTTCGTATGCGATTTTTATTGTTCTTAAACTCATTTAGTGCTTAACGACCATGATAAAATAGAATTATATTGTCAGTAATGGGATAACGTAAGAGCTACCCCAAACTGCTTCCCCGTGTGGGATACACTTAAAGCACATGAGCCATCTTCATCTTCTCCTGCCATGCAGGATAATTTCAATATCATATCTTTTTCCCGTCGTACGGGATAGTTCCCCATAAGGGTCATTAAGCCAAAATTGGCTTTCACATTCAATCATCAAATTCAGAATTAAATCTGAATATTCTGTAACATACACATTTAATCCAACGTTGGTCAAATTAAATATGCATATTTTCTTATTACAACTTTTGTCATAATGACTTAAAACAAATTCTTCTTCATAGAGAGTACATAAAATACATTTCATGTACCGAATTCTTACTTTGGACTAATGTCCCTGAATTCTTTTCTTTTCAAACCATTCTATAAAGAGAGCACCGTCCCTTTATGTAATGATATTCTTTCCTGCGAAACTTGCAGTTTCTTTCTTCTGAGTCACAAGTATACCCCAGCTCTTTTCTTTCTGCCTCCAAGAATGGAAGCATAAAGTTCTTTGTCTGAAATACATTAATCAACAATAATGAACAATTATAGCATGAAATAACCCTACGTTGGTCTGGTTAAAACATGCATATTGAACTTTTTAAAAAAATTTCCAATTCTATTCTATATCACCGTTGGGCAGAAATAGAATAAAATAATATTCTTTTACATTAATTCTACATCACCGTTGGGCAGAAATAGAATTAACGTAGACAAATTCAAAATTGCTCGTTGATAATCAACATCTTTGCAGCGGAATACTTTTCTCTTTATCAGGGACATTTCTTGATTCTTATATATTCTCTGGAAAAATTGGTCACGATAACGCAAAATTTACCAGAGATTCAAACTTTACATTCACAATTATAACATTGTTATCATCAACGTTGGTCAGAAAATAACAATATCATAATTTAATTCAAACATGTGACTATTCCTCTAATTAAATTTTCCCGTTGGTTCCAATTTAATTAGAAGATAATCAATGTTAACTTTGCAGCGGAAACATGAAAAATACTCTTAAAACAATAATAATACTTAATCAGAAGCATCACTGTATACATTTTATCCATTCTCTGTACAAATTATCCCGTTGGTTCAAATTTGAACAGAGATTGAATCATAATTTAAATCGTCAATTTGCTTCTGAAAAGAAATAAAACCAAAAACAAAACTTCACTGTTCATAAGAAAAGATCGGCCCGAGGCCGACTATCGGCCCATGGCCGTATTCCTCACGCACGCGAGGTCTTGCGGCCCACTATGGCCCATCATGCCATGCTCCTGCCTACCTCTACCTGCCCAGGCCGCAACGTGGGCCTGAGCCAGCAAAATGATAGATTCTATGGATCGACTAGGAGTAGATCTAGCGGAGAATCAACATAACTCGAAATAAAAACTTGTTACCGAGTCGGCAGTGACGTCCCGTTCCTTCACAGGCGGTGTAGATGCGCAGGGGGGGACGAGCTGAAACTCCTGTGATGTCGAGGAAGCAGTGAGGTCGACGGTGGAGCTGCCGGTGGCGGCTTCTCGTCGCTGGCAGTGCGCCCTCTCAATCAGACTAGGGTTTAGGACGGTGGGGTGGCAGCGGCTTCAGCGAACCTCGTATATTGAGCCCTAGCCCCCACCTCCTCTTTATAGCACTGTGCAACAGGGGGCCCACCGGCCTTTCTATTGGGCTGTGCGTCCCCGATCAGGACGCGGTCAAGGGGTCCGTCTTGACCGTTGGGTCAGGACGGATGAGATCAATTCTAACACATGATTCTCTGGTGAAGTGATTCTGTTGCTAAAAGTGATTCTCTCTGATTCTTTAACATAATCTCTCAAAATCAGGATGAAGAATCACTTCACAGAATTAGATAAAACTACTTTTTTCAGCTCCCAGCCTCTTAATTCATTTCAGAGAATCATTTCACAGAATCAGCAAAGGATCACTTCTCACTTAAAAATGCGTTTGACAGATAGGAAGTGATTCTCACTGAGAATTAGCTCCGTGTAGCGCTCCCAAACGCACCCTAAATTTGCATCAGCCATCAGGCAACAGACATCAGTGCTGTGCGGCAGTGCGAACACGGTGGCCAATGTTGGGATGTAGAGCTGCAGACATAATAATCAATAGTTTAATTATTATTTTATTATTTGTTTTTTTTGTCTTGTGATTTTTATACAGATTTGAAGACAATTTTTAGATAATGTTCCGGTGTGTCCTTATATAATTTATAGTTACATATATATTTGATTAATGACCAATTGAATTTTATAAACCCGCCACACCTGAAAAATATTCCTGCCTCCGCCACTGGTTGTGGCTTGTGTCCTAAGGCGAGAAAGAGCACTGGGAGGGGTGGGATGGATGTGGCACAATGGTGAAAGTCGGTGGGGGTTTTAAAAAGGAGCGGAGGGCGAGGGATAGAGGCTGGCCGTGGAGCTCGAAATGGCGGTCATGGCGGCACCTTCTGACTCAGGCGCGAGGTGACTATTGAGTGGAACGGCTTGGTCTGGCATTGTCAAGGGCTGCGGGGAAGGAGAGTGGAGCCACACAGAGCGCGGAGAGGGTGCGGAGGCTTGGTCCAGCGAGTGCCGGGTCACGTGGTCTAGCGGCAATGGCGGGCGGAGGCGGCTCTGTCCGAAGGATGGGGACGGGTCTGACCCGTGGGTCCCACCTATCAGCGAGAGGCACGGTGGGCCCTTGTTGGCAGTGACTGGAAGAGGGGGAGAGGCGTGGGGCGCGGGGTGGATGCAGAGCAGGCCGGCGAGGGAGGCTGGGGGCGTGCGCTGGGCCGAGTGGAGGTGGCGCGGTGCTGGGGCGAGTGGAGGTGGGCTGAGGGCGGAAGCGTGCGGAGGCGGGCCGGTCTGGAGAGGGAGAGCGTGAGAAGGCCTGGGCCAGGGTGGGCACTAGGCCGAGGGCTTGCAGGCGCCGGGGAGGGAAAGCAGAGGAAGGGGGAGTGGTGGCGGACTGGGCCAGGCTAAGGGAAAGTGGGAAGACAGGCTTCCTTTGCCTTTTCTTTTCTTTTTCCCTTTCAAATCCTTTGCAAATCTTTTTGTAATTTCTTTTAAATTCAGATTTCAAACACATTTTAAACCAAATAAGTTTGTAACCTTTTCAAAATACTTTGCCTAGGTTTTGCAAACAAAACTTTGAGTTTGTTTTGAAAGATTTTATAAACCTTTTATTTATTTTCCAAATAGAATGAAATGGATTCGCCTGATTCGGGTTTAACAAATTTATTTTTCACCCAATAAAAATATGCAATGGCACAAATGCAACATGAATAATTAAGTAAAATTTATTTTCCTCCTCTAATTGATTTAGCCAACCTATTTAGTTTCTAATTACTTTAATTAAATTAGGGAAATTTAAATAAGGGTGTTACAAACCTACCCCTTTAGAAGAATCTCGTCCTCGAGATTAGGAAGAGTCAGCGAAGAGAGGTATGGAAAATCTGCCCGAAGATCATCTTCGTTCTCCCATGTGGCTTCTTCCTGTGAGTAATGCTTCCATTGCACCTTGCAGATTTTGATCCTCTTATTGCGAGTGTCTTGCTCCATCGTGTCTAGAATCCAGATGGGCTCAGAGAATGTCAAATCATCCCTCAGATCAAGCTCCTCAAGTGGCAACTGCTCCTGTGAAACTCGCAAGCATCTTCAGTTGTGACACATGGAACAGATCATGGATGCCAGATAACTATGCTGGCAACTCCAACTGATAAGCAACTGCGCCTTTCCTGTCAATCACCTTGAAAGGGCCAATGTATCTTGATGAAAGCTTTCCCTTGACATTGAATCTTCAGAGACCTTTGAATGGTGACACCTTGGGATAAACATAATCGCCAATCTAAAAGATTAGCTCCCGCCTTCTCGTGTTTGCATAGCTCTTCTGCCTAGGCTGAGCTATCTTCAGGTTGATTCTGATCTCCCTGACTTGTTCTTCAGCTTCTTCTATAGAGTCAGGGCCAAATACTTTTCATTCTTCGATTTGGTTCCAGAACAGCGGGGTTCCGCACTTCTTGCCATATAGCGCTTCAAACGGTGACATCTTGAGGCTCACCTGATAACTGTTGTTATAAGAGAACTCTGCATATGGCAGGCTCTTATCCCAACTCTGGCTATTCTGATGTGCACTGGTTCTCAGCATGTTTTCCAGAATTTGATTCACCCTTTCTGTCTTGCCATCTGTCTGAGGGTGATAAGCTGAACTAAAACTGAGGCGGGTATCCATAGACTCATGCAACCGCTTCCAAAATCTGGATGTGAACCGTGTGCCTCTGTCTGTTACTATAATCTTGGGCACTCCATGTAGGCATACAATCCGTGACATGTACAACTCTGCAAGCCTTGCTCCTTTACATGCTTCCTTGACAAGAATAAGGTGAGCAACCTTGGTCAAGCGATCAACTATGACCCATATAGAATCATATCCTGACTGTGTCTTGGGCAACCTAGTGATGAAGTCCATGCTGATCTCTTCCCATTTCCATTCCAGAATCTGCAGTGGTTGTAGCAATCCAGCTGGTCTCTAATGTTGGGCCTTGATCCTCTAACATGTGTCACACAAGGCCACATACTCTACTACTTCTCTCTTCATAGCATACCACCAGTAATACTGCTTCAGATCCTGGTACATCTTGGTACTACCTAGATGAAGAGAGTACGTTGAATCATGTGCTTCCCTTAGAATCAACTCCTTGATGTTCTTGACATCTGTAACACAGATCCCTCCTCTGAACCATACCACACCTTGCTCATCTTCAGTGAATCCTGGGGCTTTGTCAGTCTTGATCAACTCTTTGATCTCTAGAAGATACTCATCGGTAAGCTGCCCTGCTTGGATATCTCGTTCTAAGGTTGATTCAACCTCCATGGCTACTGCATCAGTGTGGCCAAGAATTCCCAAGTTGAATTTGACAAACTCCTCATGCAACTCGGGTTGTTGTCCTTGATCTCTAACAGATTGCAATAGACCTTCATGCTCAATGCATCTGCTACAACATTAGCCTTGCCTGGATGATAGTTGATATTTAGATCATAATCCTTGATCAACTCTAACCATCTTTGCTGGCGGAGATCCAAACCTGGCTGTGTGAAAATGTACTTCAGGCTCTTATGATCTGTGTATATCTCTGTCTTCTTGCCTGTTGGCATTTCTTAGTGCAACCACCAAAGGATAGGTTTAGTGATGAGGGCATGACACCTTCGGATATGACCGTTGATTATAAGGTGAGCTCATTCCTACATTTATATAGTGATTTTTGGTATAATTCATTTGGTTCCACATGTACATGTCATTATTTGCTTATAGATACAAACATATCTCGAAGTGTAAGTCTATCAAAGTTCGTCGACAGCCCGACTATGCTTCAGTGGAAAGACCATAACTCATCCATCCGGAGTGCGATTGAGGTCAATGAGCACTTGATGGAAAGATTATTTGATAAGCCTTCAAATAGATCTGGTCCCACCTCAATATCACATCAACAACGTCTTCAAATTATCACAACATTCTGCTACTATTTCTGTCGGGTGCTACGACATCGACATGGGCTTGTCATGCAACCTTGGGACCCTGGCCCAAGTTGGAGCACACCCAAAATAAGTGGAGAAGAGCTCAAGGATGCTCAAAGACGTCCTCCTCCTTGGCCACTACCTTAGAAGGGCAGCCAAGTCGTCGAACCCAAGTTGGAGGCCCAATCCGTGTCAAGTTCGAGTCCATCTCAGAATCTAGGAGCAGCTAGTGGTAAAACGGACGCCCAGGTCACATACGGACTCCGTTTTCGATGATCCACATATGGATGGAAAGATAATTTGGTAAGCTAACCAATGGCTTTGGTTTGAGGTTAAAACTCCATCGGAATCAATAGGAATCGTCAAAACAATGGCTTTGGTTTGAGGTTAAAACTCCATCGGAATCAACGGGAATCGTCGAAACAAGTTGACGTCCAGAATCTGTTAGGGTGCTGCGTCGCCGTCTTTTGGGCCGTTTGGGCCTTGTAACTTGTTAGGGCACCTTAGTGACGTGAGTAGGGGTCCTTTGATGTCCCTTAGGCTATATAATCAGTAGCCGCCGCCTACGTTAGGATTTGGGTTTTGCTTAGATTATTCTGTTCATAACAGTTTCGCCGTTTCATCGGTTTGTGAGACCCCAACTCATGAGATTAATCATACATCTGCAATTTGGTTGCATTCTTCCTTGTTCTTGCTCGTGTTCTTCGATTTGCAGGCAAGGACTTTAGCCTTCTTGGCGAGGTCAACCGTGCAACGCTGGTTGATAACCAGAGGAGACGTGGTGCTGCGATTGCGGGGTTTCAAATCATGTTGTTCGGAAGCCGGATCGGCGTGTGTCTCGTTTCTACCAAATCGAGAGTTACCAGAACCTTTCAGAAGATCGGGCACCCTTGTTCACATCATTTAGGGTCCATCCTCGGTGATCACGCCAGAAATACTTACTGACATCTCTTAGCATCATCACTAGGGCCACTTAGCTACACATCTGGTATCGGCGCTGAAGTGCGATGGCACTTCATATACAAAAACATGTGGCTTTAGTGACAGCCTGAGAGGTTGTCCTAGTAAACCAATTCATTTACAGACAGGGTCCGCAAGAGCACAGGTTTACCGTTGTAGCATTTCACCGCGAGTATTCCAGGTATCATTATTTATATTTTACCACTGGGAAGGATAGGTGCGAAGGGATTCGAGATATTTCCATGACAAGAACATAATAAGTGCATAGTTGACTAATTAACCATAGCAGGAGGATAAGCAGTGATTTGGATAGTGGGATCAACACACGCACACACATTGCCTAAGATATATGGAGCTTCTACGGGGATAGAAGAAAGAATAAAAGAATAAAGAATATCCTACGAAGCATGGATCTTAACAAGGTTATGTAAATGAATTAAGTATACATGGTTATGATCAAGTTAACATTAGTGCTAAGTACTGGATGGATTAGGAGACCCGGGAACACTGGTCTGCTAGCAGGATACACCGGACAATTTAGACTCCTACCCCAAAGCCGAACGTGGGGGATTACAAGGGACGGACAAGGCTGTCACCACCTATCGCCTACCCCTCAACCGTGGATTAAGCCATGCGGATACATGGGTGTATGCCGAGTCTCTGAGTGATGAGTGATTGTCAACTGGGATGATGCGCATGTTCTTTGGCTTGTGTTGTGCAGGTGTCGAGCACGTATACAGTGATCAGAGGCAAGGTGAAGGTCAAGTAGAGACGTGCCGTGCCGATGGACTGAGAGTGGCGAAGGGCGGGCGTGAGGCTTGAACTGAGGGACCGGTGGCCCGAGGATCAGCTATGGTGGCTGACAGCCTGGGACAGCGACGAGCGAAGACTTGCGGTCATGTGTTGCCTGAGTCGTGGACTTGGGGACACGTGTCGGTGGACGGGGTGCACGGGCGGTGCATCCCCTCTACGGCGCCGGTTTGGTGGTAGAGCCAGAGGAAAACCATCGAGTGGACGGTTTCCAGGTTTGGGCCTCAAAACCTAGGTGCGGACGGTTTCCGAGTTTGGCCACAAAACTCGGGCTGAGGACGGTTTCCAGGTTTGGGCCTCAAAACCTGGGTGCTGCGGGTTTGCTGAGTTTGGGCCACAAAACTCAGTCACTGGTGGGCTGGTTTCCCGGTTTGGGCCTCAAAACCGGGGGTTGGCTGGAAAAGCTGGTTTCCCCGTTTGGGCCACAAAACCGGGGGTGCAGAGCGGTGGCGGCACATGGCGGCAATCGGGAGGTTGCGTCGAGGCAACGCTACGAGTTGTGCGGGCGTGGCCGTCGGATCCACCTACCATCGAGTTGGTCCAGAATAACCTTAGGGTTTAGCTGGTTCGCTCTGTAAGTAGTTAGGGGTAGAGTGGGAATTAGGAATAGTTAGAATTAGGATAAGTAGGGGGAGACACCCACCTCCCCATTGATCTCAGTTCATTTGCTCTTTGCTTCTAGGGTTTCCTGCTCTCCCAATCCCCTGCTGTAGCTAGCTGAGATCCGCAGAGAACCATACCTCTGTGTACTGGAGATTTTGAGGAAGTGAGGCCGCAACCTCACTGTTGTAGCGTGTGGTAGCCACACGGCTGCAAATCGATGACTTGATTCGCGTTTTGGTTCATGTTCTTCGCGTTCCTTTTTTCTCCGCGTTTTTTCCGTCGCTCGATCTCTCTCCATACTGCGTCTTTGCGAAATCCGTTTGAATCATCTTGTTTGTTTTCGAGAGGAGGTCATTTCAACCAAAGGAATTCATCTAACTCCTCACGAACAAGTAGATCAGGTTGATTTTGTTTTCGTGGCGCTTTTTCCTTCTTGATCTTCCCTTTTTGATTTCCCGGTGATTGAATCGATTTGAGCGGATGATTTCTTGGGGATAGTCTCCTAACTATCCCGTGATCATCTTCTCCAAGTTTGGGAATGTGGGATTTTGATTTGGATCGAATTTGGAGAGATTTGGAGAGGAGGCGACTGAAATCGCCCTCTCTGTTCGTTGGCGGATAGTCCGCGGTTTTGACCGGCGGACAGTCCGCGCGTCGGGTTTGGCCGGACCAGTGGCCAGACTCCGCGCTGAGGAGCAAGTGATTTTTGAACCGCGGACAGTCCGCCGTTGTGTTTGGCGGACAGTCCGGTAACGTCCAGGGAGGTTCCAGCAGAGTTGCTGTTTCTCGTTTTTCACCGGCGGACAGTCCGCCATCCCCTCGTGGACAGTCCGCAGTAGGGGCGGACAGTCCGGGACCCCAGGGCCGGACAGTCCGCGGATTGGCTGAAGCCTCCGGTTTTGTGCGTTTGCTCTCCCGGCTTCCTCGCTTGGTTTTCGGACTTCTCATTTGGCCTTGTAGTTGACCAAGGAACCTCTCTAGGTATCTTTGCTACTTGTTAGCATTGGTATTTGGAGATTTCTCGACGTAGTCGTCTATCTACGTTTGAGACTTGGTCTTTGAGGGTTGAACTTGTGCCGGAGCTTGTGGTGTTTGGTTTGCTATCGCTTTGTGGTGCCTCGCTGTGATCCTAGGGATCATCCACCCTCTTCCAAGGGTCGTGGGCATCACGTTCTCGGTCGTAGCTTTTGAGGGTTGATTTTGGGACAATCGGCCAAAGTTTCGAAAGAAATTTTTGAGCTCCCATTCACCCCCCTCTAGTCGCCTTGCTAGTGCTTTCTCGGTCCTTCAAGCCACACATTTACCCAACTCCATATACCCGAGAACCACTGTCGCACACATGAAGAACACTTACACCCCCTTGGGTCCCCAACCCTACGAATTGACAGGAAAAGGGTACAAGCGCACCCGAAGGCACGACAAAACACCACCCAACATGTATCACTAAGTTATCAAGATCTAAGCATGTTGAATGAAGAACAACGTTCATGTTTATGATGATCAAAGATCTAAGACTATGAACTAGTTCTAGAACGATGAACAATGAACAAGAACATAGCTCTAATTCAAGAACATAACAATGTTGATCATAAGAGAACAAGAACAAGTATGAAAAGAGGAAATTAGTATTCATACCAAGTAGATCTTTACAACTCCTCCTCCTCTCTTGCAAGTAGTACTTGCTCCAACTACTAGAAGATCTAAACTAAGGTAGAGAGCTCCAAATACAAGTGGAATGAAATGACAAATGTGTTGATGTGTGATTCATGTTGAAGAGGGAGATCTACCCCTTTATTTATACTAGTACATGGTCGGTTTGGAGGAGCTAAGTATGGTAACCACCTAAACCGACGTATGCATGCCGCCATGCAACCGCCTCAGGAGGTCGGTGGCCAGTGGAGCCAGGGGCGGTGCGCCCGTACCCAGGGTGGGCCCGCACCCCTAGTGGGCCCACTAGTCACCACCTTTGCGTGGTGGGCCCCTAGCGTGGTGCACGTTGTGTCTTTGGTGGTTTCCAGCCCAAATGCATTCTTTAGGTGGGCCTCTTCCTTGTTTGTAGGATTTACACTTTGTCGAAAAGCGTATTCTTCTTGCCTTTTCCACTGTTTTTATGTTCGATACCTGAAAAGCAATGTTTCTCCAATACAAGTGGAAATAGGTCAAGGTGATAACATATGTATGCAAGTATGCTTTGTTTTGTCCTTGGTTGGCTTATAAAAGTTGTCAGTAAGCACTGCCAACATTGCCCATCAGATAGTGCCTCTAGATCTTCAGAGCATGAACAACAGCTGCCAACTCCAGATCATGTGTAGGATAATTAAGCGCATGCTTCCTGAGCTGTCTCGAGGCATAAGCAATCACATGGCCTTCTTGCATCAAGCATCACAATAAACAGAGAAGTTCTTCTCGACATCTGGCATAACGAGGATAGGAGTAGAAATCAATCTTGTCCTTAATTCTTCAAAACTGGCCTGGCATTCGGGAGACCACACAAACTTGGCACCCTTCTCTAGTAGCTTTGTCATCGGCTTCGCAATCTTGGAGAATCCTTTAATGAATCTACGGTAATATCCAGCCATACCGAGGGAACTTCGGATCTCACTGGCGCTCTTAGGTGCCTTACCGTCCAATATATCTTGGACCTTGCCTAGATCAATAGAAACTCCACCCTCTGAGATAACATGTTCCAAGAATCCAACTTCCTACAACTAAAACTCACATTTGCTCAGCTTCACATACAACTGATGCTCCCTGAGCTTCTGTAGCACTAATCTTAGATGTTTCATGTTCTTCTTCATTCTTCGAGAACATCAGAATGTGAGAACACAAGGTTGATATGTGCCCTTGTGGTTCCCTTCCTGAGTGATGAGTGATCGATCAACGAGCAACATGTCTCTTGGTTGTGTTGATGTGCAGGTGCGGAGCTCAAGCAGTGGTCGAAGGTGAGGTGAAGGTCAAGTGGAGACGTGCCGTGCCGACGGACCGGGAGCGGTGAAGGGCGGACGTGGAGCTTGGACCGACGGACCAGGAGACCTGAGGATCAGCTGTGGTAGCTAGCACGTGGCGTTGACAAGCAAGAGTACATGGGGATGTGTGGTGCACCGACCGAGTCGGGAGGATGCCCGGCGTGGAGGCTGGACATGCTCCGGCATCAGTGCTGGAACTCGGGGTGTGCGAACCACATCCCGTCTACGGCACGGGTTCGGTAGCTGACCCTCGAAAAGCTACCCTCGACGGTTTCCGAGTTTGGGCCTCAAAACTCGGGGTGGCCGGTATCCGAGTTTGGGCCTCAAAACTCGGCGAGGACGGTTTCCAGGTTTGGGCCTCAAAACCTGGGTGCACGGGTTTCTGAGTTTGGGCCACAAAACTCAGCCTGATGACAGGTTTCCCGGTTTCGGCCTCAAAACCGGGGGAAGGCCCAGGTTTCCCGGTTTCGGTCTCAAAACCGGGGGGAGGTCCGCAAAAAGGACGGTCGACGCGTGGCGGCGTGGAGAGGCTGGCGCGGAGGCGAGGCTATCCATGAGGTAGGCGCGGCGATCGACTGGGCAGCACGTGTCGGCATCCTGAGGCTTGCGTCGAGGCGAAGCTAGGGATGAGGAAGGCGCGTGGCCGTCATATCAACTATCAGCAGAGTTGGATCGGGATACCCCTAGGGTTGGCCGCTTCGCTCGTGTATCTAGGGGTAGTAAGGGGATTATTGTTTTAGGCTATAAATAAGAGAGGCACCCCTCCTCTCCCTCTATCCTTGCAGTCATTTGTTCCTGAGCTCTCTCTCTAGCCCTCGCTTAGGTTCTAATCATACCTCGCTGCAAGCGATCCACAGAGACGGAAATCATATCTCTGTGTATTTGGATCTTTTGAGGAAACGAGACCGTATTCTCGTTGTCTCCTCGTGTGGAGGAATTTCGGCTGAAATCAAATCGTGTTCTGTGTTCTTCACGTTTTGGTTTTTCATCTCTTGGAGATTTGCCTCATTCTCCCTCTCCACGAGATGATTTTCGATTCCACTTGAATCAGTTTGTTCTTGGTCATGAGGTTCATCTTTTCATCGAAGGATTTCTCCTATAACCTCACGAGTCCATAGATCGGGTTGATTTCGCGTTCGTTCTTCCTCTTTCTCCCTTTCCGGTGTTTCTCAGATTACTCTCGATTGACTTGGATTGGTGTGATGATTTCTTAGGATTAGCACCCCAATACATTGAGGAACACCTGGGAGAAGTTTGATCGAACCCCCTTTTGATTTGGTGAAGTTCCGATCGATTTGCCTTTTCACCCCGAGCAGAATTGTGCTTTCTGTTCATCCGCGGACAGTCCGCGCCTCCAGCGGCGGACATTCCGGGGATCGGGGCTGGGTCGATTCAGTCAGGTGCAGACCCCTGACTGTTCACTGTCGAGTGAACGGCGGACAGTCCGCGGTACAAACCCGCGGACAGTCCGAGACCTGTCCAGCAGACTTGCAGGACTGTTTGGTTTCTGCGTTTTTGCTGGAGACAGTCCGACTCCTAGTCGCGGACAGTCTGGGACTTAACGGCGGACAGTCCGGGACTCTGACCGCGGACAGTCTACAAATCTGCAGTTTGTGCTGTTTTGCTCCGTGGCTTTGGCAGTTGGGTTTGGGGTTTCTCCGGAGGTTCCGGTGTACCACTAGGACATCTCCTAGGGTATCCACCTACTTGTAGGTCGTGAACTCTCCGGTCGTTTCGAGTCCTCACTTTTGGGGTGATTTTCTGGGACAAGGGCTATACAATTTACGAGTTGAATTTGAGGCTCCCATTCACCCCCCCCTCTGGTCGCTAATCCGGTCCTTCAATTGGTATCAGAGCCGGTTAAGGATCTCTCCTACCTTAATCGGTTTCGTATCCTAAGGGCGACATGGAACGAGGGAACAGCAAGGCTCCTTGGTTCGATGGAATGAACTATCCCTATTGGAAGATTCGGATGCGTGCTTATCTCAACAACATCGGATCTTCTGTCTGGGAGATATGTGAGAACGCTGAGTACGTAGTCCTTGCGGCTCGTGTGGGTCAGATCTAGATTGACCAACACGAGGCCAACTCCAAGGCTCGTAATGCTCTTCTGGCCAGCCTCTCCCTTCCTGAGTTCGAACGTATCTCAGAGCTTGAGACGGCACGAGAGATCTGGGTGAAGCTTCAAAGCTATCATGAGGGGACCGCTCAGGTCAAGACCAGACTCTTCGAGACCTACAAGCAAGAGTACGAGAACTTTGTTCAGTTGGAGGGAGAGACGATTGACGCTATGTTCGCTCATTTCTAGACGATCGTGAACAAGATGCGTGCCAATCGGGCTAACCTACCCTATGACGATCATGAGAGGGCTCTCAAGTTGCTATACGCCCGGGATCGGAGGGTATGGGAGGTGAAGGTGTCGACCATCATTGAGTCTCCTGCTTACGACACCCTCATCGTGGACGAGCTGTTCAGCAAGCTCAAGTCCACCGAGATCGATCACCTGACTCAGGCCAAGCTGAAGAACCCATCTTCACACACCATGGCTTTGGTCTCAGGCACAGGTGGATCGACCTTCTCTGCTGACGCTTCACCTCCTCTTGTTGCTTTGTCTTCTTTGCATACAGTCACGGAGGAGCAGTTGGAGGCGCTCGGAGACGATGAGCTCGCCCTCGCCATCACCCGGTTCTCGTGGTTTCACAACAACCGTCTGAATCGCCGGCGTGGTGGCGCACGCGAGGGCTGCTACAAGTGTGGTGATCTAGACCACTTCATGGCGAACTGCCCCAAGAACGACAAGAACTTCCCCGGCAAGAACTGCAACTTCAGGCGCAAGGGCAAGTCAGAGAACAAGGCCGAGAAGAAGAAGAAGGATGGCTTCTACCACCAGGAGGACATGGAGAAGGCTTTCGACGCCGGCAAGCGTGCCTTCCTCGCCACTATCGGCGATGGCAAGAAGACCTCCGACGGCAACTCCAGCGACAACGAGTCTGAGCACAAGATGGAGGATCGCTTCAACGGACTCTACTTCTTCGGCAAATCCTCCAAGGGCTTTTGCACAATGGCCTTGGATGAAGAGGACCACAAGCACCAGGAAGAGGACGTTGATGACGCCCACAACGACGACGACGAGGACAGCGCCTCTGAGGTATCAAACTCTTCTGAAGTCGATCATCTCATTGAGGAGCAAGATAGGTTTGCGGATTTAGTCCTAGTTCTGGAGAAGAGGCTTACAGAAGTTTTCAAGGAGCGCGGTGAGTTTAAGGCGAAGATGAAAGAGGCGCGTAAGGAGCTTGAGTTTGCTAGGTCCGAGGTGAAGGTAGCCGATGTGGAGGAGTGTGAGGAGTGCACGATGCATATGACAAACTTTGCCACCCTGCAAACCAAGTATGCCTCTTTGATTGAGGTGTATGATGAGCTGAAGAGTCGGCTAGACTTGGTGGGTGATTGCAAAGAGTGTCCCTCCCTGAAGGAAGAGCTGGAAAAAGTGAAGGCTAGGTCTTCTTTGCTGGGTGCGTGCAACCTTTGTCCTAGCTTGCGAACTGAGTTGGCAGGAGTTAGTGCCAAGCTTGCTGAAGCCTTGAAGGCCAGCTCAGTTAGCACCTTATCCACTCCATGTGAGCGATGCGTGGGGATGGAGCTTGAGATTGCCAACTGTCGGCATGACAGGATGCAAACCGAGGAGGAAAACACATACCTTCGGTCCATCCTGAGTTGGGTGTCATGCAGTGAGCCGCAGTTGGGCATGATGATCAGTCAGTTCAAGAGGGGAACTGATTGCTCGGGAGTAGGCTTTACTTCAGGTAGGAAGGGCGCTAGTACCTTTGGTAAGATCGGTGAGTTTAGCGGAGTGAACCCGAGTGAGAAACCATCCGCTATCCCTAAGCTTACCAAGATCACCCCACCTGAGCCTCCTAAGCCTATCACCAAGGATGGCATCCTTGATCAACCTCCCAAGGCTCCACCTCGCAAGCAAGTGTGGGTTCCAAAACCTAACCATCTGAGGAACACACTTGACACCCTTCCTGACGTCTCTAGTGATCCCCTTCCGAGAGGCAAGCAGCCAGCCAGAGTGAACAACCCTCGCAACAATAGGAACCAACAACCCAAAAGAGTGGTGAGGTTCGAGTGCGAGTACTATCACCGCGAGGGTCACCTAGCTGAGTTTTGCTTTTGGAGGAAGAGAGACGCTAGGAAGGAGTTGGAGCTGAACAACCAGGCCAGGCACCACCCTCTCCATGGTGTGCAAGGTCGGGGAGTTCAGAGGCAGGGCGCTAGACCTGGAGGAGCACCCCCTCAGGTTGCTAGGCCCCAGGCAGCTAGACCACAGGGTGGTGGTCGTGCCCGTCGCGGTTCTAGTCGTCCTCTATACGATCGTGAGCCGAGTGTAAGAGGTTTTGCTGCTCAGTCCCATAGCGGACCACCTTTTCAGTATGGTGGTGATCGCTTTGCTCAGATGGGACAGGTAGGTCAGTTTGGAGGTTTTCCGTTGCATAGCGGACCACCCTTTCAGGTTGGTGGAGATCGCTATCCACCCATGGGACGAGGACAGTTTGGTGTTGCTGCTAACACTTTTTCTGGGCCTATGACACAGCACTGGTATCCTTCTCAGTATACTAACCCCAGTGTTGTGCCATATGCTCACTTCCTGCCTTTCTATTGATGCAGGAACTTCGGCTGGAGAACATGTGGCTCATGGATTCCGGGTGTTCACGCCACATGACCGAAAAGAAGGAATGGTTCTCCAGCCTGAGCCCCGTGATGCACAAGGAGTACATCACTTTCAGGGATAATAGTAGAGGTAAGGTTGTTTCTCAGGGAGCTATCCGGCTCAATGAGAACTTTGTCCTGAAGAATGTTGCCTTGGTTTCTAATTTGCATTTCAACTTGCTTTCTGTTTCGCAACTTCTTGAGGATGATTGTGAAGTGCGCTTTAAGAAGGGTTTGAGTCGCGTTTTAGACCCTCGGGGAGATCTTGTTTGTCGGATCGTCCCTTTTGGCCATGTTTTCAGAGCCGACTTTTCTCAGTCTTTCGGCTCTGCTAGGTGTTTGATGGCTGGTCCTTCTTCTGATTTGTGGAAGTGGCATAGGAGGCTCGGCCACTTGAGGTTCGACTTGCTTGCAAGGCTTAGCTAACTTGGCCTAATCCAAGGATTGCCCAAGCTTAAGTTTCAGAAGGACCTCGTTTGCCATCCTTGTCGTCACGGGAAGATGGTTGCTGCTTCTCACCCACCTGTTAATCAGGTGATGACAAAGCGACCCGGCGAGCTTTTTCACATGGACACAGTTGGTCCAGCTCGGGTTTGCTCAGCGGGTGGGAAGTGGTACGTTCTAGTGATCGTTGACGATTTTTCGAGGTACTCTTGGGTGTTCTTTATGGAGGGTAAGGATGAAGCTTTTTCTTTTGCTCGTGATCTGATTCTGAAGTTGAAAACTGAGTTTCCACGTGATACCATTAGAGCTATTCGTAGCGATAATGGTACTGAGTTTGATAACTCCCAGTTTGCTTCCTTCTGTTCTTCTAATGGGATCGAGCATCAGTTTTTGTGACGGAACGACCCTAATCCCATGGCCCACGCGTCCCTGTCAACCTCTGACAGCCGAACCCATGTTCCATGTGATTAAGACCTGTTCGCCACCGGGCTACATCAGTGCCCAATGTCCGCAGGATCATCTCACAATTCGGTTACAGCATTGCATACTTTTACAAATAACATCGGAATAATGAGCGGAAGACTTAAATAACATTAGTTTTACAAAACAGGGTTCCAAATAGAAATTAAGGTGCAGTTATTACAAACCAAGTTCTGATAATAGAAATAGACATAGGCAAAATAGTGGAGAACAGCAAAGATACTTATAATCACCCAGCCCGAGGGTGTACAACTATTCTTCGGCCTCATCGGCCTCTTCCTGGACGATGGTCACGCAGCAGGGTGCAAGACACATCGAGGACTCTGTCATACCTGCAGCATGGGTAACAAACCCTGAGTACTGGGGTACTCAACAAGACTTACCCGACTAAAGAAAAAGGGAGAAGACTCAGGAATGAGAGGCTTAGGGTAGTCAAGGTAAGGCTTAAGCAAGATCAAGTATTTTGCAGAAAAGCATTTTTGTAAACCTTTTTTTTTATTTTGAAAGATTTAGTATTCCTCAATTCTTCATCGTTCATGATTCATTTTACATTTCAAAACATTCCTAGTTGAGAACCACTCTCCGTTGACAGTCAGTGGACCAAGTCTCCATAACCGAGGAGCAACGTTAATCCGGATAAATAATACTCAGCTGAGGATCCCTATCCACACTGCATATGTAGCACCCAAGCTTGCATATGCCAACTCGTCTACCACGATTCCTCCAAGATTGGGCCCGGTCCTACGCCACCCGGAAGTACAGTACACCACTCCTATCCAGGTACGACGACCACGTGGGTACATGCTACTTCCGCCATCTCTCCACTCCTAGTGCGCGGTTGTCGGTCCAATAAAGGATTCCTCGGAGCCAGAGCTTTCCGTAGTATGTGAATAGTTGCAAGTCTTGGCCAGCAGGCCCCCATACGGATGGTCCCTAATTTTCCAGCCAGAACTATACCTTGGTTATATCTCACCCAAGCGTAATAGTCCTGTCAGTTTTTCAACCCTGTCCCGGTCGGTGTCAACTGTTGAGTCCCGGACTACAACATGACAACACGGTACGCGCGGACAACCTCTTCTCGACAATGACCACATGCTAGCTAGGCAAGCAGTCATCGAACGGGAAGTAAAGCCAAATTCCCAGAAAGATTCTTTCAGTGATCACACTTTTGAAAATGACATTTTATTGCAAAGTCTAATTCAATAAGCATTGCTAAGCATTTTTCAAATACTTTTGAAAAGCAGGTATCGGGTGTATCAGTGGTCAAGGTGGATAGTGCATCAATTAGGATAGCACACAACTCCTATAAACCTAATGCAGTAGTTTAACTCAAAAACATTTAAGGAAAACATTTTATAAAACCAAGGAAGGGTTAAATGCACCGGGGCTTGCCTTGAAGAGCAAAGAGGGCAGGCTCGAGGGCGGCAGGGCAGTTGTCGGAGCTCGGGGTAGCCTCAGGGACAGGTTCGTCGGCGGCTGCCTCGATCTTGACGCCTTCTTCGGTGACTATACGAATGCAATGATGCATGCACATGAGTATGCTAGCATGAACAATGCAAAACAGGGCATACAACATGAACCCTAATCACTTTTTCTATTTTCCTTAATTATTTAAAAAGGTCATTTTATGAAGTTGCTCCAAAAATTACCAAATTAATCACATAAGTTCATTATGGTGTAGATAGATGGCAAAACAAATTTCATAATTTTTGGAGGTCATTAAGGTGCTCAAATAAAATCAGACATTAATTAACAGAAGGCACTATTTAACAATTAAAAAATAACTGCTCAAAAATAAACTTGTTCCAAAAGACTTCAAAATTTCACCAGAGACTAATCATGGCATAGGAAGCTCACAAAAATTTATCTCATGATTTTTGGAGTTATAAATAATTTTCTAAAAATCCAAAACCATCCATTTATTAATTAAAAGAGGGATTTTACATTTTCAAATTCTTGCAGAAAAGTCAAGTTTCATATTTTTATAAAATACTACACAGTGCAAGGAGCATACCATAATTTTATCAGGATTTAAGGAACAACAGATTAATTCACACAAAAAAGAGAAAACAAAACACTATTCACACTCTTTCAAAAAGGAAAAAGAAAAGAGCGCTGTGCTCCTTCCTCGCAGGGGCTCGGGCGAATCGCTGCGAGGCGGACAGCAGGGCTCGGGCGAGACGGAAACAAGCGTTTCGTCCGAGACCTGGCTGGTAGGCTCGGGCGAAACGGAAAGCAAGCGTTTCGTCCAAGGCCTGGCCGGGAGGCTCGGGCGAAACGGAAAGCAAGCGTCCGTCCGAGGCCTGACTGGGAGGCTCGGGCGAGACGGAAAGCAAGCGTTTCGTCCGAGGCCTGGCCGGGAGGCTCGGGCGAAACGGAAAGCAAGCGTCCGTCCGAGGCCTGACTGGGAGGCTCTGGCGAGACGGAAAGCATGTGTTCGCCGAGGCCTGGCTCGGGCGAAGCGGAGAGCATGTGTTCGCCGAGGCCTGGCTCGGGCGAGACAAAGAGCAAGTGTTCGCCGAGGCCTGGCTCGGGCGAAGCAGAGAGCATGTGCTCGCCGAGGCCTGGCTTGAGCGAAGTGGTGAGGGTCTGTGTGTCCGCTCGAGGCTAGGCTCGGCGAAGACGGTGAGGGTACGTGTCTGCTCGAGGCTAGGCTCGGGCGAAGCGGAGTGGAAGCAGAGACCGGGGGGGCTTCGAGTGCTTACCACGGGTCGGAGGCAGGCTTCGGCTGCTTCGAGGGAGCGCGGTTCGCAGGCGTGCTCGAGGGTGTGGCTCGAGGGTGAGGCGCGACACGTGCTCGAGGGTGAGGCTCGACACGTTCTCGAGGGTGAGGCTCGACACATTTGAGAGATGCGGCTTGAGGGAGGAGACGGCCGCGGCGGCACTCCGGCGATTCGGCGACCCTGTACACCAGGCACGGCCACCAGTAGCTGGTTAGGAACGCAAGAAGGCAAGGAATGAAGGTCAGAGGCCAGAGGGAGGAGAGGTGGAGCGACGGCGGCGAATTCCGTCGACCCGAGTCAGACGGCTTCTCACCGGCGCTGAGGAAGAAGGACTTGCACTCGGCGGTGGGAGCCGGTAGCGGTGGAATTGAGGGGTTGGGGAGCTGCGCGACGTCGAGGCGAAGCTGCTGGGCTAGGTGGTTGAGCGACGGAAGCTCTGGACTGGCCTGGCCACGGTGGCGGAGGGGATGAGGAGGTCTGCCGGCCGGCGGTCCCTTTTATAGGCACGGTCGGGGACGGTAGAGAGCACGGGATGGTGTGGATGAGCTCGGCCGAAGCGTGCGCACTCGATTACAAGCCGGCGGGAGGACGGGCGTGCACCCAGGGCCTGGGCGAAGGCTCGCCGGTGACGGCCACGCGGCGGCGACGCCCTGGGCACTGTAGGGGACGGGGGCGGAGGTCAGCGTTTGCGCGTGCGGGTGCGGCATGATGGCACGGGCGCAGGCGACAAGTCGGGGGCGGGCGTGCGGCTGCCAGGCGCGCGTGGCGCAAGCGGCGCTGGCGCGCGGCCATGGCCGGGGCCCCCTCCTGCTCTGTGCCGGCTAGAGGTAGGGGATGAACAGGGCTAGGTCTAGGGTTTGACTTTCTGTATTTCGCAAATTACTTCCAAAACTTGAACTGAGCAGCAAAAACTCAAAACACCAAAGTTGTTCAGCAAAAAGAGATATACAACTTTGTCGAAAAGAATATTTTCAAATTCCAAACAGTTTTTGAATTAAATACGAAACCAGAAAAGGGGACACTTTTAGGATTTGAATAATTTCAAAATTACTTTTGATTTTACATTGAAAGTTGGAAATCTGCAAATATGAAAGTTGTTCCTTTTATCAAAACCTACAACTTTGCTAATATACCCTTTTTCTGAAACTCAATAGTTTTTAAATAAATTTTGAAAACTGAAAAGGGGACAAAAACTGGAATTTGAATGAATTTGGATTTACTTCAAACTTTGTACAGAAACTTGAAAATTTGTAAATACTAAAGTTGTTTCTCTTGGCCAGATATACAACTTTGCTTTTTGGACTAACCTCAAATTTTGAATAATTTTTGAATTACAAAAAAAGGGATAAAATCCAGGGTTTGGAAATCAGGGTTTTGCAAAGGGATTTGAAATCTGATTTTGATTTTTGAACTTTGGCCAACACAACAAAACTTCAAGACATCCAACTGAACAAGAATTACACAAAGCTAGGCACAGAGGTGAAATTACCATTTTTGCCCTTATAGGAAGATTTGGGCTTTTAGGGTTTTTGAAAAGAGATTGCTACACAAGTACTAAGCAAACATAAATGCAAAGCAAGAATGATTAATGACTAATGATGATGACATGTTAGGTTAATTACAGTTAAACACCAGAGGTGTTACAGCCTTCGCCCCTAAAAGAAATCTCGCCCCGAGATTCCACGTCTTAAGAAGGAAAAGGCAAAACCTTACATCTACAGAGATTCGAGAAAGTCGGGATAGTTCTTTGCTAAGAAGTCTTCGGATTCCCAGGTGGCTTCTTCTTCAGAGTGCTGGTTCCACTGGATCTTGTACCATCTTGTGGTGGTTCTTCGGGTAACACGATCCTTGTGATCCAACACGCGAACTGGATACTCAGTGTATGACAGATCTGGTTCTAGCTCAACGCCTTCAACTTCAACCACATGTTCAGGTACTCGGAGGCACTTCTTGAGTTGGGAGACATGAAACACATTATGAACTGCTGAAAGATGATCGGGCAAACTTAGCTTGTAAGCGACCTTGCCACAACGATCCAGAATCTCAAAGGGACCAATGTAGCGGGGTGCTAACTTTCCTTTGACTCCAAAACGAGTGACTCCTTTGGTGGGTGAGACCTTCAGGTACACATAATCCCCGATCTCGAACTGCAGAGGTCGACGTCTCCTGTCAGCATAACTTTTCTGTCGAGACTGTGCAATCTTCATGTTCTCTTGTATATGCTTGACTTTCTCTTCCATATCTTTTACTAGGTCAACTCCAAAGAATTCCCTTTCTCCGGGTTCAGACCAATTGAGAGGTGTACGACAACGGCGGCCGTACAGTGCTTCAAAGGGTGCCATTTTGATGCTCTCTTGGTAACTGTTATTATATGAGAACTCTGCCAAGGGCAAACAGTCATCCCAAGTATCTGCGAAGGTGAGCACACATGCTCTCAACATATCCTCTAACACTTGGTTGACTCGCTCAGTTTGTCCATCTGTTTGCGGATGATATGTCGTACTATGCAAGAGCTTGGTTCCAAGTGAGGTATGGAACGCTTTCCAAAACTTTGCGACAAACTGGGTACCACGATCATAGATAATGCTCTTGGGTATGCCATGGAGTTTCACTATGTGGTTCTTGTACAAAGTGGCATAAGTGGGGACGGTGTAACTGGTCTTCACTGGCAGGAAGTGAGCTTGCTTAGTGAGGCGATCCACGATCACCCATATGGAATCAAAACCTCTTGATGTCTTGGGTAGACCATTGATAAAGTCCATACTAATATCGTCCCATTTCCAAGCAGGTACAGATAAAGGTTGCAATTCCCCTCTGGGCTTCATGCGCACGGCTTTGACTTTCTGGCAGGTATCGCACTGAGCGACATACCGGGCGATCTCAATCTTCATCTTTGTCCACCAGAATTGCTGCTTCAAATCCAGGTACATTTTGTTGCTGCCGGGGTGGATGGAGAATCTAGTCAAGTGTGCTTCATCAAGGATTAACTTTCTTAACTCAGGCACTTTAGGAACTACTAACCAATTCTTAAACCATACTACTCCTGCATCATCGATCCTGAAACAATCAGCCTTTCCGGATTGGACCTTTTCGATGATGTGTTTGATCCCAGGGTTATCTTTCTGTGCAGCGATGATCTGCTCTCTAATAGGGGTTTCTATTCTGATATTATTCAGAGTTCCTTGTGGAATTATTTCAATATTCAACTTTTCCAGCTCATAACATAAAGAAGAATCATAGGGTTTCATCATCAGACAGTTGCAATAAGACTTGCGACTGAGCGCATCGGCAACCACATTCGCCTTACCCGGATGGTAATGCACTTCAAGATCATAATCCTTAATTAACTCAAGCCATCTTCTCTGCCTCATATTCAGTTCCTCTTGAGTGAAGATATACTTCAGGCTTTTGTGATCAGTGTACACATTACAGGTACTGCCCAACAAATAATGACGTCAGATCTTCAAGGCATGCACTACTGCTGCTAACTCGAGATCATGAGTTGGGTAATTCTCTTCATGTCGCTTAAGCTGTCGGGAGGCATATGTGATCACTCGACCTTCTTGCATCAAAACACAGCCCAAACCAGTACCAGATGCATCACAGTAGACATCAAAGGGTTTCTCGATGTTCGGCTGGGCTAGCACAGGTGATGTGGTTAATAATTTCTTCAGAGTTTGAAAGGCTTGCTCATAGGCTGGTGACCAGACAAACTTCACAGAATTATTTACTAACTCAGTGATAGGCTTGGCGATTCTTGAGAAATCTGGGATGAATCGATGATAATCTCCTGCCATTCCCATAAAGCTGCGGACTTGATGAACAGTGGTAGGTGGCTTCCAATCCAGAATGTCTGCTACTTTACCAGGGTCAACTGACACACCTTCAGCGGAAAGGACATGACCAAGAAACTGTATCTGATCTAACCAGAACTCACATTTACTGAACTTGGCATACAGCTGATGTTCTCTGAGACGGGATAGAACGATACGAAGATGTTCGGCATGATCTTCAGGGGTTTTTGAGTAGACAAGGATGTCGTCAATGAACACGACCACGAATTTATCAAGCTCTGGCATGAACACAAAGTTCATGAGGTACATGAAATGAGCAGGGGCATTGGTCAAACCGAAGGACATGACCAAGTACTCATATAGGCCGTATCTGGTGGTGAAAGCTGTTTTAGGAATATCTTCAGGACGAATCTTTATTTGGTGGTAGCCGGATCTGAGATCGATCTTGGAGAATACTTTGGCTCCAGCTAACTGGTCAAAGAGAAGATCAATACGAGGCAAGAGATATTTATTTTTGATGGTGACCTCATTGAGTGGGCGATAATCAATGCACATTCTGAGAGTCTTCTTTCTTCTTTACAAAGATTGCAGGACAACCCCAAGGAGACGAGCTTGGGCGAATGAAACCCTTGTCCAACAAATCTTGTAATTGGATTTTTAGTTCTGCCAACTCTCTGGGAGGCATTCGATAAGCTCTGCGGGATATAGGAGCAGTCCCGGGCTTTAGCTCTATGGCAAACTCAACGTCACGGTCAGGAGGCAGACCAGGCAAATCCTCAGGAAAAACATCAGGGAATTCACAAACCACGGGGATGTCCCGGGTTTCCAGAACATAGGCGGTATTCAAAAGTGTGGCTGCTGGTTTTTGAGGTATTGGGAGTTGGAGAAGGAGCTTTCACAGGCATCTGTTAAGCAACTTGGAACTTAGCATTCATAGATAGGGTTCTGAAAACAACAGACTGATAGCTTCTTCTGATACAAAAGACTGATGACTTGATAAGGTGACTGACAGATGATACAGACCGATAAAGGGAAAAGATGCGAAAAGAAAGATACATGCCAGACTTGGCAACAGACAGACTAACGCCCCCAAACCTAGACTAAGGTTTTAGGTAAGCAGATGGTACAGACACTACAAGTCTAGTCGTCGTCGATGATGATCATGTCTTCGTCGTCGTCTTCTTCGAGGATGAGCTCAGGCTCCTCCTCCTCGTCCTCGTCTTCAGCGTAGACGTCCTCAGCAGGTTCAATTTCTTCGTCCACGTCTGGCTCTTGTTCCACATCGGGTTCTTCCACTACTCCGTCCTCAGGGTCTTCCATAACCGGGGGTACCAAGGGGTGGAGTTGATCATACAGCTGATGCACTTCCTCATGAAGCATATCATTGAACTGTTCAATCTGAGCTGTGTACTGCCGCAGTCCGTGGAGCTGGGCTCTGGTAACGTCCTCGCGGGTCCAAGCATCATTGCGCTGCTCGATAGCGCGAACCGTATTCCGATTGGCCTGCTCCAGGGAAGCTCGTGCCTCATAAAACTCCAGGCGTGAGTGGTAGAAGTCATGCTCCAAGTTCTTCAGCTCAGCCTTCAGATCCTTGATCTCCTCCTTCAGGTTCTTACGGGTGCGGCGGGGAAAGCGACGACCGTTGGAAGATTCTCCAGTCTCCTCCCCAGCGCGTGGTGCCAGCTGGTGGCGTGGCACACCATGCGGTCCAGTCGACTTGCGGGCAGTCAGCTTGATACGGGCCATGTCTGGATAAGAGAAGATGGATGAGAAAGGCTAGCAAGAACAGGTAAAGGCATACTACCCCAACGAACTTAGAGAGGAAGTTAACTTTAGTGATTATGACATGATGCATGAATCGTTCCTACGGAACAAAGCAATGCAATAAATAAGGTACATAGGGCTTAAAACATGTTGTTCCACTAGCTAGTGTTGCCATATGAGAGACAAGATGAGAGAAGCAATTTGGACTCAAAATAGTCAAGTTTAGTTAGTTTGGACTCAAAAGGTCTTTTGAAGTTTTCGCAAAAACGAACACTGCAACGTTAAAGTGAGATGCTCCGATACCACTCTGTGACGGAACGACCCTAATCCCATGGCCCACGCGTCCCTGTCAACCTCTGACAGCCGAACCCATGTTCCATGTGATTAAGACCTGTTCGCCACCGGGCTACATCAGTGCCCAATGTCCGCAGGATCATCTCACAATTCGGTTACAGCATTGCATACTTTTACAAATAACATCGGAATAATGAGCGGAAGACTTAAATAACATTAGTTTTACAAAACAGGGTTCCAAATAGAAATTAAGGTGCAGTTATTACAAACCAAGTTCTGATAATAGAAATAGACATAGGCAACATAGTGGAGAACAGCAAAGATACTTATAATCACCCAGCCCGAGGGTGTACAACTATTCTTCGGCCTCATCAGCCTCTTCCTGGACGATGGTCACGCAGCAGGGTGCAAGACACATCGAGGACTCTGTCATACCTGCAGCATGGGTAACAAACCCTGAGTACTGGGGTACTCAACAAGACTTACCCGACTAAAGAAAAAGGGAGAAGACTCAGGAATGAGAGGCTTAGGGTAGTCAAGGTAAGGCTTAAGCAAGATCAAGTATTTTGAAGAAAAGCATTTTTGTAAACCTTTTTTTTATTTTGAAAGATTCAGTATTCCTCAATTCTTCATCGTTCATGATTCATTTTACATTTCAAAACATTCCTAGTTGAGAACCACTCTCCGTTGACAGTCAGTGGACCAAGTCTCCATAACCGAGGAGCAACGTTAATCCGGATAAATAATACTCAGCTGAGGATCCCTATCCACACTGCATATGTAGCACCCAAGCTTGCATATGCCAACTCGTCTACCACGATTCCTCCAAGATTGGGCCCGGTCCTACGCCACCCGGAAGTACAGTACACCACTCCTATCCAGGTACGACGACCACGTGGGTACATGCTACTTCCGCCATCTCTCCACTCCCAGTGCGCGGTTGTCGGTCCAATAAAGGATTCCTCGGAGCCAGAGCTTTCCGTAGTATGTGAATAGTTGCAAGTCTTGGCCAGCAGGCCCCCATACGGATGGTCCCTAATTTTCCAGCCAGAACTATACCTTGGTTATATCTCACCCAAGCGTAATAGTCCTGTCAGTTTTTCAACCCTGTCCCAGTCGGTGTCAACTGTTGAGTCCCGGACTACAACATGACGGCACCGTACGCGCGGACAACCTCTTCTTGACAATGACCACATGCTAGCTAGGCAAGCAGTCATCGAACGGGAAGTAAAGCCAAATTCCCATAAAGATTCTTTCAGTGATCACACTTTTGAAAATGACATTTTATTGCAAAGTCTAATTCAATAAGCATTGCTAAGCATTTTTTAAATACTTTTGAAAAGCAGGTATCGGGTGTATCAGTGGTCAAGGTGGATAGTGCATCAATTAGGATAGCACACAACTCCTATAAACCTAATGCAGTAGTTTAACTCAAAAACATTTAAGGAAAACATTTTATAAAACCAAGGAAGGGTTAAATGCACCGGGGCTTGCCTTGAAGAGCAAAGAGGGCAGGCTCGAGGGCGGCAGGGCAGTTGTCGGAGCTCGGGGTAGCCTCAGCGACAGGTTCGTCGACGGCTGCCTCGATCTTGACGCCTTCTTCGGTGACTATACGAATGCAATGATGCATCCACATGAGTATGCTAGCATGAACAATGCAAAACAGGGCATACAACATGAACCCTAATCACTTTTTCTATTTTCCTTAATTATTTAAAAAGGTCATTTTATGAAGTTGCTCCAAAAATTACCAAATTAATCACATAAGTTTATTATGGTGTAGATAGATGGCAAAACAAATTTCATAATTTTTGGAGGTCATTAAGGTGCTCAAATAAAATCAGACATTAATTAACAGAAGGCACTATTTAACAATTAAAAAATAACTGCTCAAAAATAAACTTGTTCCAAAAGACTTCAAAATTTCACCAGAGACTAATCATGGCATAGGAAGCTCACAAAAATTTATCTCATGATTTTTGGAGTTATAAATAATTTTCTAAAAATCCAAAACCATCCATTTATTAATTAAAAGAGGGATTTTACATTTTCAAATTCTTGCAGAAAAGTCAAGTTTCATATTTTTATAAAATACTACACAGTGCAAGGAGCATACCATAATTTTATCAGGATTTAACAAACAACAGATTAATTCACACAAAAAAGAGAAAACAAAACACTATTCACACTCTTTCAAAAAGGAAAAAGAAAAGAGCGCTGTGCTCCTTCCTCGCAGGGGCTCGGGCGAATCGCTGCGAGGCGGACAGCAGGGCTCGAGCGAGACGGAAACAAGCGTTTCGTCCGAGACCTGGCTGGTAGGCTCGGGCGAAACGGAAAGCAAGCGTTTCGTCCGAGGCCTGGCCGGGAGGCTCGGGCGAAACGGAAAGCAAGCGTCCGTCCGAGGCCTGACTGGGAGGCTCGGGCGAGACGGAAAGCAAGCGTTTCGTCCGAGGCCTGGCCGGGAGGCTCGGGCGAAACGGAAAGCAAGCGTCCGTCCGAGGCCTGACTGGGAGGCTCGGGCGAGACGGAAAGCATGTGTTCGCCGAGGCCTGGCTCGGGCGAAGCGGAGAGCATGTGTTCGCCGAGGCCTGGCTCGGGCGAGACAAAGAGCAAGTGTTCGCCGAGGCCTGGCTCGGGCGAAGCGGAGAGCATGTGCTCGCCGAGGCCTGGCTTGAGCGAAGTGGTGAGGGTCTGTGTGTCCGCTCGAGGCTAGGCTCGGCGAAGACGGTGAGGGTACGTGTCTGCTCGAGGCTAGGCTCGGGCGAAGCGGAGTGGAAGCAGAGACCGGAGGGGGCTTCGAGTGCTTACCACGGGTCGGAGGCAGGCTTCGGCTGCTTCGAGGGAGCGCGGTTCGCAGGCGTGCTCGAGGGTGTGGCTCGAGGGTGAGGCGCGACACGTGCTCGAGGGTGAGGCTCGACACGTTCTCGAGGGTGAGGCTCGACACGTTTGAGAGATGCGGCTCGAGGGAGGAGACGGCCGCGGCGGCACTCCAGCGATTCGGCGACCCTGTACACCAGGCATGGCCACCAGTAGCTGGTTAGGAACGCAAGAAGGCAAGGAATGAAGGTCAGAGGCCAGAGGGAGGAGAGGTGGAGCGACGGCGGCGAATTCCGTCGACCCGAGTCAGACGGCTTCTCACCGGCGCTGAGGAAGAAGGACTTGCACTCGGCGGTGGGAGCCGGTAGCGGTGGAATTGAGGGGTTGGGGAGCTGCGCGACGTCGAGGCGAAGCTGCTGGGCTAGGTGGTTGAGCGACGGAAGCTCTGGACTGGTCTGGCCACGGTGGCGGAGGGGATGAGGAGGTCTGCCGGCCGGCGGTCCCTTTTATAGGCACGGTCGGGGACGGTAGAGAGCACGGGATGGTGTGGATGAGCTCGGCCGAAGCGTGCGCACTCGATTACAAGCCGGCGGGAGGACGGGCGTGCACCCAGGGCCTGGGCGAAGGCTCGCCGGTGACGGCCACGCGGCGGCGACGCCCTGGGCACTGTAGGGGACGGGGGCGGAGGTCAGCGTTTGCGCGTGCGGGTGCGGCATGATGGCACGGGCGCAGGCGACAAGTCGGGGGTGGGCGTGCGGCTGCCAGGCGCGCGTGGCGCAAGCGGCGCTGGCGCGCGGCCATGGCCGGGGCCCCCTCCTGCTCTGTGCCGGCTAGAGGTAGGGGATGAACAGGGCTAGGTCTAGGGTTTGACTTTCTGTATTTCGCAAATTACTTCCAAAACTTGAACTGAGCAGCAAAAACTCAAAACACCAAAGTTGTTCAGAAAAAAGAGATCTACAACTTTGTCAAAAAGAATATTTTCAAATTCCAAACAGTTTTTGAATTAAATACGAAACCAGAAAAGGGGACACTTTTAGGATTTGAATAATTTCAAAATTACTTTTGATTTTACATTGAAAGTTGGAAATCTGCAAATATGAAAGTTGTTCCTTTTATCAAAACCTACAACTTTGCTAATATACCCTTTTTCTGAAACTCAATAGTTTTTAAATAAATTTTGAAAACTGAAAAGGGGACAAAAACTGGAATTTGAATGAATTTGGATTTACTTCAAACTTTGTACAGAAACTTGAAAATTTGTAAATACCAAAGTTGTTTCTCTTGGCCAGATCTACAACTTTGCTTTTTGGACTAACCTCAAATTTTGAATAATTTTTGAATTACAAAAAAAGGGATAAAATCCAGGGTTTGGAAATCAGGGTTTTGCAAAGGGATTTGAAATCTGATTTTGATTTTTGAACTTTGGCCAACACAACAAAACTTCAAGACATCCAACTGAACAAGAATTACAAAAGCTAGGCACAGAGGTGAAATTACCATTTTTGCCCTTATAGGAAGATTTGGGCTTTTAGGGTTTTTGAAAAGAGATTGCTACACAAGTACTAAGCAAACATAAATGCAAGGCAAGAATGATTAATGACTAATGATGATGACATGTCAGGTTAATTACAGTTAAACACCAGAGGTGTTACAGTTTTCTTCTCCTTATGTCCCTCAGCAGAATGGTGTTGTTGAGTGCAAGAACCGGACCCTTGTTGAGATGGCCAGGACGATGCTCGATGAGCATAGGACTCCTAGGCGTTTTTGGGCCGAGGCGATCAACACCGCTTGCCATGTTTCAAATCGCATCTTCCTTCGTGCGTTGATGAAAAAGACTTCTTATGAGTTGCGTTTTGGACGGGTACCCAAGGTGTCTAATTTTCGGGTGTTTGGGTGCAAGTGCTTTATCCTGAAGCAAGGCAATTTGGACAAGTTTGAATCTCGCTCTGCTGATGGGGTGTTTCTTGGTTATGCTTCTTATTCACGTGATTATCGAGTTCTTAACCTTGAAACTAACCAGATAGTGGAGACCTGCGAGGTCACATTCGACGAAACTATGCCTTGTGTTTCTTCTGCTTTTAATGTTGCAGGAGAACAGGAGATGGGAGAGACCATCTTTGTGGAGGAGCAGGAGAATGCCGATTGGGGTGATCCCGAGCCAACTCCACTGGCTGCCCCCGTCGACCCTGCGACGACTACTTCAGCTCGAGGACCCGATCCCACGACTTCTTCTTCCTGAGGTCCTCTTGAGCCACCTCTCCAGCGAGCACCCGCTGCACCTGAGGGAGCGACAGCATCTGGCGAGGGGGAGGCGACTTCGGCGAGGCAAGCGCCCCAAAGCGTTCAGCAAGTTCACCCCTCGCGGCAGATGATCGGCGGCATCGACCAGCGAGTCACGCGGTCACGAGCGTATGAAATCTCTCACTTTGCTCATTCTGCATTCGTTGCTTCTTTTGAGCCCAAAGATGTTGGACACGCACTTTCTGATTCTAACTGGGTCAATGCCATGCATGAGGAGTTAGAAAACTTTGAGCGAAACAAAATTTGGACCTTAGTGCCACCTCCACCACAATGCCACCCTATAGGTACCAAGTGGGTTTTCAAGAACAAAGAGGGTGAGGACGTGATGGTAGTGAGGAATAAGGCTAGGCTAGTAGCTCAGGGTTTTTGCCAAAAAGAGGGTATAGACTATGAGGAAACCTTTCCCCTGTAGCCCATTTAGAAGCCATTAGAATCCTTCTAGCCTTTGCTGATTCAAAGGGTTTTACGCTTTACCATATGGATGTCAAGAGTGCCTTCTTGAATGGGTATATAGAGGAAGAGGTTTATGTTAGGCAACCCCCTGACTTTGAGGATCCCAAGTTTCCAAACCATGTTTATAAACTTTCAAAAGCTTTGTATGGTTTGAAACAAGCCCCGAGAGCGTGGTACGATCGTTTGAAAACCTTTTTACTCTCCAAGGGTTTTAAAATGGGACGGGTCGATAGGACTTTGTTTCTCCTCAAGCAAGGCAACGATACACTGTTAGTCCAGATTTACGTGGATGACATCATCTTTGGTGGCTCTTCTCATGCGCTTGTTGCCAAGTTTGCAGATACTATGAGTAGGGAGTTCGAGATGAGTATGATGGGCGAGTTGACTTTCTTCCTCGGGTTGCAAATTAACCAAACCCGAGACGGGACATTTGTGCATCAAGGAAAATACACGAAGGATATCCTGAAGAAATTTCACATGGGCGAGGCCAAGCCTCTTACGACGCCCATGCCGACGACTGCGGCGATGGACGCGGACCAGGACGGAGAGCCGGTTGACCAGAAGGAGTACAAAAGCATGATTGGCTCGCTTCTGTACCTGACGGCAACGAGGCCAGATATACAGTTTTCTGTGTGTCTGTGCGCTCATTTTCAGGCGTCCCCTCGGACTTCCCACAAGCAAGCAGTCAAGCGCATTATGAGGTACCTCCGATACACTCCTAAGTTCGGACTTTGGTACTCCTCTTCTTCGACTATTTCGCTCTGTGGTTATTCCGATGCGGATTTTGCCGGCTGTCGGCTTGAGCGCAAGTCTACGTTTGGAACTTGTCAGTTTCTTGGCTCTTCTTTGGTTTCGTGGTCTTCTCACAAGCAGTCGAACGTAGCCCAGTCTACTACTGAAGCCGAGTATGTTGCCGCTGCTTCTTGTGCTTCGCAGCTTTTATGGATGGTTGCTACATTGCGTGATTTTGGTCTAGATTTCAGTCGGGTCCCTTTGCTTTGCGATAGCACTTCTGCCATTAGTGTAGCAAAGAACCCCGTTCTTCACTCCAAGACCAAGCACATCGATGTTCGCTTTCACTTTCTTCGTGATCACTATGAGAAAGGCGACATTGATCTTAGGCATGTAGACACCCATAACCAGGTTGCGGATATTTTCACCAAGCCTTTGGACCTCTCAACTTTTGCTAGGTTGAGAGGTGAGCTTGGTGTGTGTTTCCCCTTTTAGATGGGGGAAACATTTTGCTTGTTGTAAAATAAACTGACTTTCTGATTCTTTTTGTTTTGGGTCTTGAGTCTTTCTGTTTTTGCTTTGGCTCCGATTCTGACTTCATCATGCATACATCTTTTTATTTCAAGCTTCATGTCTATATTCCTTAGAATGAATTTATGCTCTGATTAGTGTATGCTTCGATGATATCTGATGATGCTTGTAGCTTAGGCTCTCTTTGATCACTGTTACATTTTGTGAGCTAAGCTATTTCTTTCAGAACGCTGAACATGTCTAATGAACTTAAAACTTGATACATGTTCACCATTGAGATTGGCAACTAGCATGTGTAGTATGTGTTGAGGTCACTTGAGCTATTTCATATATGCTAGGTTGCTATGTCTCTAGTTCTGAGTCATTCACTTGCTTGGGCTGTTTATAATCTGCTTAAAATGAACCAAGTTTTAGTGAATTGAAAAGATCGAGATGGGATTGCTTTGTCAGCACATCACGGTATCGAGACTGTTTCTCATAGCACATTGAGTTAAACTTGAGCCATGTAGTGTAAGACCGAAACCGATGCTTTAAGCTCCTGATTGCACTTGCATAGGCTTAGCACGGGTGGAAAGTAAGGCAATGACAAGCTCTCAACCTCTCGCAATCACATGCTGAATTTGAACTTGTGTAAAAACCGCTGCAAATTCTCTGATAAAATCTGAAAACACAAGTCTATGTTTCATTCTATAGCATGATGATTGAACTGTGCTAGGGGTAGTTCACCTTACATACAAGTTTAGCACTTGTTTGACTTCCTGTCTATACATGCTTAGTGCTAATTTGATGGTGAAACCCCTTTCTAAATGACTTAAAACTGCTCACTGAGCTTATGCATTCATATCTTGTATTCGGTGATCAGTTTGAGCCTTTGCTAGCACTTGTGTATGTTGCTATGTAGTCGGATCAGCACTCATTAGAGCATTCTTTCACTCTTTCGAGTATATACCTGAAGCTGCTAACATGCATTTTTGACTCATGTGCATGTGCTTGACTCCGATAGGCATGACCTAGCTCCGTTTGACTTATTTGAGCTCTTTTCCTTCTTTGTTTGATTGCAAATTGCCCCCAAGGGAGAGAATTGGGGAGAATGTCTTGTTGTGGTGACAATTTGCAATTTGTGCTTCACTTGTTGAGGGGGAGTTCTTTGAGTAAGGGGGAGTGTTTCTGCCTGCTCTGAGTTGGTTTTGGCTGATATCGATCTTTTCAGCTAGTTGCGTCGAGCCTCTGTGCCTCTGTCTTGAGGGACTAGCTGTTTTCATCTTGGTTTAGTGGTTCTTGATTGGTATCGGGCTTACTGCTGGTTGTATTGAGCCTCTGTGCCTCTATCTTGAGGGACTAGCAGTAGCTGCTTCTTATGCAGTCTTCATTTAGTGTTCAAGCTTTCAGCTAGTGGTGTTGAGCCCCTTCTGCCTCTTCTTGAGGACTATCTTGCTTCTGACTTGGTTGCGTCGAGCCGTTGCCCATGTCTTTGGGAACCAAGTCTTGTGCTCTCATTTTGATCGAGTTTTGCTTCTGATGAGTTGTTGCTCCGATCTTTTGCTTGGTTGTGTCGAACCGTTGCCCATGTCTTTGGGGACCAAGCTTCGCTTATCTCGAATTGTTCTTCTTTGGCCTTTTCTCTGGCTTTTGGACATTTCGAGTGAGTTTTTCTCCTTCTATCTAATTCTGCTTTCTTCTATTCTGGTTACAGATACTATGAGTTGACGATGCACTCATCAAGGGGGAGAAAGAGAACACAAGGTTGATATGTGCCCTTGTGGTTCCCTTCCTGAGTGATGAGTGATCGATCAACGGGCAACATGTCTCTTGGCTGTGTTCATGTGCAGGTGCGGAGCTCGAGCAGTGGTCGAAGGTGAGGTGAAGGTCAAGTGGGGACGTGCCATGCCGACGGACCGGGAGCGGTGAAGGGCGGACGTGGAGCTTGGACCGACGGACTAGGAGACCTGAGGATCAGCTGTGGTAGCTGGCACGTGGCGTTGACAAGCAAGAGTACATGGGGATGTGCGGTGCACCGGCCGAGTCGGGAGAATGCCCGGCGTGGAGGCTGGACATGCTCCGGCATCAGTGCTGGAACTCGGGGTGTGCGAACCACATCCCGTCTAGGGCATGGGTTCGGTAGCTGAGCCTCGAAAAGCTACCCTCGACGGTTTCCGAGTTTGGGCCTCAAAACTCGGGGTGGCCGGTTTCTGAGTTTGGGCCTTAAAACTCGGCGAGGACGGTTTCCAGGTTTGGGCCTCAAAACCTGGGCGCACGGGTTTCTAAGTTTGGGCCACAAAACTCAGCCTGAGGACAGGTTTCCCGGTTTCGGCCTCAAAACCGGGGGAAGGCCCAGGTTTCTCGGTTTTGGCCTCAAAACCGGGGGGAGGTCCGCAAAAAGGACGGTCGACGCGTGGCGGCGTGGAGAGGCTGGCGTGGAGGCGAGGCTATCCGCGAGGTAGGCGCGGCGGTCGACTGGGCAGCACGTGGCAGCATCCTGAGGCTTGCGTCGAGGCGAAGCTAGGGATGAGGAAGGCGCGTGGCCGTCAGATCAACTATCAGCAGAGTTGGATCGGGATACCCCTAGGGTTGGCCGCTTCGCTCGTGTATCTAGGGGTAGTAAGGGGATTATTGTTTTAGGCTATAAATAAGAGAGGCACCCCTCCTCTCCCTCTATCCTTGCAGTCATTTGTTCCTGAGCTCTCTCTCTCTAGCCCTCGCTTAGGTTCTAATCATACCTCGCTGCAAGCGATCCGCAGAGACGGAAATCATACCTCTGTGTATTTGGATCTTTTGAGGAAACGAGACCGTATTCTCGTTGTCTCCTCGCGTGGAGGAATTTCGGCTGAAATCAAATCGTGTTCTGTGTTCTTCACGTTTTGATTTTTCATCTCTTGGAGATTTGCCTCGTTCTCCCTCTCCATGAGATGATTTTCGATTCCAATTGAATCAGTTTGTTCCTGGTCGTGAGGTCCATCTTTTCACCGAAGGATTTCTCCTATAACCTCACGAGTCCATAGATCGGGTTGATTTCGCGTTCGTTCTTCCTCTTTCTCCCTTTCTGGTGTTTCTCAGATTACTCTCAATTGACTTGGATTGGTGCGATGATTTCTTAGGATTAGCACCCCAATACGTTGAGGAACACCTGGGAGAAGTTTGATCGAACCCCCTTTTGATTTGGTGAAGTTCCGATCGATTTGCCTTTTCACCCCGAGCAGAATTGTGCTTTCTGTTCATCCACGGACAGTCCGCGCCTCCAGCGGCGGACAGTCCGGGGATCGGGGCTGGGTCAATTTAGTCAGGTGCAGACCCCTGACTGTTCACTATCGAGTGAACGGCGGACAGTCCGCGGTACAAACCCGCAGACAGTCGGAGACCTGTCCAGCAGACTTGTAGGACTGTTTGGTTTCTGCGTTTTTGCCGGCGGACAGTCCGGCTCCTAGTCGCGGACAGTCCGGGACTTAACGGTGGACAGTCCGGGACTCTGACCGCGGACAGTCCGCGAATCTGCAGTTTGTGTTGTTTTGCTCCGTGGCTTTGGCAGTTGGGTTGGGGGTTTCTCCGGAGGTTCCGCTGTACCATTAGGACATCTCCTAGGGTATCCACCTACTTGTAGGTCGTGAACTCTCCGGTCGTTTCGAGTCCTCGCTTTTGGGGTGATTTTCTGGGACAAGGGATATACAATTCACGAGTTGAATTTGAGGCTCCCATTCACCCCCCCTCTGGTCGCTAATCCGGTCCTTCAGAATGTCATCAATGAACACCACTACGAACTGGTCCCAATACTCCATGAAAACCTTGTTCATCAAGTACATGAAGAAGGCTGGAGCATTAGTTAATCCGAAAGACATCACTATGTACTCATAAAGCCCATATCGAGACACAAAAGCCCTCTTCGGAATATCAGCTTCCCGAATCTTCAGTTGGTGATAGCCTGATTGTAGAGCAATCTTTGATAACACATGAGCACCCTTCAGCTGGTCAAACAGATCATCAATGCGAGGGATAGGGTAGTTGTTCTTGATGGTGGCTTCATTCAATGTGCGATAATCAACGCACATCCATCTGTCTCCATCCTTCTTCGGCCCCAAGATCACAGCGGCTCCCCAAGGAGATATACTAGGAGGAATATACCCCTTCTCTAAGTACTCATAGATCTGCTCCTTCAGCTCAACTAGCTTATCAACATCCATTCTATATGGCCTCTTATATATGGGTGCAGTGCCAGGAACTAAATCAATAGAAAACTCAATCTCATGATCAGGTGGCAACAACTTCTGGAAAACATCCAGAAATTCGTTGACAACTCGAATATCTGATACCACTACGACCTCATAAACTCTGGCTTCTTCCATCAACTGTGGTGGTGCTTGATACTCGATCACCATGCCATCTAGATGTTTCACCGTGATAATCCTCTGGGCACAATCAATGACTCCCTGGTACTTACTCAACCAGTTCATGCCCAGAATAACATCTACCCCCTCAGAGTTCAGGATGATGAGATCAGAAGGAAAATCTACCCCCCTTATGTTTACACTTAGTTCTCGACACATTTGCCTAGAAACCATTTCTCCACTGGGAGATGTAACTAAGCCTCTAAGCATTGGGGATACTGGCAGATTATGTGTGGATGCAAACTTTGCTGTAATGAAGGAGTGGGATGCACTAGAATCAAACAATACTGTAGTGGGGGTGGGAATTAACAGTGAACATACCCAACACCACATCTGGAGCTATCTGTGCCGACTCTGCTGCAACGTAGTTAACACGACCACATGCAAATGCCTGGGGGTGATTTGTAGTTATATTAACATAACATAAGGACATGTAATTATTGAAATGTTGCACAAAGATTGAAAATGGGATAAATACGGGTCTATTCCATATTAAATCAGGATTACTTGAAAACAGACGGAAAACACTCTTTTCTACTTTCGCAAATATGAAAACAGGATCTCGCTAATATGGAAACAGACAAAAAAATGTAGAAAATGGAACAGGATGGTACAGGAAAACTTCTACCCGTTTTTATCCCTAACTAGACTGCTTGCGGGAAGACCAAGACACAAGAGAAGAGCCAAGAAACGCTGAAGCTGACAGCCGGCAAAAACCACATCGGAAAAAACCACAAAGCGAAAGGGTCGGAGATAAAGAGTACCGAAGCCCGAACTCAAGAGTGTATCAGAGGTACATCATGACGCGCTTGACCACCTGCTTGTGTGATGTCCGAGGGCCGCCTGAAAGCTCTGGTCCATGGGCTCTCCATCCTCGTCTACGTCCATCGCAATCGTCATCTCCATGGGCGTCGAAAGTGGCTTGGCCTCGCCCATGTCAAACCCATCATCTACATCTCAACCTTCCTGCTCATAAAATCTGCAAACTTGCCAACAAGACCATGAGAGGAGCCACCAGAGGTGATACTGTCATACCCCAATTTTAAGAATAAAACTGAGGCAACAAACTCATGTGTGCCCAGGGATCAGTCGCACACATAAGCTAGATAAATTATGAAAAAGGTACCATCACAGTGTTTATTACATAACGATAGTCAGCGAAAAAGAAACTAGATATAACTCTCACGGACAACCACCACAGGGACTACCGACTGGGGGATACGCTAGCCTAGAAATCTTCTAGAAAGTCACCAACTCCACCATCATCTGTTACCCATCTGGGATTTTTATCCAAAATAAAAGAAACAACAAGCGTAAGTACTCCTCGTACTTAACAAGCTAGCATGGGGTTCATGAGGCTCAAAAAGGCTGACTTTGTCTGACTGCAGTTAGCTTTTATGTTGGCAACATTTTAGCATTAAAGTAATCGTATATTGTGCTTAACCCTTAAACCCCTGTTCCAAATTGTCCATCATTGATAAATAATTCAACAAAACTATACCATTAACAGAAAGAACAATTATTTTAGTAACAATTAAGTCCGTCAGTTTTCCGGGCCGCTCATAACCGTGAACACGGCTGTTATAACAGTTTATTACTCTGCAGAGTTTGTGCATCTTTACCCATAAGCCGTGTTGCCCAGATGCCCAGGGGAGCGACCCCCATAACACTTCTAAGGTGAGCATGTAGGGTACACTATGAAGCTTTTCACTGATTCATCTAACAAGTTAGAGCCGCTAGGTTTCCTCGGTAGGCAGATGTAGCAAACCCCCCTTTCCTATGGCACAAGGTCATCGCAACTATACACATAGGAACAGAGGCAGCCCTACACCCAAAGTGGCAAGCGCGCACCTACTGTGCCCTTTCGGGTAACCTCTAACAAGCTAGAAAAGGTCCAGGTTAATAAGCTAAAATTAGTACCATGCAGCACTCATGGTTGCACTGTAAATCCCAGCTTTTGCCAAGAGTTATTGCATTAGCCAATTAGCAACATTCCACACAAGATCATTTATCAATGGGCAGGATCAGTTATAATATAGTTAGCACTAGCAGTCTACCCACATGCAGATAACCCACTGGTGTCATGAATATCACATGTAACCAAAGCTAAGTAGATTTCTAAGGTTGTTTAGATAGACACATGCAATATGAAATGCTTAATAAGGTACGTAGGTCACAAGGAGGTCCCATGCTATACTTTCCTTGCTCGATGAACTGAAGGTCCTCCTGCTAAACGTCGAAGACGGGTTCGTGCAAGAACCAACCTCTACTCACCGTCTATACTCGAACACATAAAATCACACATGCATTCCAGGTGCACACATGCATAGCAAACACGGCTATTAATTAGAACAGTACATCAAACAGTAATAAATAGAAATAAAACTTTGGTAAAACATTAGTACTCATTCCTACGATCACAACAATATTTGGTTCACCGAAAACGAAGTTACGACGCAAAAGTTGCGCTCAAAACGGTGTTTCGAAAGCCATAAATTAGGTTAACATATACCCTAAAGTCAAACTAGTCTATACTATCTAACAGTGGCATAAACTAGTAGGAAATTAAATTATGAACCTAACACAATTTGAACAGACCAAATCGGAGCTAAAACATGGATTTTATAAGTGAAACAGTGTAGTGGCATTTTTGTAAATAACTGAAAATGCATTTGAATTTAAATCCAATTTTAAAACGAATTTTGAATCTGATTTAAACCTGACCAAGGACCGCGGGTTCTAAATCACCAAAGCGGAAGGGCTCTTACAAAGGGGTATCAGCAATCCGGGGCCGTTGGATCGCGCCTGGACGGTCAGGATAAGATCCACGAGCGTGAGCGCGAGGGACGAGCCGACAGCGTGCCCAGGCCACGACGTCGCAGTGCCCTGCGCGACGCCATGCGCGTGACCGCCATGGCCAGTGTAGCAAAGCTCCCCAGCTCTGCAGCAGAGTCCACCCCCGGTCGCGCAAGGGGATGTAAGGGTAAGGGAGCAAGCTGGGGTTCTCACCGCGACGAGGATGACGACGGGGAGGCGCTGGCGCCGGTGCATGGCAATGTTCGACGGATGGTGGTCGTCGGTGGCGAAGGACCATCTCCCTGAGCAAGAACTGAGCGGTTAGGGTGATAGAGAGGCCAAGAGAGAGGGAGGTAGGGTTAGACGGTGCCGTTACCGCGGCGCGGTGCTCGGCAGGTGGTCGGTGTGGCCAACGGTGCGGTCTCTCGGCTCGGTGAGCTCATCGGGCGGCGGAGCTTCGCACGCAGGCGGCGCTGCTGCTGTTCTGCAAAGCGGGCGCGGAGAGAGGGAGTACGGGAAAGAGGGAGTGGGGAGCGGCCGCGTCTGTTAATTAGCCGAGGAGTGAGGTTCGTGGTAGCGGGGCACAATGGGGGAGCAGGGTGCGGCGGTTTTGGCCGAGCAGTTCCCGCGTGGGCGAGCAGGAGGAGGGGGAAAGACGACTGGCAGGTGGGATCATGACATCAGTGAGAGGGGGTGAGGGAGATTAGGCGTTGCACGAGGCTGAGCTGGGCCGACCCAGCAGAGAGGGTGAGGGAGGCGGGGGAGAAAAGAAGAGGAGGGCTCGGCCTGGCGCAGGCGAAAGAGAGAAAGGGGGTGGGAGGGACAAGGCCAAGGGGGGCTGGGCCACTAGACTGGTCGGGCCAAAAAGTATGGAAGAAAGAAGAGGAAGAGGAAAAAGGTTTTCCTTTTTATGTTCAAGCATTTCAAACTCTTTTCCAAAGCAACTTTTGAATTCCAAACAAATTCTAACCAAAACCACTCATCTCAAGAATAGAATGCAGCAACATGAATGCAACAACACGTTTCTAACTTGGTTTTAATTTTGTGAAAATTATTTAATCCTAGACTAAATGCACACAAAAAATCAAAAATAAAACATTTTTACCTATTTTTAAATTTGGTAAATTTTAGGGTGTTACAGATATCATCCACATCAATCTGAACCGGGTCAGAAAGTATGTGTGCAACATATCTGGACTCAAAAGGGGCAACAAAAGAAGAATGAGTGTAATGAGACATAAAAAGACATGGACCGCATCTCGTGCTAGTCAATGTCGTCGTCCATCTGCAGAAGGGACGAATCTGCTGAAGGCTCCAGGGCACCTGCCTCACTAAAGTCATCTCCCCCTCACCAAATATTGTTGCTCCCTCAGGTGTAGCTAGTGCTCACTGGAGATGCTGCTCGAACGGAACCCCAAGTCATGGAAGAAGTGGAAACAGGTCCATGAGCCAAAATGCTCTCTCCAAGCTCTTGTTCTCCTACAAGTTCAAAACCAGAAGAAACACAAGTATCGTCTCGTCCAATGTGACTTCAATATCTCCACAAAAACAGTTAGTCACATAATAATCACAAGGTAAACTCTCAAAAAAGAGATCTACCCAAGAATGATACCGCTCGAAGACCTGAACTCAAACTAGCTAGGACTTACCATGCAACAGGATAACGCACTATGAAGCAAAATGTAACCTAGAGACATGATCAACCTAAACACAGCCTAAACCTCAACACATGCTACAATGCAAGATTGTGATATCAATAGATCCAAAAGCATGCAACATGATAAAAATGTGGAATGGCTAATGCTCGAACTAAACATGTCAACAGGATACATGTAGCTATGCAAAACTAGCACCTAAAAATGATACCAAATGAACATTATACCACACAAATCAAGCTCATGGAGAAGTATGGTAAAACATGGCACAATGTTCATGAGGATCACAAACTAGCATGAAAAGTGGCTAATCCACCAGGCTATATATAGAGCTAGCATGACATATAATACATAAGACAACACATGCTAGACAAAAACAAAAGCATGATACAAAAGAAAATATACATGCAAGAACTATACAAGTGAGCACATGAAAGACCATCTCATACCACAAGAAATAGATCATGACTGTACAAGGTACGAGTGCATATGAAAGCTCACCAAATTGCAAAAACCTCTTGGAGGCCATTACAACGGGATGTAGAGAACCATTAAATCTTGATCATATCTAAAAGATCAAGTTCCATCAAGCGCATGTTCTCCACCCCACATCCTCATATCTACACACAAGAGGACAAAGCAACCCGAGTCTTGGATCCCGAAGGGTTAGCAAGCATGTACTTGGGAACCCAAGGCTTGGTCACATAACTCAAAGAAGTACTCAACTTATCATGTGGGTTAGCATGATGCAAATGTTGGTTTAAATGCAATTTTGAAACACCCTTGGAAGCATTCCTAAAAAGGACAACTCAAGAAGAAAAACGAGTTGTACCACGGGCAAAAAGGCAAACATCTCCCAAGGTTTTCTGAGAAGAACCAATAGAGGCAACATGAGAAGCATGACGTGGACCAACACATGAAGCACTAGAAACATGTCCAGGACCATGACCTAACCCACTAGAAAAGGAGTCATAAAACCCATCAACAAAGAGAGGCTTCTTACTAGGAACACAAGCTTCATGCCATGAGAAGGGCTATGAACCACCAACTTCCTAGAAGAGCGAGCTTGGCGCAAGCGTTTGGCACGCCGATAGCAAAAGCTTTCTTGATGCCCATCTTTCTCAAAAAAGAGAAATGGTACAAAGGCCTATCGGAAGGCATGCCATTCTCCAACAAGTGAGAAGTCCCTTGGGACTTAGAACAAGAAGCATCAACATTCAACTTGGTGCCAACAATAGGAGCACACGTGCCATGGGAAAGGCTATGTGGCTTCCTAAAAGCCTTAGCTCGAATACGTCGCTCGTGTTTGACATGGCGAAAGCAAAAATCAAATGAATGTCCATCTTTCTTGCAAAAGGTGCAATGGAATATCGGATTGGGAACATGAGTTCCAAAAATGTGAGAAGCACCCTTGCCATGAGAAATTCCTTGGGCATCACTCGAAGAAACAAAAAGGTTAGGACTTGCTATGGAAGAGTTATCCAAGACCTTGGCACAAGTGCTATCATCAAAAGACTCACGTGCAACACAAGAACTCAACTCTGGTTGCAAAGAAGCAATCTTAGAAACATCAACATTGGAGTTGCAAGAAATGCATGACTCAAAAGACTTAGCACAAAAACTCTTGCATCTTTTGGCTAAAATCTCATTCTCAAACATGAGGCGATCACAAGTACCACATGGAGCATTTTTCAAGTTTTCCATCTCCTTCCCAATGCACTCGACATATGTGGTAAGTGTTGACTCTTGCTAACGTCGTCACTAGGAGTGGACTATGGAATCTATCCCCGGCAACGGCGCCAGAAAGGTTTGTTGGTACTTCTTAATGTAAGAAGTATAACTAACTATTCGTATGACTATTGGTAGGTTCCGCAAGCGCACAGAATAAGTCTATTGTAGCACTTCACCCGGGAGTAACCGAGTATCGTATTTATTTCCACAGGGAAGCTACTATGGCAGAACTAACACTAGGACCGCTATGAACAACTAGTGATTCTAGCGGGGTTGATCGAAATGTGTGAATGGGGGGTTGGTTTCTACTACTACTAAAAGGAAAAGAAAGACTAACTATTACTAACCTAAATCGGCAGGGTCTGGCCGATGAACAGATTAATGTTTTCCTACACACTTACGATCACAACTAACTTAGCAATAAAGGTTTTATCTAGTTCTTCGAACCGTACACACCCTCTGGACTATTTACCTCAAACGTGCACAACGAGGTTTATGATTTAAGAACTAACCCAACTACGTGGTGGAATTCAAGGCTCCCAGGGCTGTCACCACCTGTTTGCTACCACAGCTATCCGGGGGGCTAGCCACAAACTAAGGTATAACTAGTCTAAGCACCGTGCTTACACTAATATATACTACTCTAATCTTGCGTCCAAAACTAGAGCACTGATTACTCAGCGAAGAACCCGAACTAGATATAAACTAAATACTAAGTTATCTATGATCGAAAGCACTCAACAAGAACAATAAGTAAAGAACTTAAAGTAAATGCTAAAAGTAGAAGAACACTAAGATAAATGAAGGAAGACTTGGAATTATACCAGAGACTTGGAAGATCCTCTATTACAACTCCAGCTCTTCTCTTCTACACTCTCGCTCTCACTCTAAGTCTCTCAACTAGAGTGTTCCTTCACCAGAGCTTCGCTTACTAGAGAGTGGGACTCATGAGGTGAGGTCTGAGTACAAATGAGCTCGGGGGGTCCTATTTATAGCCTAAGGGACCTAGGGGGGTACTTATGGACCTAGGGTTAGGTCAGGGGGGTAAGTGTGGTGGCGGGCACCAGCTAGGGGTGGCGGGCGCCACTCCCCTGGCCCTTGGATCCACCGCCTCTTCACCAACAGCATCCAGGAGGTCCTCCAAGTCGGTTTGGGGTCGGTTAGGGTTGTCGAATAACCGTCACATGGGCAATTAGGCCATGATCCATGTGACACTGCTTCTTAGCCCTTGGATGAACCGACTTAGGTGAGCAACAGCTGCCAATGAATGTGGGGTGCTTCCCCTGGATCAGTGACGTGGCAGGGGGGAGTTTGGGCTTCTCCCCCTGGCGGCCGCCAGCTAGGGGTGGCGGGCGCCACCCCTCCTTGGCCCAAAGTGAGCCCAAGCAAGTGGGCTTGCTTCCTGGTGGGTCCATTTGGTTATTTTGCTCAAAAACCCTGCAATTTCCTACATTCAAATAAAACTCAAGGACAAGTGGAAATTGTTAGTTTATAAAAGGTTTTTGGTTGATTTTAGGCCCTTGTGTTGCATTATATGACCTTGTTGATGCTAAGAATATGACACTTAGTGAGCGTCAACAGTAAGCATGAGTTATATTTCTTTCTCAAGGTTGGCACTCATCTCATTATGCTCATATCATCACGCATTTGTTTCAAAACCAAAACTTCTTTTTCTAAATCAATGCATGATGTGCAAATGAGACCAGTGAAAGAAACATCATCATTCACATCAAGCAAAGAATCATGATTATCGCAGGAAGTAAGGCTAGCATTCACATTCAAATAGCACAAGCTACCAGGCCTAGAACTTATCTCATCAATTTCAGCCCTAGCATGCTCAAGTTTATCTACACATGTGGTGTGAGTCAATTTTAGTTTATTAATTTCAGCAAGCAAAGACTCACAAGAAATACATGGTAACAAAGCATTTGACTTAAGCAAGGCTATTTCAGTTCTAGCATAATCAAGGTCCTTGCGCAAGTCGATGCAAACAAGACATGGTATGGAAGCATTAGATTTCAACATTTCATTTTCAGATTTTAAGCTAGTAAGAGAAAAACTTAGCTCATCATTCTTCCTAACCATGTCAACACAAGTAGTGCAAGGCATGCAAGCATTAGACTTCCAATGAGAGAGACCACATTTTAACCTAGCAATGGAACATTTCAACTACTCAATCTTTCTACGCAAGGTGATGTCATGGTCCTCACAAGCATCAAATCGATAGTACAAAGTCACAAGACTACCGACAAGTGTACCTCTCTTGGCCTTGCCAAGTTTACGTAGAAGATCCTCCGTCGAAAGCTCACCATCATCTAGGAGGTCCAACAACGCATCCACCTCGTGTTCCCTCTCATCAACCGTACTCCTCCTTCTTCCCAAAATGTCATCCTCGATCGCATGTCCATCATTCAAACCTAAGGACAAAGACACACTAGAAGAAGAACTTGGTGCCATTTCCAAAAGCACCGTTAGTGTTAGCAAAACAAAAGCTCAACACATCGACACACAAAGTCGGAAGTAAGACCGCTCTAAAAGGTTGCCTTTGCTGATCTAGAACCGATTAAGGTAGAGAGATCCTTAGCCGGCTCTGATACCAATTGAAGGACCATAATTGGCGACCAGAGGGGGGGGTTGAATGGGAGCCTCAAATTTCTCGTCGAGAAATGAATGGCCACTGTCCCAGAAAGTCACCCAAAAGCAAAGTCACGAAAGAGAGGCTAGTCCATGACCCAATGGGTGGGTGGATACCCTAGGAGATGTCCTAGAGGTACAGCGGGATAGCCGGAGAAGCAACACAAACAAGTGCCAAACGAGAGATGCAAAGCCACACAAACAGCAGAATGTCGGACTGTCCAGGACTGAGGCTCGGACTGTCCGGGATTCACTGCCGGACTGTCTGGGGTCTGTTCCGGACTGTCCGCAGGCAAAATCCCAAAAATGCAACTGTTCTGGAATAGCTCTGGACAGGTCCCGGACTATCCGCAGTTTGCACGCCAGACAGTCCACGGTTCCAGTGAACAATGCAACAGTAGCGTCCATGGGCAGCCCTATAGTGCGTCCGATGTGATGAGAACATATATGATGAATGATTGACTTTGATGAGGAAGGTTTGAGGCTTTTCTCGGTTGAGTCATTATTCGCTATGCGCTTAATGTTTATGACTAACCAATGGTGTTGAGTTGTGTGTGTTTACTGGGTTGGTGTGCGTGTGCAACATGTGTCTCTTGGTTGTGTTGATGTGTAGGTGTGGAGCTCGGATACAGTGGTCAATGGCGAGGTGAAGGTCAAGTAGAGACGTGTCGTGCCGATGGACCGAGAGCGGTGAAGGATGGGCGTGCCGTGCGGCGAACGTGCCATGCCGATGAACCCAGAGCGGTGAAGGGCGGACGTGAGGCTTGGACTAACGGACCAGAGGACCAGCTATGGTAGCTGGCACGTGGCATCTGCGAGCGAGAGCACATGGGGATGTGCGATGCATCGGCCGAGTCGGGAGGAAGACGATGGCGTCGTGGCACTTGGTGGGAGGTCGGACACAGGCTTGCGTGCGGCGCAAGTGTCGTCGGCCAAATCAACAAGGAAGGCGAAGGCGTTGTGCCCGGCGTGGAGGCTGGACATGCATCGGCATCGGTGCCGGTGGTCGGGGTGTGCGAACCACATCCCGTCTACGGCACGGGTTCGGTAGTTGAGCCTCAAAAAGCTACCATCGACGGTTTCTGAGTTTGGGCCTCAAAACTCGGCTGGCCGGTTTCCGAGTTTGGGCCTCAAAACTCGAGGTGCACGGTTTCCAGGTTTGGGCCTCAAAACCTGGGCTGGCAGGTTTACCGGTTTGGGCCTCAAAACCGGGCGGAGGTTCCTATGCGGAACGGTCGACGCGTGGCGGCACCAAGAGGCTTGCGTTGCGGCGAAGCTATCAGTGATGAAGGCGCGGTGGTCGACATGACGACACATGGCGGCATCAGGGAGGTCGCGTCGAGGCGAAGCTACCGGATGTGCGGGCGTGGCCGTCGGATGGAAACTGCCAGAGTTGGATGGTTTTACCCCTAGGGGGTATTTGGGTTAGTACTTCATGTTAGGGTGTTTGTGTCATTTAGACGTGCGCCTATATATAGATGAAGGGGCTGTGTTGGACAGCTATCGTTGGACGGTGCCACTCTCATTTTGTTCTTGTGAGAGAAGGCTAGGGTTAGAGGAGAGAGGGCTCTTGTTCTTGAGCTTTTTGCCATCCGAGCTTTGTTGTTGCGAGGAGTGGCTTGTAACCCTATACACCGAGCGCTAATACAATTCATCTTGCTGAATCCAAGGATCAAATTTGTGTTCTTCGCGTTGCACGTTTTCCCCTCTTTCGATCTTCACGAGATTTCTTGTTTCAAGGGAAGATTCGCAAATCCGTTTGAACCATCTTCTAGAGCATCGTGAGAGACATCTTTCTACCGAAGAGTTTTCTCTAATTCCTCACGAGCTAGTAGATCGGGCGGATTTCGTTTTGGATCACGTTCTTGCTCCTTTGCCCCGAAATCTTTCGATTCATCGATTTGGAGTTAGGTTCGAGCCATGATCTTTTAGAAGTAGCTCACTAACATCCTTGTGACCCCTCACAAGAAGTTTGAGCCTTAGATTTTTTGATTTGAGGGAGATCGAGTTGAATCGGCGGAAGAACAGCACAGTTTCGGGGGCATCGGACGCTCGTGTTCTTGGCATCGGATGCTGACCCGAGTAGCATCGGACGCGTCATTGCCACATGTCAGTTTCTATGTTTTTGAAGGGGCATCGAACGCTGGCATCGGACGCTACAGTGCAGCGTCTGATGGTCATGCAGTGAGGTTCCAGAAACCCTCATTTTGCATCGGACGCGTCAGGTGTCTGGGCATCGGATGCTACTGTTCACATCGGACGCGCTGGCCCCTCATTGGACGCTAGCATCGGATGCTGACTTGTTACTGTAGCAGCATCCGATGGATACACAGTAGGGTTTTCTGAACAGTCCTGTTCACATCGGACCCTCCGGCGTGAACACATCGGAGCTGTTTTTGCGCTGTTTTGTCCGTAGCTCGTCCGTTTGGTTTTGGATTTGAGTTCCGTTTTTTGCGTTGGATTCCCGACTTCGTGCTCTACAGAAATCGGGCTTCCCACTTTGTGAAAAAGCCTGAATCCCCCTCGCGTTGCTCGGGGGAGGTTGAGGTCACCCAAAGTCCATCCTGTCACTAGTTGACTCGCGTGGTTTTGGGTGAGGGAGCTTTTGTGGTGTCCCGTTGTGTTCCTAGGGAACATCCACCCATTCTCTTGGGTCGTGGACATCACGTGTGTCGGCTTTGCTCTTGGGGTTGATTCTGTTGGGACAGAGGCCAGAATTTCGGAAGAAATTTTTAGGCTCCCATTCACCCCCCCCCCCCTCTGGTCGCCTTGCTTTAGCATTTTCGGTCCTTTATGTGACCCCAGACTGTCTGTGAGTCACTGGCTGACTGTCCGCCAGTCACTTGACTGAGAACAGTGCCGCGCGGCACTCTACTACCCTGACCAAAACCCGATCCCCGGACAGTCCGTGGTAGGGGGCCTGGACAGTCCGCGGATGAACAGAAAGCACAAAATCTGCTCGGGTCAAAACCAAATTCGATCGGATCTCGACCAAATCAAAAGTGCTTGCTACCAAACTTCACCCAGGTGATCTTACACATGTTGGTGAACTTATCCTAAGAAATTTCGCTCGAACCCAACTCAAACAAGAGATATTTCAGATCACGCTAAAAGGGGAAAGTTTGGAAAAGGAAAATGATTTTTTGCTCGATCTATGTGCTCATGTGGTTTCTGAGTAAATCCTTTGGTGGAAAGATGACACCCACGTCCTAGCACAAGATGGTTCAAACGGAATCACAAATCATTCCTCAAATCGGAAGAACTCATGAAATCACAAAGAGGGGAAAACGAAGAACGTGAAGAACAAAATCACAAGACAAAGAGGAGCACGAATTTGATCCTTGGATTTCAGCAAAGATGGAAGATTAGATCAGCTCATGGTGTTAGGTTACAAGCCACTCCTAGCAACACAAAGCTATGGATGGCAAAAGGCTCAAGAACAAGAGCCCTCCTCTCTCTAACCCTAGCCTCCTCTCACAAGAACAAAATGAGAGTGACACACCTCTAAGGATGGATGCCCTAGTAGCCCCTTCACATATATATATAGGTGCACGTCTGAAGACAAAAATAACCTTACATGAAGAACTCAACCCAAATACCCCCCAGGGGTAAAACCATCCAACTTTGCAAGTTTATTCATCGACGGCCACGCGCCTTCCTCATCGGTCGCTTTGCGCAACGCAAGCTCCCAGATGCTGCCACATGTCATTCCGACGACCACTGCGCCTTCTAACCGCTTGCTTCGCCTCGACACAAGCCTCACAGTGCCACCACGCATCGCCCCATTCCACATAGGAAACTCCGTCGGGTTTTGAGGCCCAAATCGGCAAACCCGTCAGCCTAGGTTTTGAGGCCCGAACCTGGAAACCGTCCACCCTGAGTTTTGAGACCCAAACTCGAAAACCGGCCACCCCGAGTTTTGAGTCCCAAACTCAGAAACCATAGTGGGTAGTTTTCTGAGGCTCAACTACCAAACCTGCGCCAAAGACGGAGCGTGGGTCTCACACCCCGGTCGCCAACACTGATGTCGACGCATGTCCAGCCTCCGTCGAGCACAACACCTTCGCCTTCCTTCTTGACTCGACCGACGACACTTGCCCCATGGAAGCCTATGTCCGGCCTCCACCAAGTGCCACATCACCATCATCTTCTGTCTCGACTTGGCCGATGCAGTCGCACATCCCATGTACTCTTGCTTGCGGCTGCCAAGTGCCAGCTACCGCAACTGGTCCCCCGGCCCTCCGGTCTGTTAGTCCAAGCCTCATGTCCGCCCTTCGCCACTCCCGGTCCATCGGCACAACACGTCTCTACTTGACCTTCACCTCGCCATCGGCCATTGCCTCCGAGCTCCACACCTGCACAACAACACAGCTCCACACCTGCACAACAACACAGCCAAGAGACTTGTTGCACACGCACACCAACACAAAGTAACACACCACAACTCAACACCACCAGTTAGTCATTAACATTAAACACATAGAGAAATAAGACTCAACCGGAAAAAGCCTCAAACCTTCCTCACAAATGTCAATCATTCATCACACACACATGAGCACTTCTCAACCATGTCACATGGGAACTTCTCAACCAAGTACCTGAATCTCCCATGTGTTCTTAGAGCCATACATGTTATATAGGCTAGAAAAACTTCCACATATATGTTGCTTGCTTTGCATTGAGTTTTGTCAAGCTTTGTGACCCTTATGAGAAGTTTGTCATGCTTTTAAAATCAATATCACGTACACACTACCCACATATGCACTACTCCTACACTAGGGGTAGGTGCAAAAATATGCCTTCCATCTAGATCCACCCAAAAATGTTCTACTCTTACACTGGGGGTGAACATAAAAAATATATCCAAGTTAGGTTTTCCATCCACCAAATAAATGCTCCAAGTTCTTATTTCTATCTCTCAAAAGTTTTATTACAGAAAAGAGTCATGTGCTATGCAAAAGTTTTTCAAATAAATAAAATGGACATGTGTCTGAAGGTGAGATAAAACAATGGGTACAAAGATGCCCGCATGAAAGAATAAAAGAAAAAATGATGAATAAGATAGTCCATGTTCTCTCTAGCAAATGTTTTCAAATTTCCAAAGAGATATATGTTTCAAGGAGCAATGTAGAATTAGGTCCACCACTCATATCCACCATATCCACACACATGCACATCTTGAGTTGATTGTATGACTTAACTCTCTTTGGATCCATTTTTTGACTTTACAATATATGCATTGCAAGTAAGCCCTAGCTTTCTCCCTACCTATGAACTCCACATAAGCCTTATTGGTAGGAAGAGAAAAGACATAACACCTTTATTGCATTGGTGAGGATCCACAAATGCCACATATTGAGAGACTTGAGAGTGTCATATAATGGAATCTTTGAGTTTTATTTTGAAAACTTATGAAAACTCTAGAACAGTGGTGGAACAAAGAACTTGAGACATAGTGCTCGACTTGGTCCTTCTATCTTTTAGTTGCTCAAGACCCAACTGAAGACAAAGAAGCCCCATAGTTGAAGGTAAAATGGGTAAGTTTGAAAGTCAGATCGGTTTATTTTAATTTGGAGCAGGATTTTTCATTGAGCACCTGTGATCTTTTAAGGAGTAGAAACATTGTAGCAACTCCTGATCCATTGCTGAGTTTAAATTTTCTAAGGTACTAGCAATGGTTAAGCTTGGGGGAGCTTGTTGACGGTAGTTAACAACCATTTTAAACTATCAACATAATCTACATATGTGCTTAATTCCATCACCAATCATAGGATAGGGGTTTGAACTAATGAGTTCCACGAGTTTTGGTGTTCTCACTTATTTTGCAGGATATTGAATATTTCACTACATAGAAGTGTCTCCAATGATGAATTAAAGTATACCATTGCGAAGAGCTCGTCAAGACAATCAAAATGGATATATCATTTGCTATATTTAGACTCCTGGAGAGAAAGTCCTTGATGGATATGACTTGGGAAGTTTCTAGAACACCCTAGAACCATCACCACCATAAGTTTTCAGGGACTAAACTGACAGAATTTCATAGCTCTATGAATTATTATTTTCTAGGAATTTAAACAGAAGCTGAGAAAGGGAAGAATCCAACCACGGTCTAAGATATTGTGCAAAAGGATAAAAAAGTGGCACTAGAAGGACTTGGAAGACTCTAGAAGATATTGGAACAAAGTGGGAGCCTAGCAGCCGCTAGGGGCACCGACCAGCCCCACCCCTAGGCCGACCGGTCTGGGCCCACCTAGAAGTCACCTCTCCTTCATGTGACGACTTCCAACCAAACTCTACTATGCATCTTGACCCTTGTTTGAAGTTGGTTTTATCCAAGGGCTACGGTTCATCCCACCGGACTATATAAGCAGACCCCAGACCCCCCGAGGCAAAGCATCCTTATTCATAATTCATATTCTCAAATAGGATTAGAGGTGTCCCATGAAAGGATAACCTCTTTAGAGCCTCTTCTTGAAAGTTGGCTCTAAAGAAGGATCACCTCTTTAGAGCCAGTTCTCCTATAGTTTAGGTTTAGAATCTAGTCTTGTATTAGAACTAGAAGAGAGAGAGAGAGAGAGAGAGAGAGAGAGAGGGAAGAGATTTGGAAGGAATTCCATCCTGTCGGTGCTACTTCCAAGCCTTGTATCTGCAGATTCAAGTTCTTCAAGGACTTGCATCTAAGATTTCTCTGGTGATCAACTTATATTTTCTTCAGTAAGTGACATTGTTATTATTGTTCTTCTAGTTTGTAACACTCTTTTGAGTACTTTAATCCCAGTGGCTTTAGGGTTAGAGTAGTCGTCGTAGTGTAGGCAGGGTGCTTAGACTGATTGCTTGTATAATATACTTATATTCCGGACCGGTGGTAGCTCGCAAGGGTGACTCTTAGAGCCTTGTTGAATATTCTATAATCCACCTCCCGTCTATAGGGTGAGCAGGATCTGTTATATAGTAGACTCGCACTGTGATTGTGGTTTTCTAAACATAATTCCCCAGCTAAGTTGTAATCACATATCTTGCTAAGAGTAGAATTAGACTATCTTAGTGATCCCCTTTATCTTCTATATTCTCCATCCTTGATTGCTACTGATCAGGGATTTAAGCTTAAGACTCTAACCATATCACATTTGTTCCCTTGGGTTCGATATTTAGAACTGGATTATCCTGGTGAAGTGCTACATCGGTAGATTATCTATGTGCATGCAGATAACTAGAGTGTGTATTAATTTATACTAATAGACATCCTTGCGATGGTCTCAAATGAGGACTAGGAGGTTTGCGTGCTTCTCGATACCTTGATAAAAATACTAGAGTTATCGACGAGAGTTTGCATCTTTACCTTATTTTTAGCCTTCGCATTCATATTGCTACCTTGGTTATGTGTGCTTTATCTTTCCTAGCTTAATTGATAGGATTGAAATTTATATTGCATAATTCTTTTGTGGTAAAGATAGCAATAACACACCTAGCAAAACCGTAGTTGCATATATATTTAGATAATTTACTTCGGGTTAATGTTAAAAAAAGAGGCTGTAGTTAGAAATAAAGTTTTAAGTTGTCTAATTTACCCTTAAATGTCTTAAATGTCACTTACTCATTTACCCTTAAGTTGCAAAAAGGGGGAAGTTTTAAGTTGTCTATACTTACAAGCTTGTCTTCAATGTCGCGGTCCCTTCCCCATGAAAAGAACATTTACGTTCACTCCTAAAAATAGTTAGGAGGCATACTTCATAGTAAAGATAAATATGAAAACACTCATGATCACATGACTTTTCAAAAAAAAAGAATAATTTTACGTCCCTACACTCAAACCACCATATTATCCTCTTTTTATCGTGAAAATTAATATCTTAAGTATATTGTAACACAGATTGACACACTGGTCTGTCTATTGCAGACAGTCCATTTATCATTTTTTGTAACTATTTTCTATACACCGTGAAAAGTAATGATCAGAGTATAGTAAAAACATCTATGTAAAATTTCCTGTCACTTTGATATTAACAATAAAAAATTAATTCGGCTATTTGCTTGTTGTCATATGAGCACTGGTTAGCCTGATGCGGAATCTATCGTTGCATTGGATAAAGCAAGGGTAAATTTATCCTTTCAAGAAGAAAACAAAATAAAAAGATAGAAAATAAAGAAACATACCCAACCTAAGAATTTGTGGCCCGTCTCCGGTTGTCAAATTATGTGAGATAGAACTTCTCAAAGGACACTCGCTTTCCAGATAGCCTGATTTTCGTTTCTCATTAGAAAACCAAATTTTTAACCTCCCTTAGTTTAAAAAATATTTGTATTCGGAGTAGATTGGATGATGTGTAGTAAAAAGTGGCATCACATCAATAGCGTCATATCATCTGCGAGGGGGTAAATTGGACTTTATTATCCTTCCTTTATTTCACGTCATGACATGTTTATATTTTTCTAAACTAGGTGAGTGCCCGTGCGTTGCAATGAGTCAAAAAATATATAATAATATTCATGTGTGTCACGGATGACAAAACTTCTTTTATTTGTGAACAAAGGTAGTAGTATGTAAGTCTTGGCATATACTACCTAATTTACCGAAACCAAAAGTTCAGTACCCATCCACTAAATTAGAAATCTCTAGCACTATTTGTTTGTCTTGATGAATCAAAAACCTAAACAGAGAATAATCTTAATAAAAAAGATTGGAGGACTGAAAATCAGAAAAAAAGAAAGTTATGGAATGTATCCATACTACTAAGCTATGAAAGATGATAGCTAACTAGAGTAACAACTTATATTTCCTACTTAGTGTTCTATTTGCATGATCAACTCACACCTTGCTACTTGGTGATTGGGGTATGGTTGACTCCTACACGGTTTTCTAATGATCCTACACGCCTTGCTCTGAGTTGCTTGCTCTGTGGGTGACTGCTGTAGTGGTTGACTCCTTATTTCTGTGATTCCCTGGTGATGAGATGCATGTAACGTAAGATGGCAAACTATGTAAAAGGTATGAAATCAACATCTCAGAGTACTACATTATTTCTCATGTTTGAGATCCAAACCGGGAAAATTCAGAGTTGGAGCAGAATGTCATGTGCTCAATGCAACATATTATTCTCAATTTGCCCCTACCTGTACAAACCTTATTAAGTAGTATGTTCAGGAAAGGAAATCTACTAAGATTTGTTTCTTATAGAAGACAAAAAACTAAGGCCTGAAAACAAGCAAAGTAAGAGCTAAGGCGTTCAGATTCCTAAGCTTGATCCAAATTATTTGAACAGATGTCATTCATTCATTGAAAAATTATGAAAGATATATTTTTCTATATAGTTTTGATAGTTAAATGGCGACCTATCAACATTATAAACTACGGTATTATATAGAGCAAGGAAGTTCTATTCAGAAAATTCATGTATAAACTATAAAAATTCAGGGGTGTTTAGAACCGACAAAGTAATTGGAGCAGCTATAAACATGTCTAGTCCAAATTCATTATATTTTTTGAAAGCTTATATTATCTGCTTGACACTATTATGTTAGTTTGAAATTCCTTTCCATATTCTTAAACTATTAGGATGAGTAATAGGTTAATCATCGATTGCTTTAGAGTACTGAACTGTTGTTCCTTAACTGACACTAAAAAAATTCATACAATTTTATTTGTGTCGTACTATAAAAAGCTTTATAATGAACAATAACTCACTAAGTTGATGGATCAACTTGATTTTTGGAAGGTTATCTTGAGAGGCTAGCAAGAGGAGTTGTCTAACTTGAACATCAAACCCATTGACCGTTTCAGAAATCCCGAAAAGTAGCCCGATCTGAACATCAGATGTTAGGAACCATTTGAGAATTAAAATAGAAAAACTACATAGTCGAAAAAGGAAGTTGCAGATCCGAACAAGTATTCATCTAATCATCTTGACATACCACATAGCCGTTTTCGCCGCTAGTCGAGAGAAACGGAGGTGCGATGACATGGCGGAAACGGTGTCGATGCTTTGCAGCGGCGGTGGCTTGGCGTCTTGGCGAGGTCGTTCGATGGCTTCGCGGTCGCGGAAGCAGGGGTTGCAGGCATCGCGTCTGAAGGCAACCCGTCCGACGGCAACGGCGTGGAGGCCGACAAACAGAGGTGATGCGACATGGCGAAAACAGCACCAGTGCTTTGCAGCGGCGGTGGGTTGGCGAGGTTGTCTGACGGTTTAGTGGGCACAGGCGCAGGGGTCACGAGCGTCGTGTCCGGCGTGGGGGTAGACATAAGCTTTTTTCCACGAGTTTTTTTTCACGGTGGAGAGGGATGCCAGTGGATCTGGAAGATGGAGTGGAACACCATGTGCGGTGATTTCGGGAGGCCGAGCGGCATTTTTTCCGTCCGTGATTTCAGAAGGCCATGATTTTTTCGGGAAGTTTGACCAAGACCGGGCGGCATTTTTGAAGAAGGCTTCACCACGACCGGGTAGATGGGAAATAATTATATAAATTAAAAAATCATGTATGTTTTGGTACGTCTATGTGTGATGCTATCAAAAATAACTCAAGCAGAAAAAAAACATGTATGATGTATGCTGAACCTTATAGAAGTAATATTTAGAAGTTAGATATAATTACAAGAGTATTGCTATGGACAGGACACATTTTAAACTTTATTATGCCATATACAGCCTACATTCAGGCAACTTCAAATGTTAGACCCAACTCAATTCGTTAAGCACGGGGCCATTCCACGCTACAGGTGGGTGTTCACATCAGAAAACATTGTGACACCTTAGCTTAACAATGCAAGGGTGGATAGAAAACCGTAAATTAATAGATGCATTATCCATCCACGAAGATACTACTAATACCTTATGATCTGCTAGAACGCAATTATAGGAGAGAACTACTAACAGTGAGATGACAAAATTGGAAGCTGAAGTGTAGATGTGCTTTCAAAACCCAATGGATATAGAAAGGATCTTCGTCCCCTAGAAGGCACATGCTCGGTATCTTAATGGACTTTGACTGGAAATCAACAAAACCATACACTAATCTGTCAGCTGCAGCTGGCACTTCCTACTACTTGTACGAAATAATGATGTACCAAGGCAACCAACTCTTGCACCTGCAGGCTATCTCCTTGTTGTTTGAGTGAATCTAGCAGAACCTAGAAGCAGTTAGTAGAGTGTGTGCTTGCCAGGCGACAGTGTGTTATATTATTTGTTTCTAATAGGACGGGAAAACATCACTTACCGATCCACGCCTTCACCGAGATGAGGATCACATTGATATCGGTGTTGCACGGTGCGAATGGCGGAGGATATGCCAAGGACGCCCAGCCGATGACGGAGGCTGTGGACAATGCTCCAGGTTTCCCAAGTCGATGACACCCAAGTGGATCCCATTCCAGGTGCGGCTGGTGGAGGACCATCGACGTGCCATAGCCTTGCGCGGTGTGGTTGCCCTCGGCCGCTGCTGTCGATTACTCGCGGTGGTTGCGCCCCACGAGGGATGAGGAGATTTAGGGCCTATTTGGTACTCCACCAACGAAAAATCTAAATCTGGATCTGGAATTCACCTAGATCTACCGTGGATCAGCTCCACCAAGCGTTTGGTAGAGCTCCACATTCATCTCTATTTCACTTACAAGTGGGCCCCACATGTCACACTTTTTATCTTCTTTCTTTGTTCTCATTACCGGTCGTAAACTGAGACACGCGAAAGCACAGACCACGGGTGGCGCGTAGTTCTCGCGGCCTCGTCGGGTGCTCGTGGCGACAGCGGGCGGCGTGCGGCTTGCGGCCTCACCGGGCGGGCGCACAGCCACGCCATGCGAGCGCGTGGCCACACCGGGCAGACGCGCGGCACGCGGGCACGCCAGGCAGGCTCGTGGCCACGCCGGGCGCGCGCGGCTCGCGGCCTCGTCGGGCGGGCTCATGGCCACGCCGGGCAGGCACACAACTCGCGGGCTCGCGGCCACGCCAGGCAGACGCGCGGCACACGGCTCGCGTGGCCCTCACGGCCTCGCTGGGTGCTCGCGGTCACGGCCACGGCGAGCGGCGCGCGGAGCTCGCGGCCACGCCGGGCAGGCACGTAGCTCGCGTGGCCCTCGCGGACCTCGCGGCCACGCGGGGCAGGCACGCGGCTCGCGTGGCCCTTGCGGCCTCGCCGGGTGCTCGCGGTCGTGGCCATGGCGAGCGGCGCGCGGAGCTCGCGGCCACGCCGGGCAGGCACGCGGCTCGCATGGCCCTCGCGGCCTCGCCGGGTGCTCGCGGCCATGGCGAGTGCCGCGCAGCTCGCGTGGCCCTTGCGGCCTCGCCGGGTGCTCGCGGCAACGGTGAAACAGGTGGTGCCGTGATTTGAGGAGATCGGGAGGGATTTTTTTGGAAGGGTTTTACGATGGCCGGACGGGATCTTTTTGAAGGGAGGCTTCACCACGGTTAGGTAGACGGGTCCTCTTCGTATTTTTTAGTTGTAGAGATAGAGATATGTAGTTTTTTTTCTATACATGTAGATATACACTATGTCTATTTATAGTGTAAAGACTAATGTATCTAGAAAACCCAATCATTTTATAATATAATTTAAAATGAAGGAAGTACTAAACCTGACCTAAATATATAGGATCAAGTATGATATGGTTATACCATTACATGACACATGTGTTCTCGTTAAAGTCAGTTAAACTTTAGCATAGTCTAAGCCATCGTCGCAGATTAATTATAATAGATGTGAGCGCATCTACTAGCAAATAAAAAGAAAAAAAATGTCCATAAGAGACCCGAATAGTTTTGATTTAAGCACCACAAGATAGAGCATGATTTTAGGGAAACTATGAAATTAGCTTCATAATTTTTAGGTCAAATAAACTTTCTATGGATTTTTCAGATTAAACCGGTTTTTAAGATTCTTGATTGCATAAATTTCCTAGGGAACAAATTATTCAAAACTCAAAAGAAATAGTTTGTCCGATCTAGTTCGATCTATCCCCTTCGTAGCTGACCTCATGTGACAAAACCGTCATGCAAAACTGTTTAAGACGTAAAAATAAACAGCTTTAGAAGTTTTATACTATGTCGTGTAAAAGCAATATATCTAAAAAAGTCAAAACGTCTTATAATCTGAAATTGAGGGAATACTAAATATAACCTAAATAGGACCAAGTATGGTATGGATGGCTGTACCGTTACATGACACATGTGTTCTTGTGAAAGTCACCTAATTTTTTCCGTAGTCCAAGTCATCGACGTAGATTAGTTATAATAGATATGAGAGCATCTACTAGCAAATAAAAAGCAAAATATGTTCATAGAAGACAAATAGTTTTGATTTAAGCACCACAAGTTAGAACATGATTTTAGAAAAAAATATATATAATTAGCTTCATATTTTTAAGGTCAAATAAACTTTCCACGGATTTATTTAGATTAAACCAGTTTTTAGGATTCTTGATTGCATAACTTTTTCAGGGAACAAATTATTCAAAAGAAATAGTTGTTTGATTTATCCCCTTTGCAGTTGGCCTAACATGATAAAAGCACTTACAATACAGACTCTATCATAGAGTCTAAACCTATTTATTATCCTCTCATTTATAATATTTTATTGATGTAACAGTATATTTATTGGAGAGAGAGAGGGAGAAAAACAAGACTCCAAGTCTTATTTAGACTTCAAGTGTACGATATCTTTAAGGTAATAAATAGGCTGAGACTCTATGGTAGAGTCTGTATTGTGAGTGCTCTAAGATTGTCACCCAAAATCGTTTATAGGATGTAAAAATAAACGGTTTTAGAAGTTGAGAGGCTTAAAAAAACCAGTTTTGTAAATGAGAATAAAGAATTGGACTATCACAAAAGTTAAAGTGTCAAAAAATTCTTTTTCACTTCACTTCTCAAATATATCTACAAAAGAGAGTGTTGGTTTACACAAAGCCACTTGCAATAGGCACTTGTCGCCTTGGCGCTTCAGCTGGAAGTGAAACCCCAGCACTGTACTCTCCACAGAGTCTACCGGATAGGATTCGTCTCCCCTCCACGCCTCTCCGTTTCCGCCATGGCTCCGGCCGCCGCCTTCCTGTCGGCGCCCCGTGCACCCTGCCTGATCCCGGGGCGCCTTCTCATCCCCGTTCCGCTCTCCACCGCGCGCTGGGATCGCTCCCGCGGCTGCAGCCTCGTTGGCGTAGGCGCCAGCAGCCGCCGCGTGCCAACCCTTCGACGGAACGCCTCCCCGGAGACGGTGGTTCCCTACGTGCCGGGCTCCGGCAAGTACATAGCGCCAGACTACCTCGTGGTACGCAGCACGGTTCACTGGGTCGCAAATCTTTCTGCGCCTCGGCAGTCGGTGGGTTCGAGTCTTGACCGGTGCTTTGCATTGTTCGTGGTTGCAGAGGAAGGTGTCGGCCGAGGAGGTGCAGGAGCTGGTGAGGGGACACAGGAAGGTGCCGCTCATCGTTGACTTCTACGCGACCTGGTGCGGGCCCTGTGTTCAGATGGCGCAGGACATCGAGATGGTGAGCCACGCTACCTGCCGGTTTTCCATCCTTTGGTTCTTTTGATCTCTTCGTTGCTGTGTGACTGTTGATTTCTTGGCCAACACAATGCCTGTCTGTGAAGTTGCAACCAATGGGACCAGTATAAGCCAGTTCTGTGTGCCCCGTCAGTGGCACTGTCAAGGGCGTCGGTGCCCAAGATCGCCGGACCTTGACTACGCAACTCGTATCTTCGGTCCGTGGTAGCCGGCGGGGTTATGCCCCCTCGCCGTGTCTTCGCTGCCGGGTTATGCCCCCAGGCGTGCGGCTTGAGAGAGAGATAGGAGATAGATGGATTTAATCTTGCTTAATTCATCCAATCATCCTCAGTACAAATATATAGGCTTTAGCTGTAACAAACTAGGAAACAAACTTTCTGAAATAAGGAAACTAATAATATCAAATAGTATCTAAAATATCTCCTTGCTAGCCACTGGATCCGGCCGAACCCGACTTGGTCCCGTGGTGCTCGGTCGTGCCAGCCTGGACGCTCGGCGCCGCCCCTGCTGCTGCACGCTCGGCAGCCCTTCGCACGTCCCTGGCACGCCGTCTTCTGGTGTAGACAGCGCCCCACATGACATCTCCCCCCCCCCCCTCGAGATCCGGCTCGTCCTCGAGCTGGAGGTCAGGGAACTTGGCGCGAATAACGTCGACGTCCTCCCAGGTAGCCGATGCCAGAGTCTCGCCCTTCCACTGCACCAGTGCCTGGCGCACACCGCGTGCCAGACGAAAACGAATCACGTGCTCCGGCGTCGGGGTGATGGCGCCATGATGTAGAGGAGGCAGTGCCGGTGGAGCGTCCGGCGGTGGCCCATGGAACTTGAGCAGGCCAATGTGAAACACGTTGTGGAGACGAGCACCAGCCGGCAGCTCCAGGCGCACAGCAACTGCGTTGATGATCTCACTGACGCGGTATGGCCCATAGAAGCGAGGCTTCAGATTGCCCGTGCCCGCCTGTGGAAGTGACGCCGTAGGACGCTGCCTCAGATGGAGCAGCGCCCAGTCGCCGACCTGGTAGGCCACGTGGCGGTGATGCTTGTCGTAGTGCCGCTTCTGGACAGCCTGGGCCTGTTCGAGCCTGTAGCGGATGTCGGCGATGAACTCCGCACGTTCCTCCATGTTCTTGGCGACGGCAGCCACCCGCGTTTCCCCCGGTTCGTAGGAACGGATGGAGGGCGGGTCCCGGCCATAGACAACCCAGAACGGAGTATCCTGGAGCGAGGACTGGGACGCCGTGTTGAAGATGAACTCCACCCATGGAAGCCAACGCAGCCACTGCCGTGGGCGATCCCCTGTCAAGCAACGCAAATACATAATAATCACCCTGTTAGCTGCTTTGGACTGCCCATCCGACTGAGGGTGGAAGGCCGTCGTCATGTGCAGCTTGGTGCCCATCAGCCGCATGAGTTCACGCCAGAACGTCGAGGTGAAGACGGGGTCGCGGTCCGACACCATGGACTGTGGAACGCCATGCAGACGAACAATCTCGGCGAAGAAGGCTTGAGCGACGGACTCGGCGGAGTACGGATGCGCCAGCGGGATGAAGTGGCAGTATTTGCTGAATCTGTCCACTACCGTCAGAATGACGGATTTGCCGCGCACTCGGGGCAGCGCCTCGACGAAGTCCAGTGCTATGTCAGTCCACACGCCCTGTGGCACCGACAGAGGCAGCAGGAGGCCGGCCGGGCTCAAGTGCTCGGACTTGTAGCGTTGGCACACCACGCAGGCGCGCACCCAGTCTTGGACGAGCTGCTTCATGTTGGGGATGTGGAAGTCGCGCCGGAGACGATGCAGGGTACGCTGGACGCCCTCGTGCCCGTCATCATGGATGGCATGTATGATCTCCCGAGCCAGGGGCGAGGCCGGGGGGATGTACAGCCTGCTGTTGTACTGCAGCAGGTCGTCGACGAGCGCCCAGGGGCCCGTGCGCGTTCCAGCGGTGACCTCGTCGCGGAGGGCAGCGAGCGCCGGGTCCTGGCGCTGCACGTCATGCAGCTTGTTGATGAAGTCGAAGCGGGGCGCCGAGAGGGCCAGGATGGCGCCCTCCTCTGTGTCACGCCTAGACAAGGCGTTTGCCACAGCGTTCGCTTTGCCCGGCTTGTATTCCACGCTGAAGTCGAACCCCAGCAGCTTGCCCACCCAATGGTGCTGAGGGATGGTGGCGAGACGCTGATCCAGCAGGTATTTGAGGGAGTAGTGGTCGGTCTTGACGGTGAAGCGCCGCCCCCAGAGGTACGGCCGCCAGTGACGGACGGCGTGCACCAAGCCGATCAACTCCCGTTCGTAGGCGGCGAGAGCACGATGACGAGGCGCCACAGGACGGCTGAAGAACGCCACGGGGTGGCTGTCCTGGACCAGCACCGCGCCAAACCCGTAGGTAGACGCGTCGCACTCGACGGTGAAGGGCAGCGTGAAGTCCGGCATGGCGAGGACGGGAGCCGAAGTCACCGCTGCCTTGAGTGCGTCGAAGGCAGCGGCGGTGTCCGCTGTCCAGGAGAACCCGTCCTTCTTGGTGAGCGCCGTCAGTGGGGCTGCGATGGTGCCGTAGTGGTGGACGAATTTCCGGTAGTAGCCGGCGAGGCCGAGGAAGCTGCGCACCGCCCGCGCCGACCGGGGAACCGGCCAGTCGTGGATAGCCTGAACCTTGGCCGGGTCCATGGCGACACCCGCCTCGGAGATGACGTGACCGAGGTACGACACCGAGGGCGAGCCGAAGGTGCACTTGCTGCGCTTGATGAAGAGCTGGTGCTGACGGAGTACGGCGAGGACCGTACGCAGGTGGCGTAAGTGGTCAGTCCAAGTATCACTGTAAATCAAAATGTCATAAAAAAAAACAAGGACGAAGCGGCGCAGGAACGGTCGAAGCACGTCGTTCATCAACGCCTGGAACGTCGCCGGGGCGTTGCACAGCCCGAACGGCATGACGAGGAACTCGTAGAGGCCGTCGTGTGTACGGAAGGCGGTCTTGTGGACGTCCTCCGGCCGCATCCGCACCTGGTGGTAACCCAACCGCAGATCGAGTTTGGTGAAGAAGCGGGCGCCGTGGAGCTCGTCGAGGAGCTCGTCGACGATGGGGATCGGAAACGCGTCCTTGATGGTGAGGGCGTTCAGGGCGCGGTAGTCGACGCAGAACCGCCACGAGCCGTCAGCCTTCTTCACGAGCAGCACCGGCGATGAGAAGGGCGAGTCGCTGCGGCGGACGACGCCCTGCTCGATCATCGCGGCACACTGGCGCTCCAGTTCATCCTTGTGCGCCGCTGGGTAGCGGTACGGCCTGACCGCCACGGGAGCTGAGCCGGGCTGGAGGACGATGGCGTGGTCGCGGCTGCGTGGTGGAGGAAGGCCACACGGCTCCCCGAAGACGTCCTCGTATGCGACCAGGAGCTCATCCAGGAGCGTCCCACTGGCCGCGGCGAGGGTGCGCAGCGATGCGGTCGAAGGAGAAGCGACGCCCGTCCAGGCTACCCGGCGGCCGTCTCGCTGGAACGCCATCTCCCGGGAGGCGAAGTCCCACACGATGGGACCCAGCGTGCCGAGCCACCGCGTGCCGAGCACCACGTCGAAACCTGCGAGGGGCATCACAAATAGATCCGTGTGGAACGTGGAGCCGTGGATGGTGAAAGCCGCGTCGCGGATGACCCCAGGACAGACCACACGTTCGCCGTTGGCGACGACGACCGTCATGCGCGGGTTGGACTGTACCGGCAGGCCGGCGCGCCGGGCCGCCTCCTCGCCGATGAAACTGTGCGTCGAGCCCCCATCCAGCAGGGCGAGGAGGGAGGCGTCGCCGACGGTCACCCGGAGCTGGATCGTGTCCGCGACTGGAATGCCGGCGACGGCATGCAGGGAGAAGACGGGCACCTCCGTCTCCCCATCCACTGCCGCTGCGTCGCCCGCAGCAGCGACTTCGTCGATCTCCACGCCGTCGACGAAGAACAGGCGGCGGCAGAACCTGTTGTGGCCACGGGTGAAGCGTTCGTTGCAATTGAAGCACAAACCTTGGCGGCGGCGTTCCGCCATCTCCTCCGGGGTCAGGCGTCGCTGGGCGGTCGCGTCGCGGCCCTGCGCAGAGGCCGCTGGCGGAGCAGGCAGCGCCAACGGCGCTACGGCCGCAGGCAGCGCTGGCCTGGGTGGCGGCGCAGGAAGCAGTCCCCTCGGCGGGGCGCGTGGTGGTGGCGGCGTCGGACGATCGTGCTCCATCAACTCCACCTGGCGAGCTAGGCTCATAGCAGCAGCAAGCGTCTCCGGGTGGTGGATGCGGACGGCGTGGCTGAGGGGCGGCAGAAGACCGCCAGTGTAGAGCTGGACGCGCTGAGACTCGTCGAGCCTGCCCGCGCGTGGAAGAAGCGCCTGAAAGCGGTTGGAGTATTCCTCCACGGTGCCTGTGCGCCGGCACTCGGAGAGCTCGAAGAGCGGGGCCAAGCGCAGAGGTGGACCGAAGCGCAGATTCACGAGCTCCTTGAAGCGCCCCCAAGTGGGAGCACCCTCGTCCTCGAGCAGCTGGGTGTACCATGTCTGCGCGATGTCGTCGAGGTGGTACGCCGCCATGCCGACGCGCTCCTCGGGCATAGTACGGTGATGGCGGAAGTACGCCTCAAACTTGTTGAGGAAGAGCAGCGGATCCGTAGTGCCGTCATAGCGGGGAAAGTCCCACTTCTTGGGCCGGGGAAGGAGGTCGAGGTCGCGCGACTCCTCTGGTCGGCGTGTGTCGCTGCTGTTGGTTGCCGAAGACTTGTCCTTCAAGGTCGCCACTTCGGTCTTCAGGGTGGTGAGCTCGGCGGATATGTTCCTGATCTCCTTCAGGAGGTCGGCCATGGATGGTTCAGACATGGCGGCGGATGGATCTGGGTGGGGCGGCTCTGGTGGTGGGATGCTGTCGGCGGCGGTGGAGGCAGAAGATGGCGCGGCGGCGGCTGCTAGGGCTGAGGATCGAGTGGATCGCGATACCAGGTTGTCAAGGGTGTCGGTGCCCAAGATCGCCGGACCTTGACTGCGCAACTCGTATCTTCGGTCCGTGGTAGCAGGCGGGGTTATGCCCCCTCGCCGTGTCTTCGCTGCCGGGTTATGCCCCCAGGCGTGCGGCTTGAGAGAGAGATAGGAGATAGATGGATTTAATCTTGCTTAATTCATCCAATCATCCTCAGTACAAATATATAGGCTTTAGCCGTAACAAACTAGGAAACAAACTTTCTGAAATAAGGAAACTAATAATATCAAATAGTATCTAAAATATCTCCTTGCTAGCCACTGGATCCGGCCGAACCCGACTTGGTCCCGTGGTGCTCGGTCGTGCCAGCCTGGACGCTCGGCGCCGCCCCTGCTGCTGCACGCTCGGCAGCCCTTCGCACGTCCCTGGCACGCCGTCTTCTGGTGTAGACAGCGCCCCACATGACAGGCACCTTCAGCGGCAACCATGAGATGAAATGTAAAGGAACACGGTACACTGCTATGCTTTTGCTTTGCATAGGTTCGGCTGAATTGATGAAATATGTGAAGCTTCTGAGTATAATTAAATACCTCCATTGGACAATTTAGTCTAGATTAATATGAATTTAGACATCTTGGTAGCTGGTGTAGTCTGGTATAGGACAAATCAACAAGGCCTCCTAGAGGAATTTATAATTTAGACAGTTTAGAATTTTCATCTGACATGAACAAAAAATAAAATATATTTCTGAAAATAATAAAAGACTTCCCCTAACAAATATTAGTATTCTTAGCAATTAGTGATTTTTCTTTTGTTTCTTTTGAAAATAATGTGAAAAGATGACCAAGAAGAAAAAATCTTGATGAAAACCACTTTTGGATTTCTATCTTCTATTAAAGCATAATCAATCACTTTGGGGATTCTGTTTAATTATTGCTGGTATGTTGAATCTTGGAGCTGATTGCACTTATGTGTGCTCCTTTTTTAGGGCAAGAAGATTATCTAATTGCTTTGCCTATGTTGACACATCATGCAGTATCTCTAAACAGTCCTTCCAATATATTGCAGCTTGCAGTTGAGTATGAGGACAATGCCCTGTTTGTGAAGGTGGACACAGATGATGAATATGAATTTGCAAAAGACATGCAGGTACACCCAAGATGCATGGCACTCATTGAAGCCAACAAACTGTTGACTACATTCTTGTTTAGGTTTCTCCTTTTTCCCCTTCAACTATTAACATCACTAATGCTGAAACATTCAGGTAAGAGGGCTTCCGACGCTTTATTTCTTCAGTGCAGACCAAAACAAAGATGCCATACGCACTGAGGGGCTAATTCCTATGGATATGATCAGAAACATCATTGACAACGAGTTATGACAGCTGATAGATTACTGTATTAGGCACATAGGCAATGTTTTCTGTTTGTAGCAGATGAAAATTTTGTCATGAGGCTAAGTTACCACTAGGTGCTAGTTTCGTGTGCTTGATGTTTTGTTTGCTCCAATGGTAGGGTTTCCTCTGTGCAAATTGTTACTCTGCTGTTTTTGTATCGTGTTTTTTATCCTCGTCAAAATCTAGGTTATGTCGCGCTGTTGTCGGTTAGGCCTGTGTGATCATTTTCATCCCTCCAAATGATAAGATGGCTTTGGCTCACATTGGTCCTCAAAATTTAATAGAACCAATTTGGTCTTTGATCTGGCATTCGGAGCTTAAATTTTGTCGAGAACATGGGATGGCACAGTTGGATGAAAACTAGACCATATTTCTGGCTGAGCATTTAATTATATTTAACATCTCCATGAGCAAGGATTATAGAAGGCTACAAGCCGGCTAAATGGGGCTAAGAGCATCTCCAACAACTTGGTATAATTTACTTAAATTTTGAGTTTTAGCAAGTTGCTAATTTATTTGCCAAGTGAAAAAAAGACTTCTCCCCAACAACTTCCTAAAATTCACTTGCCAAAACGAATAAAACTCCCTAAAACTCATACTGGGTCCGCTAGTCATAGACACGGGTATAAATTTTTTAGATAAAAACAATAAAAAAAAGAGTAACTTGAGGGGAGGGGAGGTGTAGGCTGCGGAGGGAGCGGGCGATACGCGCCGGTTCCGCACTGCGGGAAGTTACGCGCGCGAGGGGGCTGTTTAACAAGTTTGGAAAAATACCAAGTTAGTTTAGGGAATTGTTGGAGAGAGTTTTTTGAGTTTTTGCCAAATTTATAAGAATATCAAGTTGATTTAGGGGAGTTATTGGAGATGCTATGGTGACGTGGAGGAGATAAGGGAGGAGAGAGAGGAGAAGCGGGCTGTAAGACTACCCGCACTCTTCAACCTCTATATTCATCCTCTAAAACAAATATTTCATCCTATTCATCACAAAATATACAATTTTCCTGTACTCATCCATACTCTATCGCATCTTCTGTATCAATTACCACTCGGGCTAGTCCCACATGTCATGATTTTTCTCTCCCTTCCTCCCCAGCCATCTCGCCCCCATCTCGTAGGCAGCAGCAGCGGGGCAACGGCACCGCCCCAGCACGCTCTCCTCCGGTCCCTCCTCCTTCGGAGCCACTAGAGGCGACCTCTCTACTGCTTCCGGCGTGAGGGCGGAGGCAGGCGGGTGGGGTGGCTGGCGAGGTCGGTCCGGGCGCCGTCAATTGGAGAAGATGCGGCCAAGGTCGGGCTGGGCGCCATCCATCAGAGAAGATGCGGCCGCGGCGCCCTTCGTCGACACTGACGGCTGACGCGCGCGAACCAGGGCCAGATCCGGCCCCAACCGGCACCGTCCGCCTCGCGTCGGCCTGCCGCGACGGCCGAAGGGCGTCGGGCGGCGGCGTCCTACCGCGGCGCCTACGGGTCGGGGCCGCGATGTCGGGGAAGGGTCGGGCGGGGGAGCGACGCTGGGGAGGGGCGGGGCGGGGGCACGACGCCGGGGTGGGGTGGGACAGGTCCGTGCTGGGCGGGGGCTCGATGGCGGGGCAGACCGGCGCGGGGCTGCCACGCCGCACGACGGGTCGAGCGAGGGATTTGGGCGGGGAACCGTTGGTGGAGAGAAAACTGCAGGTGGGCCACCCATGTGTAGCGGCCGAACGGAACATGCTGCAAATGGAGGTCGCGCGTCGGTCCAGGCACGAGTACAGGTCACCAGTGCAGTGATTTTTTAGGCCAAATGTGTTAACGGACGTGTTTCCAGGCTCTCAGTGCGCATAATCTAAGCTTACAACCGGCTTGAGCACAAGAACCAAGAAATCTGTGAGAGAGACAAGTGAGTCTTATATTAATGATAAAAGTTCAATTACTGTATGAGTGGACTGAGAGAAGGATGCAAGGTCTCTTACAGCCAGCAAGTCGGCTGTATTATAATACTTGCTCTTATATTTACTCGAACAAGGGATTAAAACCCAGCAATATGCTTCCTACTTAGGCACCCAAAAGGAGGGTCCCTACTTTTCACCTCAAGCCCTCACCCCTAGGGTTCTCATGCCCTATTGTTAATTGTTCTATATGTTTTATTTGTCTCCCTCCTTTTCCATCCGCGTTCACACGAATATCTACTCTTCTCACTCGTGCACCACCTCCACCACTGTTAGGCTATACTTAACTCGAGCCCCTCCCGCCCCCCCACCTCCCTAGCCTCACCCCCACTTTTCTCGGATTAATGAGTCTAGGAGGAACCATAGGTTCGGCCACCAGAGCACGAATATGCTTGGTAGTGTTGGCCTCCTGGATCTGGTATGTCCGAGCTCGACCTCAGCTCCCTCAGATCCGGTTCGTCTAAGGTCGACCTCCCCTTGACATTGTCCTCAGTTATGGTCAGCTCGAGCTCCACAACGTACTCAAGCTCAACCTCCCTTGACACCATCCTCGCCTAAGCATTTTAGCTCCCTCCCTAACGGCGCCCTCCCAAGTGACTTCCTACCAAAGCTCAACCTCTCTTTGGTGCCTTTTGCATGAATTTAGCCTCTATGGCTACCTCTATCAAGCTCAACTTGGTCGGCGCCTTCCAGTTTGAGCTCAGTATTCTTAGCAACATCCTGCCCAAGCTTGATCATACCCTCCATCTCCGAGCCAAGCTCAACCTCCCTCTCCACCTCCTGCCCAAACTCAACCTCTCTGACAACATCAAGGTGAATTATAGAGTGCAATTGAATTTTAGAGTGATTCTCAATTCATGGTTCATGTACATGGTTTTCAATTCAATGATGGCTTCAGTGATGTGTGGTGATAGTGAATATCACACCCGACTTTAACGACAAAATCGAAGGCAAATTAAATGTTTGTAATTATTAGATTATTTCTACATGTGGCAACATTAACAAGGTACAATGCAGTATTTATTACAAAAATGATGACTTTATTACAAATAACCTAAATGTCTAAAACAAAATTGTACCAACTGTTGACACTCAAAAGTGTCATAGATTAAATAATAAGATTAGAAGAGGTATTCGACTCATAATATTTTGAAATTGAATTTATCTTTTAATACTTCATAGTTGAAAGGTTGGATGTTCTAAGTAAGATGGGCCTGATCATTTGAGGTCTTCCGACCAGTTGAGCCATTTCTGACCAGGTGACGCTGGTCGGAGGCCTTACAGTGGTGATGAATGTTGATCCGAGTGCCGATTCAAAGATCTTTCTTTTGTAAGGATGATCTGTTAATCGGTGTGAGCAATTTGGGCTATTATCTACAAAGCCCATTGGATCGGTTTAATGGATCTATGGGTCGGCAAGATCAGATTTACTTTGTCCAGTCCGGATTGAACTCTTGGATTCTATTTTTTGATAGAGTCCGGATAGGAAACTTGGAGATTGTATCTGGAGATGTTTCCTATTGGGATAAGACCAACCTCCTCTATATATATGAGAGGATCATGGCCGATTGAGGCATCCAACCCTAATAGATCAAAATTAATCTACTATCCCTTTTACCCATTTTTCCCCTCTATCTTGCTATTCGGCGCGTCTCTCGGCGAGACTCGACGGCGTCCTAGGCGGCCTTGCTGGTCCTAGGGTAACCTCTACGTGCTTCTCCCCGACGGGTCATCCCAGGAGGAGTTCTAGAGTTACCAACACAGGGATCTAAAACCCTAAATCGGCCTAAACCGGTCTTTAGATCGGTTTTCATTGGTTTAGCCAGAGTCCCTGCTGTCTCAGGTTGATCTGTAACCTCTCCGGGCGTTCTAGCCCTGCTGGTGTGTGATTCGGATCACTTCCAACGTCAACACACTTTTTGGTGACTCCGCTGGGGAAGATTGAAGTTTCATCTACTACCAAGATGGGCGGCAAAGATGGTGCTACAGACAAAGATAACATCATTCGTCCCGCGGGTATTGACGAACTCCCTGACGAGTTGAAGCAACAAGCACAGACCAGCTCGATGCCGTCTTGAAGGCTTTCCTGGAAAGCTGCTCGAAGGATAGGTGTGGCAGGGTCACTCAAGACAAAGAACCGAACTTCAGCGAAATAATTTCTACTCCGTCAACCACGACCGCTGAAGACGCTACTGATAAGGTAAACACTAAGGTACATGAAGATCCTTACCCTACTCATGCCAATTATTCAGCAATGCTAGTGGATACTTCAAAAACTCTTACCAATACTATTCAGCATTCGTTTAAGTTGCTTAGCGACCGCATGGATAAGTTAGAAGGAAAAACCGTCGAACCTGAGCATCCAATCGGACAACCACAGTTTGGCATGCCCTTTAATTTCTTCAAAGGCCAGACTTTACATACCAATTTTGGACAATTGCATTCAGGGTCTGCTGAGACCAGACATGGTGAAGTCGGTACATTGACGAATGCCAATAATGCCCATCATAGCTATGGTCGGACTGCGCAGACCGACCAAGGGATAGCAACAAATAGAACTTCAGGCAGACAGGGAACAGTGTTGCCCAACCCACCGAAGTCTCCGTGTCATAATCCCATGCATAACGGCGCTCCCAACCTTGCCGAAACTGATTTTGGATGAGCTATAAATCGGTTCAAAGAAGAGATAACCAGGTCTCTCGAGACTAGCTTGGGGGTCCAGTTTAAACCCAGTAGGACCACTTATTCTAAACCGTACCCTTCATGTTTTGATTTTATGAAAGCACCTGACGGTTGGAGGGTACCAGATTTTTATAAGTTTAGTGGTGACAGTAGTAAAACAACCATGAAGCATGTTAGCATGTTCCTTGCACAAATGGACGAAGCTAGTACTTTAGATTATATGTAGACCTGAGCATTTTGAGCCCGGCCCGGGCCCGCCGGGTTTTGGCCCGCCCATGAACCTCACTAGACAGGGCCTGGGCAGAGATCTTGCTGCCTAGAAATTTTTTTCTCGGCCCAAACCCGGTCCAAAATGCTATTTTTTGTTGTTTTACACTATAAATTACGCGGGCGGCCCGGCCCGACCCGAAAATAGCAGGCCCGACTCGTCCATTGGACAGTAATGGGCTTTTTCTTGGTTTACATCGCTACCGGAATGTAACATTGGTTCTTGGGCCAAATGAGAAGAGAAATTTCATAATCACTTTTATGACGGGGTCCAAGAAACTAGGTGTTGACACTAGAATTTGGCAAGTACTAGCTGAGACCATCAAAAGCCAAGCATGGAGGATTAAAAGCAAAGAAGCAATCCAGGGTGTGCACAAAGCTGTACGAGCATCAGGCATTATGCATCTACTAGCTCCAAGGAGTTAATACATCTATTGTATATTACCAAGAGCAAATAAGGCTAGTACTATTCAGATTACGTGGAGAGGAGAAAATTGATCGCTGGAAGCAACATGAATTGATCTATGATGAGTATCACATCCAGACCAAGCAAGGCCAGTTAATGAAGGAGATTGTATTTTTTAAAAAAGAAATAATTTATATTATTAGGCCAAGACTACATACACAAGGGAATTAAATGATTGAGATGGATAGGTGATGACGTCAAGCTTTATACTAGGAAGACGAAGCCGGCATGCACCTACGGTGATTAGGCCAGGTTGATCATGTGTTTGAAATAGGACTTCTCACGGACGAGTCGGAAGAAGCTTCATTGACCAAGACTCTACAGACGGAAAGTTAGAGTCTATGTATCTTAATGTTTCCTTTTATTTAGATATATCTTGTTATGCAAGAACTTTTAGGACTCTTATTCGCTCAGTGTATAAATATAAACCCTCGACCATTGTAATTATTGTTCACAACCATATCAATACAAACCGGCCCCGTGCCATCTTCGAGTCCTTAGTCATGTCGTCGAGTTCTTCGAGAGGAATCATCGATCCATCGACCTCCGTAAGTCCCGACAACCTTGTTATCATGTCTAGTATCATGCGGTGGATTTAGATATGATGCAAGTAGTCTTGCTTGTTTTCAATGGTCGTGCGGTGGACCCTTGTTAGCGATCAAGAGGTCTTTGCTTATGCTCTGCTTATGGGTAGATACCGTGCGACAAACGTTTATTCATATGTTTAGCAGAAGCGAGATAGTTATTGGCTCTGTTGGATTTGGCAAACCTGATAGATTCATTAAGTTATTATGTGTTGCATTGTTTATTTAATTTTGTAACACTCTTTTGCCCAATCTAGATTGACTTTTGTTCGGCCCCTGCTTCACAAATTTGCTTGTGTCTCTTTAATTGCAAGATCGTGATGGCCGAGTTAATTTTCAATCTAGATTGTTACATGTTGCGGGTTCATGCATGTCAACCACAATTAGGCTTTAGTAAAGCTGGGTATCGTGCGGCAGATGCAAGTTTTAGTTTAGTTTAATCGTGCTTGTTTGTATATTCCTTCCTCATGGACCCAACTCGGCTAGTTTACCGATCTTGGTTAAGCTTACACGAGTAACGAGTTTATGTAGATATATTCAGATATATGCATGCTTTTGGCTCCTTATCATTAGATTGTATTATGCAGTGGATTAATCTAATTATAAGGAGTGGTGTAGACTTAGTTTATGCTTGACGGGTTTACGAAAACTAGACGTGCGGCAGACTAGTTGGATTAACCTATGCATGTGTTGTTTGGATAGATTTATATTTTACAAGTTACCTGTTTATGATTCTTCATATCTTAATGATATCCCCTACATGTACATTCAGCAACTGGCTGTTGGATATATGCTCATTCTCAACGTTAGCCGAATGTTCTCTGAACTTATCGACAGACAGCTTCTGTAGCTGTATGCCGTCGTGATTGGCTTTGAAGCCGTACATATGGAACTGTCTGGTTTTATCCAGCATGTTCCAGTTTATTCTCACAGTTTTATCCCTCGTTGGTTTTCAGGTCAAACCGACTGGCACGTCTTCGGATTCTAAACCGTCCGGGCACCCGATTGAAGCCAAGCTTTTCGGCTTGCTGTGTGTTAGGCGCGGTGTGTCACTTTTTGCGTCAACACACTTTTTGGCACGCCTGGTGGGACCACAATCATTTGATCAGAAGTCAGATGCCTATTGGCTTATATTTCATCAACAAGGATTAGCCAAGAAAAGTCATGAAAAGCAAATATAACAATATTCTATACATGGCCGATGATCTTCCAATATAAGATTATTCTGATATCTTTCGTAATGGCATCGGTTCCAAGACATCAAGCTGATCTCCTGATTGGAAGTAAGATATCAGTCAAGATTTCATCCTACAGGCATATTTATCACGAGCAAATTAGATAACAGCCTGGTTGACATCTGTGAAAGAGTGATATATTGGCTCCTTGTGGTTTAAAATGCCAATGAAGAGACATGCAAGAAGTATACGTCAAAATAAATATGGAAATACACTCATATATGTATACGGAATCTTTCATTCGGCAAGCGGTGGAGAGAATATAATATTCATGAAAACTTATTGATGGAAATCAGTTGTTCTAAAAGCTAATCAGCATGGCCATACCATAAGAGCTGATTTGATTCCGAGGATATATTCAGTCAACTATTTTAGAAAAAAGAGAGATGTGTAATCGGTGGTTCCTTGCTTTCAATGGTCACGTACACGAGCCGACTAAGAGCACATCGAGCCATACAATAGCCGATTCAAGTAGTATCGGCAAAGCAGTATATTGGACAACAATAGTTAGCCGATTACAGTAATATTGGACGCCAACAAAAGCTGATCGGCAGAGACTATTCAGATGTTGATGGAGTCCAGTCAATCGTTTATGAACCCTGATGATCAAGTCTATCTTGGGTTAATATTCCAATTTTATTGGCACTTCTGCACGTCTTGCTAGCCTGGTTATTTACTGGAAAAACAAAAGGAAAATATTTATATATGCAAGACAGTCAACAGTCAATCAACAGAGCCAAATCATGAAGCCAATAAAAATTGACAGCCGAAGACAATTGTTGATTCAGTTGGAACCAATCGACGAATACATAAAGACAGCCGATATCGATGGTTGAAGGTATATTGAAATATTTTATTGCACCAAGTCAACCGGCAAAAAGATCAGATTAATAAGTGTTCTAGTATAAGAAGATCGGCTATCCTAGAATGGAATCGGCTAATAGTTTTGGGGTTTAAAAGCTCTGCCCTTAAACCAATGACACAACCGATGTCACATATATTGTTTGGCTGCTGGGCACGACATATCAAGTGCAACTATGCAACACTGTAATAGCCGATCAGGCGAAAAGTAGTAGTTAGCCATGTGCACATGGGAGAGCTTGGCGGCTGATTGCTCTAAACACAAACAAGGACATGGCAGGGGGCTTGGATTTTGGAATCTAATCAGAAAGAACAGATCAAGGACATGACAGTTTGTGGCCGATTATTTGAGGTATCATAGTCTCATAATTACACACACGTGACAACCATCAGAAGGCTTTGTTTTTGGATTAAACAACGTTGATACACAGAATCTGGTTGGTATACAGTTCAAGGATCGGTTGAAGGAGATGCCACAAATGTGACCGCTCTTCACAACCGATGGTCTAGTTCACAAGTATTTCCCTGTACAGCAGATGACATGTCAATAATTGGAGCTGATAGAGAAACATCCTTTTCTAATAATTCATCGGCTAATTTTCTGTACAATCATCGGCTCAAAGTCTGAGTGCTCATCGGCCCTTACAAGAAAATAATGAAAGATGCCTAGAAGTCAAACAATGGTTAAGAAATTACGCATAGGCGTCAACAACGTTGAAATGGAGTTGAAGCTACAATTGAGTCCACGGCCGATCGGCCAACACCAAATATATTAAGGTTGATTAGGACATCACAGATGATAGGCCCTGAAGAGTAAGTCCTGGATTTCTTGTGATTCATGACGACCATCGTATATGTCCTATTCTGGCACTAACATATGGAAGCAAAGGAAGTTGATCATGAACGCCGTGAAATTGGGCATGTACACGCCAAGCTGATGCAGAGGTACATGCAGGTGCCGCAATGTTAGTTCCTCATGCCGCTGTTGGGCAGTTTTCATGGAGGTGCAGCTACTGTGATGGGGAACGTTCTTCACCTTCGTGCTCATCTTTGTTGACAACATCCCAATCTATACCATCCAGGACACCACCAATCAGCAACCAAAGTACGACATCATCGCATAGTTCATGATCAGCTACACGCTGCCTGGCAAAGTCCGTCGCCAAACCTGCGACCATTGTATTATCTGCATAGAAACAACGGCCGATCAGGCCAAGGAGAATCAGTCGATTAAGTAAACAAATAGCAGCCGTGTGCATTTTGACTTGCATCTCCATTCTTGTGAAGGACTTTATGCTGATTGATTATTCGGCTAAAAGGTGAAACCAATAAAGATAGACAAAGCTGATCACTGTTGTTGATTCAGTTGGAGCAGGAGAATCTAGACTGTTCTTTTGACTAAGGATAATTAGTGATTAGTGGCATATGAACGAGGCCAGTGTTTAGGAATGTTGCCTCTAGATAGCCGATAAGCCTTGGGGGGGCAACTCTTAAAAAATGCACAACAGATGAATCGGCTAATGGTCAATATTTGTGTACAAATGGTGAAAAGCGGATACTGACCAAGAAAATATTATCAGCACATAAATAATCGACTTTGAGTATTAAAAGGCCGCCATCACTCCTAACTTCTTCGGCGACAGAGGTGTCATCAGCTATCAAAACTCACCAAGAAGGTCACAGAGCATACTAGAATGACTAAGTTCAGAGTGGATCAATGTACATGCAGATATGAGGTAATGCTTGGCTCGCATATTATTTATTCCTTGCTTTTCCTATCACTTGTGAACAATGAAAATCATGTCATCTAAGTAGTTGAAGAATGAGATATGGTATGATGAAAGGAACCTTGCTTCTTTTTGCAAAGTACTTAGGAATTTTTTCTTATAAAAACTTAAAATCAATAGCTTGTCTTCTCAATGATGTTGAATTTCCTAACAAGGCCATATGTTAATCTCATTAGAAACCTTACATATATGCTACTTGCTTTTGCATTGAGTATTGTCAAACCGTTGTGACCCTTGTGAGAGATTTATCGTGCTCCCATGATCAAGACTCACATACACCCACCTATACAATGCTAATTCTTACACTAAGAGTTATGCAAGACATGTCCTTTCCGTCCACTAAAAATGCTCCAGTTTATATCTTGATTCTCTCTAGAAATATTCATATGCCAAAGAGAGTGTGGGCTATATTAAAAATGCCAAAGTGCTTGAAAAAAAGGAAAGCATGCCAAAGAGCATGATAAAAGAGAGAGAAAACAATGGGTACTCCGATACCCGCCAAAAAGAGAGAAAACAATGAGTATTTAGATACCCGCCAGTGAGAATAAAATAGCCTATACTCTCAGAAGCATTTTAAAAGAAAGAGGGTCATGATCAAGGAGGTAATATATATATATATATATATATATATATATATATATATATATATATATATGACCCCGCTATTTGGAGCGCAGCGCTCTAAATTATATTTAGAGCATCGACGGTGCTCCGGCGAGCTCTCCCACAATCAGAAAAGTATCACTAGTTCACCCCCGCAACCGTAAAAGCGTGCATGGAAGGATACCTGGTGCTACATCCCGAAACAGTAAAACGAGTCCCGCAACCGTAAAAGCACGACTAAGTTAGAAAAGAAAACTAGCAGACCCACAAGTGTACTTTTTGTCTCCTATTTATACTTTCAACCGTAAAAGCTATGAGTTGACCCGGTGAGCACACTCCGCAACCGTAACTATTATCTGTATATATTTGTTCAACCATAAAAGTGCAACACATGACCAACAATGATGCTAAACTCATTCTTCTTTTCCTTTCTCTGTATTAGCAGTACAGATTCTCTGGACTAGTAGTAAGATTCTTCATATTGTTCATCCAAACAATTAGTAGTAAAACTATGAACTTTTTTCTCGTTTTTCTTTTTATGAATTAGTAGTAAAATAATTCATATTTTTTTAGTTTGGTATAATCAATTAGTTGTCGCGATTTACACGGTCAAGTAATAATTTATTTACATAAGGTGTAGTATTAAGATTCTTTTTCGCTCCGATTGGTGGGCATAATCAAGTAGTAATAATCAAACATATTATAGTAGTAGAATCGTCCACTTTAGCGGCTGTGGCAGGGCGCTTTCATCATGGTGTGGCAGTCATCCGGCAACAAGAGAAAATTAAAAAAAATAGAGTCTCAATATTTCTGAACTAGTAGTAAACTTCTTTGCTCCTTTGCTTGGACTAGTAGTAAATTTCTTATCTCCTTTACAATAATATGTACATGAAACCTGCGCCAGGCATGCGACCATAGTTTCTCGTTTAACAAAACCATAGTTTCTCGTTTACCAAAACCGTTAATGCTAATAACTAAAGAAGGTAGTGATTTGTTCCCTTTTAATTAATTAATAATAAATGAGTGCACAAGAATTACGGATGGCTGATGGCCTACAGTTATTCGATTTGTTCCCTATAATCACCTGATTTTACTGAGTAGTACTTTTTGTTTATCATAGACGTATGATAAGTTACCATATATATATATATGTTCTCTCCTATAATCACGTGATATTGCTTGTATTTACTACGTGCAATTGTTTGCCACAACTGCGAATTCGTATAACTGCGAATTCGTATAATTAAGGAAATTAGTGTTTTGCTTATTTCTAATAATAATGAATACGGTTGCACTAGACATCTAAAACCTCGCAACTGTGGCTGGAGGTAGGGAATGGCCCTGCAACAATAAAAAGTGAAATTTACATGTACGAGTAATTGTTCCAGATCGTAGCAGTGAGTACCTGATTTTAAACCGTAAAAGTTGGTTTCACTTTGCATGTTGCAAAAGCACTGCCACTATGCAATACACAACAAATCAAATCAATCAAAATCAATGTTAAGTCATGTATTGCATCTCCTGAATTCGTGCATGCAGCTTCATTTACTTCTCCGTTAATTCATTTTTATTTCAGTTACTCATTTTGATGTCTCTATATTATAATAAATATTATTAAAATTAAAAAGAGTAATAGTATTATTACAAAAATTATTTGCGCAGGTAGAAAACAAGATCACAGGAAGAAACTTTGACGACCGATCATCCGGCAGCCGTAAAAATATACAGTAACACTTATTAAGCAGCCATAAAAATTCAAGAAAGTACAATTTTTACTATTTTATTAAAATATTAAGCAGCCATAAAATTCAAGAAAGTACTTTTTTTTACTCTTTGGCGTCGTCAGGTAGGAATAATCAAGTAGTTTTTTAATCATCAATCTCTAAACTAATTGTAAGATTTATTTTGTCCTCTGAAACCGTAAAAGAGAGCATTCCAATAGCAAAACCATCACTGATACGACAGTACATGAGTTTTGAGACCAAAATCTAATAAATACATATGTTCTTTGCACAATAAAAATTAACATTAGCAGCTGTACCATGCAAATACTAATCCAATGTATGCAAGAATAGTCAGGTGTTAGCAAGAATAATTAGTATGGTTGAGTGTTACAACAATAAAAAATTCTGGACAAAAAACAAACAAAATTATCGGCACTGCACTTGTAAGTACAAATTAATCCAATTTGTACAACCAAATTCATCAAATGAAACAACATATATATCAAAAGTCCTTTGCCGGAGAGGGTCCTGACACTCGTGGCAGGCTGACACATCTACGGTGCCGCCACTGGATCTGTAGGCTGCCATCACCACCGGCCCTGTAGGCTGCCATCGCCGCTGCTAGGAAGAAAGCCGCCAGCACCAAGACGACATGGAAGAGAGCAAGGGCCCACGGCTGATGAGAAAGGGGTACCGTCCCATGGTTGCCATGCACCACCGCTGTCACAACGATGGATGCGCCACCTGCGGAGAAGGTCGGGGTGCCGCCACAGCCGGGGGTTGTCTGCGCCGCCGCTAGGCCCGCCGTGCGCACGAGCCTGGCGAAGCCACCATGTACGCACCACCGGATGTACGCACCGCCGGATGATGGAGGGGACCTGCCGCCGAATGCTGAGGCCAAAACGGAGAGGAAGGGGCGCGCCACCACCATGGAAGGCTGGATCTGCAAGGTGACGAGGTCGTCGGGCCAAAATGGAGAGGTAGGGGGCGTGCCACCATGGAAGGCCGGATCCACTAGGGGATGAGGTCATCACTGCGGTGGAGTGGAGAATATAAAAAGGACAATGACACTTGAATGATGGCAAAATTTACGGGAGGAGAAATGAATGAATCCTTGACTGTACGTGAAAGCCAAGATCTGAATGTTATAGTAGTAATATTTACTGTCGCGGGTGGTCAATTGGCTTGATGTGCTGGTGCACAACCGTATGCTTTGTCTATACCTGAAATTTACGGTTGCGAGTCGAATTATTTACGGTCGCGGGTGGACAAATGTGCAGACATGCTGGTGCACATATTACACACCATAAAATTTACGATTGCGGTCTGAAATATTTACTATTGCGGGATGACCTTACTAGTGCATTCGGAAAGATGGTTGTTGGTAACAATATTTACGGTTGTGGGATTTGGGATGTGTTGGCCGGCCTCGCCGGAACTGGGCGGTGCTCCGCCGGCGCTTTAAATAATATTTAGAGTATTGTATCCTAAATAGCAGTTCTATATATATATATATATATATATATATATATTCCACACACATGCACATCTTGGTCTAAGAGTATGACACTTCTTTTCGTGGATCCGGGGTTTGACTTTATGATATATGCAAGGTAAATATGCTACATATTTTACTCATACCTGAAACTCCACATAAGCTTTTAGAAGTAGGATAAAAGGGACGAAACAATGTCTTGGTGACAAACTATACACATTGAGCAATCTGAGACAATCATTTGAGGAGCAAAGCTATGTTTTCAATTAAAAAAAATCTTTTTCAAAACCCCAAGTTTTTTGAGCTGGAGAAGTAAGGATAACTGAATTCTAATCCATTCTATTCCTCAACCACCTAAGATGGTGTGGTAGACACTTTAAAATTGACATGTGGAGGTAAGGCTAGGAATAAGGTAATATTGCTTCCAGTAAAATTACTTGGTTTTCTTGAGAGAAAACGATCGGCTGAAAATTATTATCAACATTGAAAGCCGATGCGGCTCTTTAATATTTCAAGAAGAAGCCGATGGAGCCTTCAAATATCATGATCAAATGTCATCATCATTGAGCTGGAATAGTTCGAAGCATGATAAATTCATACTCCGAACTAGGGGGGCCTGTGTTGACACCAGAATTTGGCAAGTACTAGCTGAGACCATCAAAAGCCAATCATGGAGGATTAAAAGCAAAGAAGCAATCCAGGGTGTGCACAAAGCTGTACGAGCATCAGACATTATGCATCTACTAGCTCCAAGGAGTTAATACATCTATTGTATATTACCAAGAGCAAATAAGGCTAGTACTATTCAGATTACGTGGAGAGGAGAAAATTGATCGCTGGAAGCAACATAAATTGATCTATGATGAGTATCACGTGCCAGACCAAGCAAGGCCAGTTAATGAAGGAGATTGTATTTTTTTTTTTAAAAAATAATTTATATTATTAGGCCAAGACTACGTACCCAAGGGAATTGAATGATTGAGATGGATAGGTGATGACGTCATGCTTTATACTAGGAAGACGAAGCCAGCATGCACCTACGGTGATTAGGCCAGGTTGATCACGTGTTTGAAATAGGACTTCTCACGGACGAGTCGGAAGAAGCTTCATTGACCAAGACTCTACAGACGGAAAGTTAGAGTCTATGTATCTTAATGTTTCCTTTTATTTAGATATATCTTGTTAGGAAAGAACTTTTAGGATTCTTATTCGCTCAGGGTATAAATATAAACCCTCGACCATTGTAATTATTGTTCACAACCATATCAATACAAACCGGCCCCGTGCCATCTTCGAGTCCTTAGTCGTGTCGTCGAGTTCTTCGAAAGGAATCATCGATCCGTCGACCTCCGTAAGTCCCGGCAACCTTGTTATCATGTCTAGTATCATGCGTTGGATTTAGATATGATGCAAGTAGTCTTGCTTGTTTTCAATGGTCGTGCGGCGGACCCTTGTTAGCGATCAAGAGGTCTTTGCTTATGCTCTGCTTATGGGTAGATACCGTGCGGCAGGCGTTTATTCATATGTTTAGCAGAAGCAAGATAGTTATTGGCTCTGTTGGATTTGGCAAACCTGATAGATTCATTAAGTTATCATGTGTTGCATTGTTTATTTAATTTTGTAACACTCTTTTGCCCAATCTAGATTGACTTTTGTTTGGCCCCTGCTTCACAAATTTGCTTGTGTCTCTTTAATTGCAAGATCGTGATGGCCGAGTTAATTTTCAATCTAGATTGTTTCATGTTGCGGGTTCATGCATGTCAACCACAATTAAGCTTTAGTAAAGCTGGGTATCGTGCGGCAGATGCAGGTTTTAGTTTAGTTTAATCGTGCTTGTTTGTATGTTCCTTCCTCATGGACCCCAACTCGGCTAGTTTGCCGATCTTGGTTAAGCTTACATGAGTAACGAGTTTATGTAGATCTGTTCACATATATGCATGCTTTTGGCTCCTTATCATTAGATTGTATCATGCGGTGGATTAATCTAATTATAAGGAGTGGTGTAGACTTAGTTTATGCTTGACGGGTTTATGAAAACTAGACGTGCGGCAGACTAGTTGGATTAACCTATGCATGTGTTGTTTGGATAGATTTATATTTTACAAGTTACCTGCTTATGATTCTTCATATCTTAATGATATCCCCCTACATGTACATTCGACAACTGGCTGTTGGATATATGCTCATTCTCAACGTTAGCCGAATGTTCTCTGAACTTATCGACAGACAGCTTCTGTAGCTATATGCCGTCGTGATTGGCTTTGAAGCCGTACATATGGAACTGTCTGGTTTTATCCAGCATGTTCCAGTTTATTCTCACAGTTTTATCCCTTGTTGGTTTTCAGGTCAAACCGACTGGCACGTCTTCGGATTCTAAACCGTCCGGGCAACCGATTGAAGCCAAGCTTTTCAGCTTGCTGTGTGTTAGGCGCGGTGTGTCACTTTTTGCGTCAACACTAGGTTATCGCATCTCACGTCGATTCGACAAGGACGCAGTGAGCCTATGGTCGACTTCTTTAAACGCTTTAAAGAAATTAAGAACCAATATTTTCATTTAATGATCTCCGATAGAGACCTAACAGACCTATGTCTCGCTGGTTTATGTCGGGAGATTAAGGATAAGCTTGAACATTATGATTTCTTTAATGTAAATCAACTTTTGCAGAAGGGTGTTTCAATTGAATCGCACCTTAAAGAACCTTACGATCCCCGTAAGACCCATCGATCTGGCGTACATATTGTTGAGATGAAATCTAATAGTTCGGATGATGAGTCTAAAGATTGTTACGCTGCCGAGTTTTTATGGCCAGCATAGAATAAATTAGTCACCTGTCCTTCCCTCAAACCAATTCAAAAGAATCGGGGTGAGGAAGTGAAGTTTACTTTTGATTTCTCCAAATGTGACCGAATATTTGATGAGTTGCTTAAATTCAGTTATCTTAAAATTAATTATACTTTGCCATCACCCGACGAATTAAAAAGAAGGGCTTATTGCAAATATCATAATTCTTTTTCTCATGCCACTAACGACTGTAATGTTTTTTGTCGACAGGTCCAATCGGCCCTTTTCCAGTTCATATGGTGGAAGCAGGGAATCCTGCTGTTTTGGTTCGTCCAGAGCAGGCCGATACGACCAGAGGCAAGAATGTCATCATCGGCGTGCCACAGGTCGCACCGAACGTCGAGAACGATTTGGGGCGCAAGGTGGTGCTTGAAAAGGGTAATGATGGCAAGAGCAAGCTCATAATTATTGCAGGGTCAGCACGACACCTGCATAGACAAAGGTATTTTGAAACCAGGGCAGCACAACAAAGACCGACCAGGACAGGCTCTCAGGCCGACCAGTCTGGTTCGTCCTCAAAACAGCCAATTCAGTCGGATCAAAAGGCCAACCAGGCCAGGCTGGCTTCTTCTAGTCCAAGTGGGGCCGATAAACCTACTGTCGCAGTCGGTTTAGCTGGTTCTGGCAGTTCTACCCTTTCCGGAGTGCATATCTTACGCACATTTGTCCCACAGAAGCCTGAAGTTGGCACTTGGAAGACTTATGTGGAGAAGAGCAAGGGAAAGGTTATCAGAGAATCATGCACTTTTGATAAGCTCATGGCTAAATACAAACAGCAAAAGGCCGATCCTTAGAATCGACCATTGTTAACACCGAGTTTTCGCACTATGACAAGTGGACCGGCACTATGATAATTCGGCGAACGCCGCCGCTTGAAGGATTCGGCAGACGGCGGATGCGGTCGGCTAACTCAATGTATTCGGCAAGGCTGTGAAAGCGATTAGTCAACAGCGAGCGGATTCGGCAACGTAACGCTACGGTCGGTTACCTCGAGCCAAGTCGGTTTGCGACAAATACGGCATGTCAAGAAGATTCAGCGACGGGAATCTCGTTCATTTTAGCGCGTGCCGGTTATTAAAGGAAGTTTGGAGCAAAAGGCATCATGTTTCTGATAGTTTCCTAATTTATCATTGTAATCGTATCCTTCTAGGACTCAGATAGGTTTCCTGTTTTATCGTTGTAATCGTGTCCTCCTAGGACTCGTAGAACACCAGGGTATAAATATAAACCCTGAGACTATTGTAAATCTGTTCACAATCAATACAACCAACCCCGGCCCCGTGCCGTCTTCGAGTCCAAGTCGTGTCGTCGTGTTCTTCGAGAGGGGCCATCGATCCGTCGACCTCCGTAAGTTCCGGCAACCTTGTTATCATGTCTAGTATCGTGCGGCGGATTTAGATATGGTGCAAGTAGTCTCGTACGTTAAGCTTAGTATCGTGCGGCGGATTTAAGCTTATGACGGGAGGTTTTTGCTTATGCCTTGTATCGTGCGGCGGATTGAGTCATGTGTAAAAATAGTTCTCGGCTCTGTTAGATTTGGCAATCTGATAGATTCATTAAGTTACCTTGTGTTACATGTTTCGCTATGTTTATCTTATCATAACACTTTTGCCCAGTCTAGATACCGTCCGGTTCGGCTCCATCTTTATAGATCTGTTCTGTTCTTTCACGCTTATTATTGAAAGGTCTGTTATGTAGTAGATCTATTGATCGTAATAGCCGAACGGATCGCATCTGGATTGTCACGTGGTGAGGGTTCATGCATGTTAAGTGTGTTTGATCTATGACAAGGCTAGGTGTCGTGCGGCAGGCGCAGGCTTTGGATTAGCTTAGTCATGTTTAGCTTGTATGTTCAGTCTCCATGGATCCCGACTCGGTTGTACAATCGAGATTGGTTAAGTTTCAACTTATATCTAATACATCATGCAAGTACGATTCTCATGCAAACGTGTTCGGCAACCTGTTATTCACATAACTCTGTTCATATTGCCGAATAACCTTTAAACCTGTTGGCAGATAGCTTTCATAGCTATATGTCGTCGTAAGTGGCTTCAGGGCCGTACATCTTGGAACTGTCTGGTCATACCCGGCACGTTCCAGCTTTGTATTTAACAGTTTATCTCCCTTGTTAGTTGCAGGTCAAACTGACTGGCACGCACCGGACTTCTGAGCACCCGGGCCACGATTGAAGCCAGCTTCTCCGGCTTGCCGTGTGCTTGGCGCAGTGCGTCACTTTTTGCGCCAACACACATTTTGGCACGCCCGGTGGGACCCTTTTTTCCTGCAGCAATGGTCGAAGTCACTGAAGCCGAGGCCAGCAACAAGGCGGGGCTCGTGCAGGTGCAGCTCACCGAACTACCCGACGAGTACAGAGAGCAGGTGGAGGATGCTTGTGCCGAATTCCAGGCCAAGTGCCTAGAAGCCTTTTCCAAGAACAAGAGCGGAAAGGTTCGCCGTCTGCACGATCTGCCGAAACCCGTCCAGCTCAACCCGAATGATCCCGGGGAGGCGGAGGCAGTGTTGAAAATGTCTCACATAATCAACGAAACTGTCTCTGGTGCCATCGGTCGCATGCATGGGGCGTTTCTCAACACTTTCCGCACCATCATGATCGCCCAATTCGGCCCCAAGGCCGATGAACTTATGGAGGCCGAGTTTGGCCCTATAGCAGGACCACATCTTTTCAATCTGCCGAATCACCTCAAGGGGGCAGGAACTGCTGGTGAGGAGACCCCGCCTAAGGCTCAATCTAGCGGAATGACCATTCAAGAGAAGCACACGCCAGAAGGCCAGTTGCCGACCATGAGTCAGCTCACGTTCGGCGCTAAGGGTCAGCCGCCAGAGTCAACACGCAAGATCTCCCCGCAAACCTATAGGCTCATAAAGGACTACTATGGAAACGGGTACCATGAGATGCTTGAGCCTCACAACATAGAGGGTGCCCCACATCCAGGGTACGGGAAGCCGACGACCGAGAAGACCGCCGACTCTAATGTCGATGTCATGCTAGAGAGGATGGCAGATATGATGCAGCGCACTTTCGGCCTGAAGCCTAAGGGCACTTATGCTTACAGATCTCCGTTCCCCGAGTGGTTCCACCGTGTGGCTCTACCTCCCAGAGTCAAGGTGCCGACAGACCTGTCCAAGTTCTCCAGCTTAGACGACACTAGCACGGTGGAGCACATCAGTCGCTATCTGCTCCAGCTTGGAGAGGCCAATACCGAGGACGCCTTCAGGGTTCGGTACTTCCCGTCATCGCTCACTGGGCCGGCGTTCGCTTGGTTCACGTCTCTGCCACCGGGCTCTATTCTCTCTTGGGCAGACTTGGAACAGAAGTTCCATACGCACTTCTACACGGGCACCAAGGAGAAAAAGCTGGTGGACATCATGTATGTGCGCCAGAGGCCGAATGAGACACCGCAGGACTACCTGCGCAGGTTTAGGGAAGTCAAAAGCCAGTGCTTCGGCATGTACCTGCCGGACGACCAGCTTCCACCATTGGCCGTGGTGGGCATGCTCCCAAGCATCAGAGATAAGCTCTTCGGCCAGGAGTTCGAGGACCTGGGTCATCTCTCTCGCCGGCTGAATGAAATGACTATCCAAGCACAAGGCTTCCGGAGGGAAGGGCGCTTCCAGAAGGACAATGTCGCGGCGCAGATGTATCAGGCTTTCCTGGACGAAGCCGATGACTATACCGACACGGAAGATGAGGTGGCCACTGCAGAGCTCAACTGGGATAAAGAACCGACCCAGGCCAACAGGCAATGGCTGCGCCAGCAGAAAGGGGCATACGACTTCGACGTCACTAAGGCCGACAAGCTCTTCGAGTTTCTGGTCGCCGAAGGGAGAGTCAGGCTACCCCCGGATCACCCGATGCTGCGTCCTGGAGGGGTTAAGGACAAGAAGTACTGCGGCTTTCATAACACTAACACCCATTCCATTAATGACTGCCGTGTGTTCAGGACAAGGATCCAGAAGGCCATCCAGGATGGGCACATCAAGTTCAATGGCAAGATGAAGATCGATGCCAACCCCTTCGCCCAGAACTCCGTGTTCGTCTCAGTGAACATGGTAGCCCCGGAGGATCCCAGAGGCAAGGGCAAGGTCAAAGTCCTCACCTCCAACAAGGCGCGCGAGTCTGGCGCAGTGGATCCCGATCGGCAAATCACTAGCGAAGAGCTCCGACAGCACGCCCACGCCGCGAGTAGCCGATACGAGCACGGAGAGTCGTCTTCCAGGCGCAGGCCTACCCACAGAGATCTCCTTAACAAGTGGCGCCGGCAAAATGAGAAAGAGCAGAGGCGTCTCCAGCGCGAAGAGCGAGAATTCACGAAGGAATACCAGCATGAAGACGATCACGCGGGAGAGCACCGGTATCGTCTGGAGGGGAGGGCTTACCACAGAGAACAGGCCCATCGCTGGGAGCAAGAACGCCGCCAAGAGCGGGAGCAAGCTCACTGGGGCTGTCCGTTCTTCCGCCACTGCTGGAACGAAGGCTTGAAACTGCCTGCCGTCAACAACTGCCCCGAATGCAGCGATCAGTACAAGGGATATAGGCAGGATCGGGTCAACCGCCGTCCCGTCCATGAAAGGTTGGGAGCACGCATCCCAATGGACGATCGGCGCCTAAAAATGAGAAGCCCGGGTCGGCAAGCCAAAAGATGTGCCGACCAAGAGTGGGTGCATCACCGGGACGACAGCGAGGAGGTACAGCCCCGCCCATATAGGTGGCCAAAGGGGCAATGGTGCCCACCAGGGCTCAGAAAGAGCTAGAAAAGGAGAGTGCAACGCCTCCGGAATAGGGAGTTGGAAGAAGCGGCTGCCAATGGGAAGAAGCAAGAGTGGCGTCCGAAGGAAAAGCCAGACAACAATGGCAAAGGCGCTGGCGTGGCCATGACTTTCTTCCTTCCCCTGGAATTCATGGCTCCAATCGGCCAGGGGGCACAGGACGAAGCGCGTTCGGACTCCGACGAGGCCGAGCACAACGAGCTCGCGGCACAGCTCGTGTTGTCTCAGAAGGTAGCATTTGACAAGCCAGCCAAGCATCGGCATTTAAAGCCGTTGTATGTCAAAGGGTACGTCAATGGAAAACCGCTGACCAAGATGTTTGTCGATGGCGGTGCAGCGATCAACATCATGCCTTACGCCACCTTCAGAAAGCTGGGCATGAACGATGAAGACTTGCTCAAAACGGACATGATACTCCGTGACTTTGCCGGCAATCCCTCTGACACTCGGGGTGCCGTGCACGTGGAACTGATGATAGGATCCAAGACGCTCATCACGACCTTCTTTGTCATTGACGGCAAGGGGGCATACAGCCTGCTTTTGGGCAGGGATTGGATCCATGCCAACTGCTGCATACCTTCGACCATGCACCAAATACTCATTCAGTGGGTTGGAGATGACATCGAGATTGTCCAAGCTGATGACTCAGTGAGTGTTGCTACCATTGAGCCCACTTACTGGGAATTTGACGGAGTAGATTGCTTCTCCGATCGTGTGTGGGGAGAAGGTCCTGTCAACGTCTACGGCAGAGATCAACAGCCGATCCAAGCAGTCGGCTCTCAAAGCTTCTTTTAGATGGACAACCCAACTGACAACAGCGAGGGCAAACTGGGACGTGGCTTCGCATCGGCCGACCAACTGGAAGAAGTGGATGTTGGCGACACAAGTAAAAGAAGGCCGATGTTCATAAGTTCTAATTTAGACCCTGCTTTCAGAGTGCAGCTAGTAGATCTTCTAAAAGAGTTCAAAGATTGTTTCGCTTGGGACTACACAGAGATGCCCGGATTGGATCGGTCCATTGTTGAGCATAAGTTGCCGATCAAACCCGGGTACCGCCCATATAAACAACCTCCACGTAGGATCTACAAGGAGGAAGTGTTGGCCGACGTGAAAAAGGAAGTGGAACGATTACTAGAAGCTAACTTCATTCGGCCGTGTCGATATGCGGAGTGGATCTCCAATATTGTCCCGGTGTACAAGAAGAACGGGAAGATGAGAGTCTGCATCGACTTCTGGAACCTCAACAAAGCCACTCCTATGGACGGTTATCCAATGCCGGTGGCCGATTTGCTAGTGGATGCTTCGGCCGGTTTTGAAATCATAAGCTTTATGGACGGCAACGCAGGTTACAATCAGATCTTCATGGCTGCAGAGGACGTGGCAAAGACCGCCTTCAGGTGCCCCGGCCATATAGGTTTGTTTGAATGGATGGTCATGACTTTTGGTTTGAAAAATGCCGGTGCCACTTACCAGCGGGCCATGAATTACATATTCCATGAGCTGATCGGCAAGGTCGTAGAGATCTACATTGATGATGTGGTGGTCAAATCCAGAAGCAAGGAAAGACACTTAGCCGATTTAAGGAAGACCTTGGAGTGCACGAGGAAACATGGTTTGAATATGAATCCAGCCAAGTGTGCATTTGGGGTGTCGGCTGGTGAGTTTCTGGGATTCCTGGTCCACAAAAATGGGATCGAAGTCGGCAGGAAGAGCATGGAAGCAATTGATGAGGTAGTGCCGCCGAACAATCTCAAAGAACTTCAATCACTGCTCGGCAAAATCAACTTTGTCAGAAGGTTCATATCCAACTTGTCCGAGCGCGTGTTACCATTCTCTCCACTGTTGAAGCTCAAGAAAGATCAGGAGTTCGTGTGGGGTGACGTGCAACAGAAGGCTTTCAATGAAATCAAAGAATACATGAAAGCGCCACCAGTGTTGGTTCCTCCACAACTCGACAAGCCTTTCAAGTTGTACGTGGCGGCCGACAACCTAACGATAGGGTCGGCCCTCATGCAAGAATTCGAAGGAAAAGAGAGAGTCGTAGCCTATCTTAGCCGAAAGCTACTGGACCCCGAAACAAGGTATTCGGCTACGGAAAAGTTGTGCTTGTGCGTTTTCTATTCCTGTACCAAGTTTCGGCACTATCTACTGAATGCCGAATGCGTGGTAGTATCAGAGTTTGATGTAATCAAGCACATGTTATCAATGCCGATTTTAAGTGGAAGGATCGGTAAATGGGTTTTGGCCCTTTCTGAATTTGATTTGCGTTTTGAATCGGCAAAGGCTGTTAAAGGCCAGATTATGGCTGATTTTGTCACTCACCACCGTGATCCTAATGCTAACATGGTAACCATTATCCCTTGGGCATTCTTTTTTGATGGATCCTCATGCAGCAAAGGTGGTGGAGTCGGGATCGTATTGATTTCTCCCAAGGGGGCACCCTTCAAATACTCTATAACGATCGAGTACCCGGTGACTAATAATCAAGCAGAGTACGAAGCACTGCTCCGAGGGCTGCGGTTGCTTGTGGACATTAAGGCAGACGCCGTGGAGATCTTCGGTGACTCGGAATTGGTGATCAAGCAATTGACCGGCAAATACGAGTGTAAGAACGACACGCTACAGGAATATCTCAAAGATTGCCAAGAGCTCCTCAGACAGTTTCGATCGGCAACCTTGCAACATATTCCTAGGGGGCAAAATGAAGAAGCAAACCAGTTGGCTCAGGCAACATCCGGGTATAGGGAGAATCAAAACATTTTTGCACTTGAGGGAGAGCAAACAACCCCAGAAGGTGATCAAGCAGTCCCAAGTGATAATCAGGCAATTGAAGACTGGAGGGACAACATTGCCGATTACCTCAGGGACCCATCCAGGAAAGTCTGCCGAAAACTCAGGTACAAAGCTCTTAAGTTCACGCTCTTGGACAATCAATTGTACTACAAATCCATAGATGGGGTTTTGCTTAAGTGCCTGAACCGAGACGAGGCTAAGAAACTGATGTATGAGGTGCACGAAGGCGTATGTGGTGCACACCAGTCGGCTCACCGTATGAGATGGTTAATCAGGAGGACTGGATATTTTTGGCCGACTATGCTCGAAGATTGCTTTGAGTACTACAGAGGTTGTCGGGATTGCCAGCGATTCGGCAATGTGCAAAGGGCCCCAGCATCGGCCATGAACCCGATCATCAAGCCTTGGCCTTTCAGAGGGTGGGGCATTGATTTGATCGGCCAGATCCACCCTCCATCTAGCAAGGGACATAAGTTTGTTCTGTTAGCCACGGATTACTTCACTAAGTGGGTCGAAGCCATCCCATTGAAGAAGGTAACGTCAGAGAACATGGTGTCTTTCGTCAGGGAGCATATCATTTACCGATTCGGCATTCCTCAGTCCATCACTACCGATCAGGGAACTCAGTTCACTTCCTCGGAGTTTTGTGACTTTGCCGAAGAGATGGGGATTAAACTCTATAATTCTTCCCCTTACTATGCACAGGCCAATGGACAGGCAGAGGCTTCTAACAAAATCATGATTAAAATCATTCAAAACAAGATCGAAGAGAAACCTAAAAGGTGGCACTTGGTACTCAACGAAGCTTTGTGGGCGTACCGAATGGCTTGTCATGGGTCGACTCAGACGTCGCCATACGAGTTGGTCTACGGGCATCACGCAGTGCTACCATGGGAGTTGCAGTCGGGGTCAAGACGAGTTACATTGCAGAACGATCTGGCTAAAGAAAATTATAAGGATTTGATGATGGATGAGCTAGAGGATTTGCATTTGATTCGTCTCAAGGCCTTGGAAAATATTGAGAAGAATAAGATACGCGTTGCCAAGTACTACAACTCGAAAGTGAGAGAAAAAGGATTCGAAGAGGAAGACTTGGTTTGGAAAATTATCTTGCCAATCGGTACCAAAGACAAGGTATTCGGCAAATGGTCCCCTAACTGGGAAGGGCCTTTTCGAATTCTGAGGCGTGCTCCGGGTAATGCGTACATTCTGAAAACCCTCCAAGGAGAAGAGTTTGCTAGGGCAATTAATGGACGTTATCTAAAGAGATTTCATCCTAGCGTGGAGGTCGGTGCATAACGGAATCAAGGACTAGCGGGCACCGATGGCCGATACAAAATGGTGTCGCCCTTAGCGCAAAAAATGGCCGATAGGTTCTATCGTCCTTAGAACAAAAAAAAAAGCCGACACGGCATGTGTCGCCTTTAGCACAAGAAACGCAGAAATACAGGGCCAAGTGCACGCGGTGCTGTGCAATCGGCTAGATAAATCAAACGCTCAACAAGCGCAGGACAGGAGAACAGATTGTGCGCATGGACATAGCAGAGTAGAACATTGTTCATAGTGGGGAACGTGCAAAAGGTGCAGATCAGTTACCGAACATCCTGTTGATGACCGTCTGAGGATTGGTGACTGCGGCGAGGGCGCGAGCATGATCCTCGTAGGAGTCCAGGAAATCGTCGATTTGCTCGACGTCCTCCGGACATGCCCCGCCGGGGAAGCCAACCGGCGTCACGGAGAAGTCCTCCTCCGTGCGGACCGTTAGCGCCGACAGCCCCAGCGCCACGCCATGGTGCACACCCTGCAGGGCGACCTGCTCGACGCGGCCGTGTACATTGGCCAGGCGCGCCTCGGCGGTGTCGCCCTGGGCGTTCACCCGGTCTGCGACGGCGTTCGCCGCCATCTTCAGGCGTTCCAGCTCTTTAGACAGTGCTATGAACGACGAGTTGAAATGGATCGGTTAAAAGATCAACAAGAACGACCGAAAGCTGATCTAGGATTGGGTGTCCATACCCGTGATTGCGTCGCAGAACTGCCGGCGCTGGTCCTCCCACTCCAGCTGGTCGATCCCGTACTGCTTCGAGACGGCGGCCAGCTCTTCCCGGGACTCGTCCCGCAGCGCCATGAAGTTCAAAGCATCGTTGTGGTTGTAGAGGCCGCCGTCGGAGTCCCGGTTCGGGCTCGCCTCCCAAGGATGGTAGTGGTAGGAGAGGCCGTCAGAGGAGCTCGACGAGCCGGATGGTGGAGACTCTGGCCTCCCTAGCGCTGGAGAAGGCCGGGCATGCCCGCCGGCGGAAGAGATCACGGGAATCCTGTTGGCAAGCAGTAACAGAGTGTGAGCGAGGTTTTCAAGAAACTGCCACAAAGGACGTAAACGTGGAGTCCTACCCGCGCTGACAGAGGCGCCGAGCGCGGCTCCCTTCGGCCTCCTCGGTCGCTGGGCGCTTGCCGCGGTCATCACGGCTCGCCATTGCACTCGGAAAGTTAGGGTTTCCTGGGGCAGAGCAAGCAAGGAAGCCGAGGCGGCGGGAGTACTAAAGGAGCGGATCCAAGATTGGGAGAAGGCAGGCCTCCAGGGACGATTTATGTCGAATATCAACCGACGGATTGGGGTTTTTCTGCTTCCCAAGATGGGCCTCTACAGTAATGGGCTGTGCAGGCAGTCTGAGTGCACTCACGTACGTGCTCGGCGGGGAATAGAGTGCCTGTCTTCGGCAAAACTGCCGATTCAGATGTTCGAGACGAACACTGGCCAGATTGCCGAACAGGTTCACACGATTAAACACGATGTCATCAGAACGGTAACCGATTGGATGCAAAATGCAGATATGTTACAAATGGCCAAGTACTTGGAATAGAGTACACCTTGACTCCGAAAGATCAGTCACAGATTGATTTCAAGAAAATAAAAGGACTTCTTATCCCCATAACCGGAGTCAATTACAAATGAAGGATCAGTTCGTCCATGTCATTCTATTTCTAATCAGAAGATCAGAATCGAAAGAGTCGGCTAAGTCTGTTCCGGCTTCTTTCATATCTTCAACAGAACGTGCTATCCTAAATTCTAGTCCTCGCTCACAAACGTCAAAATGGCGATAGTCGGCGCCAGAATGGATCCGGACGGCATTGAAAGCAAGTGCTGCGCCGTAGCCCATGCCGGCCCTAGAAATGTCAGGAAGGATCCGCTTGATCTCATTCACCTGCCTTAGAGACACCATGCCTGGCACATTGGCTGAAGTAGCAAGGTTGGCAATAGCAGCTTCAAGGGAGTGGAGCCTAGTCTCCAGAGCTGAAGGAAAAAGGGGTCAAGCAGAAGGAAGGAATAAGAAAAGGACAGTTGAGGGATACTTACCGATGGCTTGTTCCCGAAAGGTATCGCGCTCCTGAGAGATTTGAATAATCTCCCGATTCTTCTTTCCTAGATCAGACTGGAGATCTGTAACCTTCTGAGCCAAGTCCTCGGTGAGGTCGTCGCCAGTCCTCCTGAAGGGGAAACAAAATGAGGCATAATTGTCCAAAGCGAAAAGATCAAAGCAGAAGCAACCTTCTCTTAGAAGTGCTGGTGTCGCCGAGCTCGAGACTGTAATGGCTTGCTTGGGAAGACATTTTCCAGTTCAGGGCAAGAGAAGAGAGGGTTTTTCTAGATGAAGAAGCTGAACAGAGGAATTCGGGAAGTTCAGGCCGAAATGGAATAGAGAGGAATTTTTAAGGACCTCAAGTGCATTGGAAGGCGAGTCGGCAGCTGTGATGATTAATGACAAAGGAAGTCGGATGCTTCCAGAGACTCTACAGTGGTGCGAAAAGAAGAAGATGAATTTTAGAATAAAACATTTATCCCAAAAATTAGGGGGCATGTGTTAACACCGAGTTTTCGCACTATGACAAGTGGACCGGCACTATGATAATTCGGCGAACGCCTCCGCTTGAAGGATTCGGCAGACGGCGGATGCGGTCGGCTAACTCAATGTATTCGGCAAGGCTGTGAAAGCGATTAGTCAACAGCGAGCGGATTCGGCAACGTAACGCTACGGTCGGTTACCTCGAGCCAAGTCGGTTTGCGACAAATACGGCATGTCAAGAAGATTCAGCGACGGGAATCTCGTTCATTTTAGCGCGTGCCGGTTATTAAAGGAAGCTTGGAGCAAAAGGCATCATGTTTCTGATAGTTTCCTAATTTATCATTGTAATCGTATCCTTCTAGGACTCAGATAGGTTTCCTGTTTTATCGTTGTAATCGTGTCCTCCTAGGACTCGTAGAACACCAGGGTATAAATATAAACCCTGAGACTATTGTAAATCTGTTCACAATCAATACAACCAACCCCGGCCCCGTGCCGTCTTCGAGTCCAAGTCGTGTCGTCGTGTTCTTCGAGAGGGGCCATCGATCCGTCGACCTCCGTAAGTTCCGGCAACCTTGTTATCATGTCTAGTATCGTGCGGCGGATTTAGATATGGTGCAAGTAGTCTCGTACGTTAAGCTTAGTATCGTGCGGCGGATTTAAGCTTATGACGGGAGGTTTTTGCTTATGCCTTGTATCGTGCGGCGGATTGAGTCATGTGTAAAAATAGTTCTCGGCTCTGTTAGATTTGGCAATCTGATAGATTCATTAAGTTACCTTGTGTTACATGTTTCGCTATGTTTATCTTATCATAACACTTTTGCCCAGTCTAGATACCGTCCGGTTCGGCTCCATCTTTATAGATCTGTTCTGTTCTTTCACGCTTATTATTGAAAGGTCTGTTATGCAGTAGATCTATTGATCGTAATAGCCGAACGGATCGCATCTGGATTGTCACGTGGTGAGGGTTCATGCATGTTAAGTGTGTTTGATCTATGACAAGGCTAGGTGTCGTGCGGCAGGCGCAGGCTTTGGATTAGCTTAGTCATGTTTAGCTTGTATGTTCAGTCTCCATGGATCCCGACTCGGTTGTACAATCGAGATTGGTTAAGTTTCAACTTATATCTAATACATCATGCAAGTACGATTCTCATGCAAACGTGTTCGGCAACCTGTTATTCACATAACTCTGTTCATATTGCCGAATAACCTTTAAACCTGTTGGCAGATAGCTTTCATAGCTATATGTCGTCGTAAGTGGCTTCAGGGCCGTACATCTTGGAACTGTCTGGTCATACCCGGCACGTTCCAGCTTTGTATTTAACAGTTTATCTCCCTTGTTAGTTGCAGGTCAAACTGACTGGCACGCACCGGACTTCTGAGCACCCGGGCCACGATTGAAGCCAGCTTCTCCGGCTTGCCGTGTGCTTGGCGCAGTGCGTCACTTTTTGCGCCAACAACCATTAAACAAAGAGAGTCTACTCCTCCGAAGCGCGAGGATGAGAGGTCTAAACAACCAGTAGTGGCTCAAGCAGCACCTCTGGCACCGAGGACCATTCCTCATAGACCCCAGTGGGCTCCTCCTATTTCACCACCTTCGCAATGGGGTCCTCAAGGAGTTTGGGTACCTTACCCTATGCCAGCACCTATGTACTATCAGCCAGGGTGGGGAATGCCTGTCAATCAGCCTACGAGGGTCTCAGTGTTTGATCGATTGGGTGATCGGCCAAGCTCCAGCAGCATAAGTCAGAATCGGCTGATCACGTCAAGGACTTTGACCGCCCAGGAGACAGGGAAGGCACATATACGACAAATCTATGTGCCCAAAAAGGTGCAAAGTGCTCCCATTGTTTCCCCGACCAAACCTGATCCTGTACCCACAATTACGATCAGCTCTATGGAGGCTCCCATTGTTAATGAAGCCGAGCCGATGGTAATTGAGGAACCCACTCCAGCAAGGGTTCAAGATGCTTCAGCTGGGGTAGAGGTAGAAAAGCCTGTTGAGCGCGATCCCAGATACGCTCAGCCCAGGTGGTGTCCCCTTGGTTTGAGTAAGACTCAACGGAGGAAGTTGCAGAGGGCTCGTTGCAATAAACAGAGGCGAGAGCAGCTCGAGAAAATGAGGGAAGACATATTTAAGTCGACACATCCCATGTTCCCTCAAGGCAAGCAAGGAGGCGAGGGGTTGTTGATGGTCCTTAAACACCTGTTTTACTATCAACATTTTACCCTAAAATTCACCAAAAAGGCATGAAATGTAGTCAAATAGATTTCAAACTAACCAAATTCCACATGTCCATAGATTTTTATTTGAATGCAGGAATTTGGACCAAATTTGGACATTTGAACCACCAGAGGCCAAACCCACTCAGCAGGGCCCAATTGGGCCTTAGGGGGGTGGCGCCCGCCACTTGGGTTGGCCCAAACCATCCCCCTGCCACGTCACTGATCCATGTGACCACCCCAAGGCCAAATCTTGGCCCTTGGTCACTAGGTCGGTTTGATCGGAGGGCTACGGAGGGGAGTGGCGTGGATCATGACCTAAGTCGGTTGCTAGGACATGCAACCGACCTCCAAACCGCCTTGGACAACCATTTGGAGGCCGTAGGATCAGTGATGATGCATCCAACGGCCAGGGGACTGGCGGCCGCCAGTAGGGGGTGGTGCCCGCCACCTGACCTAACCCTAGGTCGGTTGGCTGCCCCCTATAAGTACCCCCCTCACTCCACAAGGCTATAAATACCCCCCCGGAGGCATCACTTCTGAAGGACCGAGAAAGCACAAACAAGGCGACCAGAGGGGGGGTGAATGGGAGCCAATCAAATTTCTTCCAAAACTTTGGCCAAGTGTCCCAAAATCAACCCCGAAAAGCACGGACCCAAAACGTGATGCTCACGACCCTTGGAAGAGGGTGGATGATCCCTAGGATCACAGCGGAGCACCACAAAGCGATAGCAAAACAAACGCCAAAAACACCGGCACAAGTTTGCCCCTCAAAAACCAAGTCCCGAACGTAGATAGACGGCTACGTCGAGAAATCCCCAAATACCGATGCTGACAAGTAGCAAAGATATCTAGAGAGGTTCCTTGGTGAACTCTAGGGTCAAACGAGAAGTCCGAAAACCAAGCGCAAAAGCCGGGGCGAAGATCGCACTAAAAAACAGGCTTCAGGCGATTCCCGGACTGTCCGGCCCTGGGGTCTCGGACTGTCCGCGCCTGCTGCGGACTGTCCGCGCTCTGGTGGCGGACTGTCCGCCGGTGAAAACCCCAAAAACGCAAACTTGCTGAAGTCTGCTGGACAAGTCCCGGACTGTCCGCGGACCACAACGGCGGACTGTCCGCCGGTCATGTGAACAGTTCCCGGCCGAAGAACACAGCCACTGGTCAGGCTGATCCCCGACGCCCGGACTGTCCGCCGGTCAAACCACGGACTGTCCGCGGGTGTCCAGAGAAGGCGATTTTGATCGCCCTTCTCTCAAATCTCTCCGAATCCAATCCAAATCAAAATCCCAAGTTCCCAAACTTGGAGAAGATGATCACGGGGTAGTTAGGAGACTATCCCCAAGAAATCATCCGCTCAAATCGAGTCAATCACCGGGAAATCAAAAGGGAAGGTGAATGAACGGAAAAAGCGCCACAAAAACGAAATCAACCCGATCTACTTGTTCGTAAGGAGTTAGATAAATTCCTTCAGTGGAAATGATCTCCTTTCAAATACAAACAAGTTGATTCAAACGGATTTCGCAAAGACGCACCAGAGAGGGAGATCGAGTGACGGGAAAATCGCGGAGAAACGAAGAACGCGAAGAACACAACGAACTCGAATCAAAACGCGAATCGACACATCGATCTTGCACAACAACGGTGAGGATACGGCCTCACTTCCTCAAATCAACAGTACACAGAGGCAAGTCTCTCTGCGGATCTCAGCTAGCTACAGCAGGGGATGGGAGAGCAGGAAACCCTAGAAGCAAAAGAGCAAATGACTGAGATTAGGGGAGGAGGGTGTCTCCCCGACTACTTATCCTAATTCTAGTCTAAGTACAATTCCTACTCTACCCCTCTCTACTCTAATTACAGAGCGAACCAGCTAAACCCTAAGGTTATTCTGGACCAACTCGGTGGTAGGTGTATCCGACGGCCACGCCCGCACAACTCGTCCGCGTTGCCTCCACGCAACCTTCCGATTGCCGCCACGTGCCGCCCTCGCTCTGCACCCCCGGTTTTGTGGTCCAAACCGGGAAACCAGCCTTTTCTAGCTACCCCCCGGTTTTGAGGCCCAAACCGGGAAACCAGCCCACCAGCATCTGAGTTTTGAGGCCAAACTCAGCAAACCCTCAGAGCCTAGGTTTTGAGGCCCAAACCTGGAAACCGTCCTCAGCCCGAGTTTTGTGGCCAAACTCGGAAACCCTCAGCCCGAGTTTTGTGGCCAAACTCGGAAACCGTCCACGCCCAGGTTTTGAGGCCCAAACCTGGAAACCGTCCATCCGATGGTTTTTCTCTGGCTCTACCACCAAACCAAAGCTGTAGAGGGGATGCACCGCCCGTGCACCCCGTCCACCGACATGTGTCCCCAGGTCCTCGACCCGAGCAACACCGTGCCCCGCAAGTCTTCACTTGTCGCTGTCCCAGGCTGCCAGCCACCACAGCTGATCCTCAGGCACTCTGGTCCCTCAGTCCAAGCCTCACGTCCGCCCTTCACCGCTCGGTTCATCGGCATGGCACGTTCGCCGCACGGCACGCCCATCCTTCACCGCACCCGGTCCGTCGGCACGACCCATCCATTTGAAAAAGTTTAAAACCTTTGGATGCAGCAAAAGCCAAGAGTATCCTAATAGCCTCCAAACGAGCTACAGGAGGAAAAGTCTCCTCAAAGTCTATCCCCTCCTTCTGACTATAACCCTTGGCCACAAGACGCGCTTTGTTCCTCACAATGTGGCCGTCCTCTCCTTGTTTATTTTTGAAAACCCATTTTGTCCCTATAGGATTACAGTTAGGAGGAGGAACTAGAACCCAAACCCGATTTCTCTCAAAGTTTTCTAACTCCTCATGCATGGCATTGACCCAATCCGGATCCGTCAAAGCGTGTCCAACATCTCGGGGCTCAAAATTAGCAACAAAAGCAGAATGAGCGAAGTGAGAGATGTGTTGTGACCTGGACCGAGTAACCCGTTCGTCGATGCTGCCGATCATCTGCTGAGGCGGGTGCTAGCGCTGAATGTGTCATGGCGCCTCCCGAGCTGAAGTAGCCTCCCCCTCAACAGCAGCTGGTGCCTCCCCAGGTACAAATGGTACCGCTTGGGGTGGCGGATCCCACGGCCCCCAGGAGGAAGAGGTGTCGGGGCCGTGAGTCGTTGTAGAAGCCGCTCTTTGCGGCACGGCAGGTGGAGGGGGTGCTGGATCATCCATACCCTCAGCACCCTCGTCCTCGTCATCGAAAAGAGGCTCACCAACCTCATGATCACCTGCACGCGCAAACCGAGAAGAAGGACAAACGAGAGTCTCGTCGAAGGTGACATCTGATGTCTCCATGACTCGGTTAGTATCAAGGTTAAGTACACGATATGCGCGAGTGTGAGTGCCATAACCCAAAAATACACCGTCAGAAGAACGAGACTCAAATTTGTCCAGGTTGCCTTTCTTCAATATAAAACAATGGCAACCGAAGACTCTAAAATAACTTACCTTGGGCTGTTTTCCAAAACGCAACTCATAAGAAGTCTTTTTCAAGAACGCTCTCAGAAAAATGCGATTGGAAATATAGCACGCAATATTCATAGCTTCGGCCCAATAACGCCTAGGAGTCCTATGCTCATCGAGCATCGTCCTGGCCATCTCAACAAGGGTCCGATTCTTCCTCTCTACAACACCATTTTGAGGCGGTGTGTAAGGGGAAGAAAACTGGTGCTCCAAACCCAAAGAGTTACAAAACTTCTCAAAATCCGAATTTTTGAATTCGGAACCATTATCACTCCTAATGGCTCGCATCGAGTTCAAAGGGAACTCGTTCTGAAGACGCAAAATTAGATTGCGAACAAAGGAGAAAGTCTCGGCCTTCTCAGCTAAAAAGAAGACCCACGAATATCTCGAAAAGTCATCAACAACAACAAGCACATACCACTTCCCCCCAACCGAGCTCACCCGAGCCGGACAAACAAGGTCCATGTGCAAAAGCTCTCCAGGGCGCTTGGTCATGACCTGAGTCACTGGATGGTGGGGAGCGGCAACCATCTTCCCGTGTCTACAAGAGTGGCAAACAAGATCCTTCTCCATATGCAACTTGGGCAATCCTCGGATTAGGCCAAGTGAACTAAGCCTTGCAAGCAAGTCGAAGCTCAAATGTCCAAGTCTCCTATGCCACTTCCAAAGATCGGAGGAGGAAGGTCCAGCCACAAGACAACGAGAAGTACCAAAAGACTCCGAGAAATTCGCACGAAAGACTTTTCCAAAGGGCAAAATCAAACACACAAGATTGCCCTGAGGATCCAAAATACGACTGAGATTCGGTTTAAAACGAATCTCATAGTCGTCGTCAAAAAGTTGCGAAACAGAAAGAAGGTTAAAATGCAAGTTAGAAACAAGAGCAACATCATGCAACACAAAGTGCTCATTAACTCGCACCGACCCGTGAGACAATACCTTACCTTTGCTATTGTCGCCGAAGGTTATGTACTCCTTTCCGGCAACAGGACTAAGGCTGGAGAACCACTTGGCGTTTCCGGTCATGTGCCTCGAGCAACCGGAATCCACCAACCAAATGTCCTCCAACCGTTTTACCTACATCAATAAAAAGACATAGGGTGAGCATACGGTCCAACACTGGGGTTAGTGGAATAAGGGGAAAACCAGTGTTGGGCCGGCTGCTCAAAAGAACGGTCAGTGTAAAAACCATTCCTAGACTGTCTACGAGGATAGCGATCACCACGCACAGGAAAACGTGGTCTGCTGGGGAAGAAGCGCTCACCACGATACTCCAAACGCGGTGGGGGAAAGCGCTCAACAAAACCTCCGCCACGGGGTCCGTAGCCTGCAAAAGCAGGACCCCGTCGGGCACGCTCTCTACGAGGCCTAGGCCTAGCAACTTGAGGCACTGCGCCTCTAGGCCTAGCATCTCTCCTCGAAGCTCTCTGCTGCCTAGGCCTGGGGACTTGAGATTCTGGACCTCTGGGCCTAGCAGCTCTCCTCTGGACGTCCGGCACATGCACACCATGGAAAGGGTGGTACATGTCCGGGTTGTCCATCTCCCTAGCACGGCGCCTCTCTCTCTTGCGCTGAAAGCAGAACTCACTCAAGTGACCATCCCTCCCACAGAAGTCACACTGGTACCTCACCGCGCGCAAAGGGGGTTGTTGGTAGGCAGGGCTGTGGGTATGGTTCACTTTGCCCTTCTGTAGCAAGCACTCCTCCTGAATGGGTGGCATTGTGTCAAGCTTGTTCTTGAGGTGGTTTGGCTTGGGTGCCCACACTTGGTTCTTGGGCGGAGCTCTCGGGGGTTCCTCAACCACCCCATCCTTGGTGGTAGGCTTAGCAGGCTCTTTGGGTGGAAGCTTGGTAAGTTTGGGAGTAGTGGTGGAGTTGGGCTTCTCACTCGAGTTCAGACCACTCGACTCTCCAATCTTCCCAAAAGCAGAAAGATCAACACCCGGAGCAAAACCTACACCTGGAGCTCCAGCAGCTCGCTTGAATTGGGAGATCATCATCCCGAGCTGCGGCTCACCACAAGAGACCCATGACAAGATGGTCCGAAGGTATGTGTTTTCTTCCTCGGTTTGCATCTTACCATGCTTGACATTCGCAATCTCCATCTCCAAACCCTCGCACAAAGCGCACCTAGTCACACAAGTGCTACCCGAGCTGGCCTTCTCAAGAGACTCAATCTTGGCATTCTTCTCTGCCAACTCGGTTTGCAAGCCAGGACAGGTCTTGCAAGCACCTAGCAAAGAGGGTCTGGCCCTCAGCTCATCCAGCTCTCCAACCAACGCAGCATACTTTCCTCTCAAAGTGAGAAGATCAGTCATGTGCGTGGTGCACGACTCACACTCAACCTCCTTCGACACGACCACGGTGGACCGAGCGAACTCAAGCTCCTTCACCGTGTCCTCCCACTTCTGCCTAAACTCCTTTCGCTCTCTAGCAGCACGCCTAAGTAGTTTATCTTGGCTAAGGAGAGCAGCAGTAAGTTTCTCAACCTCGGCAGAGAGATCATCGTAGGTGAGGGATACCTGGGAGGTGTCGTCGTCGTCGTCGTTCCGAGGGGTGTGCTCCAGCTCGCCTCCGACCTCATCACCAAGCGCCATGGTGCAGAAGCCGTCGTCGTCGGCGAAGAAGCAGAGACCGTTCAGCTTGTCCTCGATCCTCTTCTTCTTCTCGGACTCGTCATTGCTTGAGCAAGCGGAGTCGTCATCCGAGCCGTCGACGTCGCTGAGCGTGGCGAAGAACGCACGCTACTCAGCCTGGGCCTTCTCCATGTACTTCTTCTTGATGTACTCCTTGTCGAAGCCGCCCCTCCGCTTGTGCCTTGCGGGGACGTACTTCTCCTTGCGCTTGCCGGAGTCGTACTTGTGCCCATGATCGCCCTTCCCCGAATGCTTGTTCTTCTTGGGGCAGTTGGCGATGAAGTGGTCGGGGTTGCCGCAACCATAGCATCCTGAGCGTCCTCCTCCGCGGCGACGGTTCATGCGGTTGTTGTGGAACCGCGTGAACCGGTTGGCGAGCATTGCCAACTCATCATCCCCCAAAGACTCAAGCTGGTCCTCTGTGACAGAAAAGAGAGACGAAAGAGCAAAGCCAGCAGAAGGGTTAGCAGAAGAACCAGAAACCAAAGCCATAGTCGGGCCAGAAGGATTCTCATAAGAAGCCCTCGACATGGCGTCAATCTCACTAGACTTGAGCTTACTAAAGAGCTCGTCGCAAGTGAGGGTCTCATAGTTAGACGATTCGATGATCGCCTGGACCTTTGAGTCCCACACCGACCGATCAAGAGTGTGCAAAAGCTTCAAAGCCCTCTCATGATCGTCAAAAGGCAACAGCTCCTTGTTCGCTCTCATCTTGTTGACAATGACCTGAAAGCGAGCGAATAAACTCTCTATGCTCTCGCCAGGCATATGTCGAAAGTTCTCATACTCCCGCTTGTGCGACTCATAGAGGCGAGATTTGACTTGAGAAGTTCCCTCATGAAAGCGCATGAGGGTCGCCCAAATCTCGCGAGCCGTGGGGAGATGAGAAACGCGATCGAACTCAGACATGCTCAAACAGGAGAACAAGGCGTTACGTGCCCGACTATTGGCCTCGTGCTCATCGATCTGGAGCTGAGTGACACGAGCAGCCAAGACAACGTAATTGTCCCTGTTGCAAATCTCCCAAACAGAAGAGCCCATGCTCTGAAGATAGGCCGACATGCGTATCTTCCAATACGCATAGTTCGTCCCATCAAAAAACGGCGGTTTGCCCACGCCGCGATCCATGTCGCCTTCTGTGGATCTGGAACCGGCTAAGGTGGAAGATCCTAAACCCGCTCCGATACCAATTGAAGGACCGAGAAAGCACAAACAAGGCGACCAGAGGGGGGGGGGTGAATGGGAGCCAATCAAATTTCTTCTGAAACTTTGGCCAAGTGTCCCAAAATCAACCCCAAAAAGCACGGACCCACAACGTGATGCTCACGACCCTTGGAAGAGGGTGGATGATCCCTAGGATCACAGCGGAGCACCACAAAGCGATAGCAAAACAAACGCCAAAAACACCGGCACAAGTTTGCCCCTCAAAAACCAAGTCCCGAACGTAGATAGACGGCTACGTCGAGAAATCCCCAAATACCGATGCTGACAAGTAGCAAAGATACCTAGAGAGGTTCCTTGGTGAACTCTAGGGTCAAACGAGAAGTCCGAAAACCAAGCGCAAAAGCCGGGGCGAAGATCGCACTAAAAAACAGGCTTCAGGCGATTCCCGAACTGTCCGGCCCTGGGGTCCCGGACTGTCCACGTCTGCTGCGGACTGTCCGCGCTCTGGTGGCGGACTGTCCGCCGGTGAAAACCCCAAAAACGCAAACTTGCTGAAGTCTGCTGGACAAGTCCCGGACTGTCCGCGGACCACAACGGCGGACTGTCCGCCGGTCACGTGAACAGTTCCCGGCCGAAGAACATAGCCACTGGTCAGGCTGATCCCCGACGCCCGGACTGTCCGCCGGTCAAACCGCGGACTGTCCGCGGGTGTCCAGAGAAGGCGATTTTGATCGCCCTTCTCTCAAATCTCTCCGAATCCAATCCAAATCAAAATCCCAAGTTCCCAAACTTGGAGAAGATGATCACGGGGTAGTTAGGAGACTGTCCCCAAGAAATCATCCGCTCAAATCGAGTCAATCACCGGAAAATCAAAAGGGAAGGTGAATGAACGGAAAAAGCGCCACGAAAACGAAATCAACCCGATCTACTTGTTCGTAAGGAGTTAGATAAATTCCTTTGGTGGAAATGATCTCCTTTCAAATACAAACAAGTTGATTCAAACGGATTTCGCAAAGATGCACTCGAGAGGGAGATCGAGTGACGGGAAAATCGCGGAGAAATGAAGAACGCGAAGAACACAACGAACTCGAATCAAAACGCGAATCGACACATCGATCTTGCACAGCAACGGTGAGGATACGGCCTCACTTCCTCTAATCAACAGTACACAGAGGCAAGTCTCTCTGCGGATCTCAGCTAGCTACAGCAGGGGATGGGAGAGCAGGAAACCCTAGAAGCAAAAGAGCAAATGACTGAGATTAGGGGAGGAGGGTGTCTCCCCGACTACTTATCCTAATTCTAGTCTAAGTACAATTCCTACTCTACCCCTCTCTACTCTAATTACAGAGCGAACCAGCTAAACCCTAAGGTTATTCTGGACCAACTCGGTGGTAGGTGTATCCGATGGCCACGCCCGCACAACTCGTCCGCGTTGCCTCCACGCAACCTTCCGATTGCCGCCACGTGCCGCCCTCGCTCTGCACCCCCGGTTTTGTGGCCCGAACCGGGAAACCAGCCTTTTCCAGCTATCCCCCGGTTTTGAGGCCCAAACCGGGAAACCAGCCCACCAGCATCTGAGTTTTGAGGCCAAACTCAGCATACCCTTAGAGCCCAGGTTTTGAGGCCCAAACCTGGAAACCGTCCTCAGCTCGAGTTTTGTGGCCAAACTCGGAAACCCTCAGCCCGAGTTTTGTGGCCAAACTCGGAAACCGTCCACGCCCAGGTTTTGAGGCCCAAACCTGGAAACCGTCCATCTGATGGTTTTTCTCTGGCTCTACCACCAAACCGAAGCTGTAGAGGGGATGCACCGCCCGTGCACCCCGTCCACCGACACGTGTCCCCAGGTCCTCGACTCGAGCAACACCGTGCCCCGCAAGTCTTCACTTGTCGCTGTCCCAGGCTGCCAGCCACCACAGCTGATCCTCAGGCACTCTGGTCCCTCAGTCCAAGCCTCACGTCCGCCCTTCACCGCTCGGTTCATCGGTATGGCACGTCCGCCGCACGGCACGCCCATCCTTCACCGCACCCGGTCCGTCGGCACGACCCGTCTCAACTTGACCTTCACCTTGCCCTCGATCACTGTCTCCGTGCTCGGCACCTGCACAACACAAGCCAAAGACCCTGCGATCAAACCCGTTGACAATCACTCATCACTCAGAGACTCGGCATACACCCATGTATCCGCAACTTCATTCATATCCCAGATATCCCATGTCATCAACAAGACCACACCAAGAAGCAACACAAGCAAGTGAGAGTTAGGTTAGAAGCTCAGAGAGCTTAGGCAAGTAGGTTAGCTAGTAGAGAGAGTATAGCTCTAGTGCCCTCGCTATAGCGCGGCTCTTAGTTTAGCACAGCTCAGCCTAAGTTCTTGGTAAAAGGAGCGTAGAGCTTGCTAAGAGAGAAGCGGGTGCGAGCGACTGGCATCGGAGGTCGGTTGATTTCCCGACGTCTCTAGTCTGGTTTGCTCTCTTGTATCTCAGGTATATTTATCTTTATCTCAGTATTACTTTAAGCATTACTCTCAGTATTACTTTCAGTATTACTTTATCAAGTACCTTGAGTGTGACCTAGCTATCCTACAGTTCAATTCACTTAGCCATAGTAGTTAATCTCTAGTGAGCTTAGTGTTTGATCTTTGCCAATAGGTTGCTTAGTTAGTTTAGTGTTTATCTTATTAAGTCAAGTATTTGCTCTGACGTCTGCAAGGGTGTCTCTATTCAAAGCTAGGATAGAGATAGTTAGAATATAGTTAAGCGTGGTGCTTAGTTATAGACTTACCTTCAGATACGGCTGGACCCCTGAATAGCTGTGGTAGCAAGCAGGTGGTGACAACCCTGTGCGCCTTGAATTCCACCACGTAGTTGGCCCAGTTTAACAGTAAGACTCGTTGTGCTAGCGTTCTACCTAAGTAAGTGGTAAAGGCTAGTACGCCTCGATACTTGATAAGATAGGAATAAAACTTTACTCAACTTAGTTGCTTTATTGACTTTTGCCTGCCTTGCTTCGTAACTATCTTGCTTCGTAACTATCTTGCTTCGTAGTTATCTAGCTCTGTGGTTATCTAGGAGTAGTTAGTAGTTAGTTATCTTTAGTTACCCTTAGTTACCCCTTATCTACCTATCCATCCACCTTACCTTAGCCATCCATTTCATCCCTACCCATCCACCCATATACTCTTTCTAGCCTTCTCCCTTCTCCTCTTTTCTCTTTTCTCTTTTTCGACTCTCATCCCCTCCTTGACTCGACTCATACACCACCCTAGCCTTCCCTTGGGATCAAATAAATCGACACCTGGTACTCCCAGGCGAAGTGCTACTACGATAGTTCTGTGTGCTTGCAGAATCTCCTCCTGGTAGATTGCATTCTCGCTAGGTAGCTCCTACTAGTGTCGGGACTGACAACCCCGCTTGGCATTAGTAGATAGCTACTTTAGTTACCCTATCCTAGGTGTAGCTAAGAACTACCAACAAGCATTTCTGGCGCTGTTGCCGGGGAAGGCAATCGGTGTATCGGTTGAGTCTGTGTCGAATTTATCTTCGCTTAAGCTTCCGCTTAGCGAATCCCATCTTACCCCATTCTTTCTTTCTTTAGTTCTTCTTATCTTTTTCCTTCATCTTCTTCAACTTCTTTCTTTCTTATCTTGTTCTATCTTCACGATGGCCAACAAGACCATTCGTGAGTTTTCTGCTCCTTCTGCCGCTAATGTAGCAATAGGACCAGACGTGATCGATGCCGACCTCAATTTTGAGTTGAAACTGGCTCTAATCACGATGGTCCAAGCTAGCCCGTTCTGTGGCAAGGCTCATGAGGATGCCAATGCTCACCTCCAACAATTTTTGGAGATTTGCGGCACCTTCACCATTAAGGGGATAACCCAAGAAGCCATCCGTCTTCGTCTCTTTCCTTTCTCTTTGCTAGGAAAAGCGAAGCAATGGTTCTATACCGATCGCAACGCTGTAGACACATGGGACAAGTGTTCCAATGCTTTTCTCGCCAAATTCTTTTCTATGGGCAAGACGAATGCTCTTCGCAACAAAATCTCCAGCTTTACGCAACAAGCCAAGGAATCTATTCCCGAGGCTTGGGAGAGGTTGCAAGAGTATGTCGCTGCTTGTCCGCACCATGGTATGGCGGACTGGCTATTGATCCAGAACTTCTACCATGGCCTAACCCCTCTCTCTAGAAGCCATTTGGATGCCGCCGCCGGCGGTGCATTCTTTTCTCTGAATGTTGCAGATGCTAAGGCTCTCATAGAGAAGATGGTGTTGAACCAAGGATGGAATGACGAGAGACTGCAGCCCCGTGAGCGAGGTATGCATTCCCTTAAGGAAGCCGACATGATCGTGGCCAAGATGGACCTGCTGGCAAAGAAGCTGGACAACTGTGAGAAGATGAACCGACAAGAGAGTGTCCAATCTCTGGAATTCTACATGACTTGTGAAGTCTGTGGAGAAACCGGACATTCTGGGAGCCACTGCCCCGAGCTACATGAAGATTTGAACTTCATCAACAACAATAACGGTTTCCGTCAACAGAATCAAGGATGAAATCAGCGTGCAAATTCTCAAGGTAACAATTCATTCCCCCCGCTCTAATTTTCATAATTCTGATGATTTCTCGTTCTTAAAGAATCTAGTCTACTCTCAAGGTAGAACTACTGAATTTTTGAATAAGAAATTAATGTCGAATGATAAAACCCTTGAGAATATAAATGCTAAATTGGAAGATTTCTCATCTGCTCTGAAAAATCAATGAAGCTTTAATAAGATATTAGAAACCCAATTAGCTCAACTTGCTGCTATCATACCATCTTTTGAAACTGGCAAAATTCCTGCTAAACCTGACATGGAAACTACAAATATGGTTGAAATAAAGTATTTTAACTATTATGAAGATCAAACCATGACTGTTAAAAAGGGTGATCCTGGTAGTCCCATAATTAGATGCTCAATCTTTGGTGAAATCTTTAAAAATGCCATGTGTGATTTAGGATCGAGTGTGAACATTTTATCTAAACATTTCTATGAAAACTCATTCTTTCCACCCATGTCATCCACATCTACCTATGTTGTGCTAGATGATCAATCCACTTGCTATGTAGAAGGAATAGTTAATGATTTACCTGTTCATATTAGAGGTTCATATGTTCCTGCTGATTTCATAATACTAGATATGGGAAATAGGAAAGATTTTCCTCTAATCTTAGGTAGACCCTTCTTGAACACTGTTGATGCCTGCATATATGTGGGAAGTGGTAAAATTCAAATGACATTAGGAGGGAGGAAGGAAATATTCTCCTTCTCCCGAGGCCCCGCATATGCCGCTAACATGCAGGAAGCAAAATCCATTCGTACCAAGAAGAGACGCCCAAGAACAAGGTGGAGCAGAAAGAAAGAACCACCTACTGAGTTGTGTGATTCACATGACAAAGGAGAGGTGCCAAAAGAAGAAGAACCCGATGGAGTACTAAGAGAAGAAGTACCCAAGAAAGAAGATCCACCTGATAAGGATGAAACTCCATAGACCTAAGGTATGGTTTTGTTTTTATTTTTCCCTTCAATTTTCCCTTTTTTGAATAAATAACATATGTCATGCATGCAACTAAAAAAATATCACCAGTTATCATTAGTTATATGCATAGGTATATGTTAACTTAGTTAGAACAATAAAATATCAAAATAGGATAGTTTCCCTTTTCACAACATTAGATAGTTTCCCTTTTAATAAAATGAGAACAAGAGCTCCGACCGAGAAAGATGAAGGCCCTTCACCAAGCAAGAAGCCAACTTGGGGGAGACTCCCGCTCCAATAAGGTATGTCTCAAAGCCTACACTTTACATTCAGTTCTTAAATTCTATATCTTTTGAATGTCACATGCTTGCCTAAATAACCACTCTATGAATAAAATTGATAAAATCTACTTAAACAAGTTGAAACCTGAATAAGATTTGAAATATGTCATGCAAATGCTATTGTTATGGTTTGAATAACTGGTCTTATCTAAGTTGTAGCTTTTGTGGGTTGCACTGTTTTAACTGAAATCATGCTTAGTGAGTAAAGTTAGTAAGAAATGGAGTAAATCTTAAACTTGCTAAAGTGAAATTAGGACCTAATCTGGAGGATTTCTTTTAAAAAATCATGAAACCTTGCTAAAAGTTTCTCCTGATTTTATCCCATCCCCCCACCAGCCAAATATTTGTTAGTCATTAGTCAAAACCACAAAGAGCTTTGTTTGTGTTGTGCTTTGTTAGACTCATAGATCTTAGTAGAGAAGCTTATCATATCTTTTGAATCAAGATTCACACACCACCCACCATAAATTGCCTACTCTCCACTTTGAAGTTTGCAACCACCAAATAAATTGCTTATTCTCTACACCGGAGATATGCAAACCTTGCCAAATATCCCATTGCTAGCCTTATGCTATTCCTACCTGGGAAAGCATTTCTCTCTCTTCTCCCTTTTTCATTTCTAAAATCCTTTCCTATAGATATCTGGGGAAATCTAGAGCTAAGAGAGAGAGAGAGAAAAATGAGCAAAGTAGCTCAAGAAAGGACTATGTCCTGAAAAAAAAGTGAGCAAAGTTGTTCAAAAGAGGACTATGTCCTAAGAAAATGTGAGGACACATCTTTTGTCTACTCACTATGTATCCAAAAAAAGAGAGAGAATTATCATTAGCACTAGACCCCAGAATTAACTAGAAATGATTATGAAATATCTCTCTATACACTTCCACATAACCACACATGCACATCTTGATCAATTTTTATGATTTGCTGCTCCTTATGATCTGAGTGTCTAGCTTAGCAATAAACATCAGGCAATTGCTCATGGTTCTTAGCCTACCTATAACTCCACATATCATTCTTTAGAATAGGAGAGGCTACATTTTGGCCTAGAGTGAGGATTTAAACACCATTGAGTGATTGAGTGAATCCTGGAGGACTTAAGCAAGTTGTTATCTTTTGAAAACCTTGAAAAACCTCCAAACAGAATCCTAGTCAAACCTAAGCAAGATAAAATTTTCCTATCTACTGCTTTACTTCACTCTTGCATGTTTGAAGTGAAAAGCTATAAGCCCCCACTTGCTATGATTAATGATATATGCTAAGTTATTTCTCACTATAAATATGCACTTGCAGACATCTAACGGACCAGGATGTCAGAGATATCATCTATCGATGATTACTCTGACTAATCCAGGATGGCTTTAGAGATCCGAAGACTTGTAACGAAGTGTACTTGGATTAGGACTCTAGTTTGTAACTTAGCCGAGTTGTAAAAGGAAGTCCTGTAATTAATAGGACTCCAATATTGTAACCGGCTAGGACTCGGTCCGCGCTAAGGTTCACCCGGACATATAAGGGGAACCGGGCGCAGGCTCTAGATCATCGAACATTGAATCATAAGCAATACACAATGCACACGCCGCACTGGACGTAAGGTATTACGCTACTTAGCGGCCTGAACCAGTATAAATCGCTGTCCCTGTGTAATCGTCGAGTCCTACGAACGTCGATCCCCACCGAACAAATCGTCTGAGATTACTCAAGACGAGTTGCTGGTTAACAAACACCGACAGCTGGCGCGCCAGGTAGGGGCTTTCGGCGATTCGACGATCAAGAGCCCGGCAAACCACGACAACATGTTCTCGGCGGGGTCAATTTTCGTTTTTGGCTCATGGACTTGCATTGCGGATGATCAAGGAAAGCTGCACAGGCAGCTTGATACTGAATCAAAGCTGCAAGCCACGCCAAAGACAAAAGATCTCGTCCAGAGCCTAGCAAATCTAGCAATCCAAGACCCGCAGAACTCTGGGGACCATACAGAGACATCCGACTCCTACTCCAACTCGATCCCTGAAGAAAAGGACCCGGATACCTGCTATGGCTTCACCTTCGGGCTACGAAACTCTGCTGAAAACTTTCAGGACCTGATTGGTGCAAAATTCAAAGAGTATCAACAGATACCTTTGACGGGAGCTCAACAAGGACTCGTTTTCAGCTCTACCAAGGAGGGTAACATTGTCCATTGGCCAATTCAGCCTGCCCCGGCTAGACTGGTTGGCACAATTGACCAGCAACTTCCATATCAGCATGGACATCAGCTCCCTTTTGAGGAACACGACTCCACAATGGAACTAATCTCCAGCACTTCTACTTTGGAGTCAGTAACACCGGGATCATCAAACTAGAGCTACACTCGTGAAATCTTCATGGCGGGGCATCAGTCATCTCTACGACCACCAACCCCACCAGATGTCTTTCAAGACGATGAAACTCTGAGTATGATCTCTGATAATGATCCGGAAGGACCCGGGGAAACCGAGTCCTTGAAGGCTGAAAGAATCCGGAGGAATCAAGCTAAGGAAGCCCGCAGAAGGCGAGCAACTCACCGCAAGGAAGCTGTAGATCGCTACAATGCACGACTAGAAGAATACAACACCCGGAGGCGTCTGGAAGCAGAGGCTGAGCGTCAAGCTCGCACTGAAGAGAATCACTCCCAGGATGATCTTAACAGACGGTGCTTTGATTGTTCTCGCAACCTTGAACCCGAGTTCATGAGGGTCGCCGGCCATAAAGTCTTCCAGACTCCCTATCAAAACATACTAGCTCTAGCTACGAGATGGGAGCCAAGACCACCACCGCACCCCTGATGAAGAGCGACGACTGGTCATGCTTCAGACTACCGCACTCCAACTCCGAGGGCGGAATCTTGAATCCCTAGCTGACGAGCAAGCTTCATCTCACCCAAGCCAGAGGCGGCCGGTTCAAGAACGACTCGGTCGTATCCCAGCAAGGAGCCGTCTGGGCCACCGAGTACCCGACCAAGCTGAGGGAGGAGCCAAATCTTCATACAGAGGAGTCGCAGTTGCAGCATCCGATGCAGTTGATCGCTTCCCCTGCTTTTCCCAAACGCTTCGAGCGGTTTCGTTCCCGCGAAAATTCAAACCGAATTACTCAAGTACGACGGGAAGATAGAACCTAAACGGTGGCTCAGGCTGTATGCTCAAGCAGTCGAGCTAGCGGGTGGAAGCAACGACGTCAAAGCACTCTACCTCCAATGGCTCTAGAGACAATGCCGCTTGCTTGGTTTGACAGGCTTAAACCCGAGTCCATCGACTCCTGGGAACAACTACATCGTATCTTCGTTGAAAACTTTGCTGGTGTCCCAGAGAGATCAGATCCCCGGACTAAGCTCAGAACCTGCAAGCAACAGAAAAACGAATCAATGCAGGAGTACTATAGGCGATTCTCAGAAATCCGCTCTACAGTATCCGACATTACAGACAGAGAAGTAATTGACCTTTTTGGCAACGGTATTTGTGAAAGGTACAATTACAAAGATTTCATCAAGCAGGACCCGACCACCGCTGACGAGTTCCATCGGGCTGTAAACTCCATGATGGCGACAGAGGAACGCACACAGGAACGCTTCCCCAATAGAAACACGTAAGGTGATCGAGGAAACAACCTGAGAGGCAACCAGGCACCACAACAAAATACCCGGAAAAGGGCAGGAGATAATACTGTTGCTGCCATGGAGCCTTAGAAGAAGGGAAACAAGCCATTCACCTTTGATGACTTACTCGACGGACCCTGCCCTTTCCATCCGAAAGGTGGACATCAAGCAAGGCACTGCCGACAGCTCAAGGAGCGAGGTTTGAACTCCGACTTCAACAAGAACAAGAAAGACAAAGGCAAGAAGACAGCTGAGGATCCTCAACAGGACGCCGGTGGCTTTCAGCACCCCAAAGGAACTATTAATGTTATCTTTGAGGGAGTAACTACCAGTGACAACAAGAGGCTTCAGAAGCTTTCCCTGTGAGAGATCATGTCCACCGAACCAGCGACACCCAAATACCTCGACTGGTCCGAACATCCGATTAATTTCTCCAGAGCAGATCAATGGACCAGTGTTTCCAATGCAGTCCATTACCCGCTAGTTTTGGACCCCACGGTCGCTGGATATACACTTGGGAGGGTACTCATCGATGGCGGAGCAGGACTCAATGTTATCTTTGCAAGCACCCTACGAAAGATGAATCTAGATCTCGCAACCCAGCTCACACCATCAACCGCTCCTTTCTACGGCATAGTACCTGGAAAAGCGGCTGTACCACTCGGAAGGATTATACTACCCATCACTTTTGGAACTCCGATCAATTACAGAACGGAGTACATCAGTTTTGAGCTAGCTGACTTCGAATCATCGTATCATGCCATATTCGGGCGACCCGCTATTGCCAAGTTTATGGCAGTACCCCACTACCCGTACCTCTTATTGAAGATGTCGGGTCCCAAAGGAATCTTAACCTTTAGAGGCGACTTGAAGCGGTCATTTGATTGTGACACAGAGGCTGTCCAAATCGCTAAAAAAGCTCAACTCACCCTGGAAGTACAAGAACTCGCTCAGATGGTGCTTAATACCAAGCCTGGAGATTCAAAAATCCCAACAAAGAAGGCGGGTACTATTCAACCATCAGCAGAAGTCTCCATAAAAGCCATTGACCTGGAAACCGGTGATCCTTCCAAGACAGCGGTTATCAGTGCTCACCTATCCGAAGAATAGGAACTCGCGCTCACCAAGTTCCTTAGAGCAAACGAAGACATATGTGCTTGGAAACCAGCAGACATGCCTGGGGTCCCAAGGAACTTGGCTGAGCACAGATTAGAGTTAAAGGAAGGCTCTAGACCTATCAAGCAAAGATTACGACGATTTTCACCAGAAAGAAAGAGGCAATCAAGAAGGAAATAGCCAAGCTACTCGCGGCCGGATTCATCAGAGAAATCCTCCACCCCGAGTGGTTAGCTAACCCAGTGCTAGTCAAGAAGAAGAACTCTGCTGAGTGGCGCATGTGTGTCGACTACACAGACCTCACAGGCATTGTCCAAAGGATCCCTTCGGATTACCAAGGATAGACCAAATAGTTGATGCCACCGCAGGCTCTGCCTTACTCTCTTTTCTGGATTGCTACTCCGGGTACCATCAGATTGCCCTCAAAGAAGCAGACCAACCCAAGACATCGTTCATTACTCCTTTTTATGTCCTTTGGACTAAAGAACGCGGGGGCTACTTATCAACGTGCCATCCAAGATTGCCTGGGTGATCAGATTGGCCGCAATGCAGAAGCTTACGTTGATGATGTAGTCATAAAAAAACAGGATCCGACTACCCTGATATCAGACCTAGAGGAAACCTTCAACCGATTACGTGCGTATCAATGGAGACTCAATCCAACCAAATGCGTCTTCGAGGTACCCTCAGGACAGCTACTCGGATTCCTCGTTAGTCATCGAGGCATCGAGGCTAGTCAAAAGCAGATCATAGCTATCATCAACATGAAGCCGCCTACCTCTGTCCGAGACGTTCAGAAACTCACCGGGTGCATGGCTGCGTTAAATCGATTTATCTCACGGCTCGGAGAAAAGGGATTGCCTTTCTTCAAATTGCTTAAAGCCGGCGACAAATTTCAGTGGACGGATGAAGCGGACAGAGCTTTTGAACAACTCAAAAGCTACCTTATCAATTCACCCGTACTGACACCACCGGAGTCCAGGGAACCGATGATGTTGTATATCACAGCTACCACACACGTTGTCAGCACAACAATCGTGGTGGAGCGCAAAGACGACAAGCACATCTACAACACCCAACGACCAGTTTACTACATCAGCGAGGTACTATCTGACCCGAAGGTCAGGTACCCGCAAGTACAAAAACTACTCTATGCTTTACTCATATCCTCAAGAAAGCTGCGGCACTACTTCGAAGCTCATGAGATCACGGTAGTCATGGATTTTCCTTTAGGAGAAATCCTTCACAACCGTGATGCTACTGGAAGGATTTCCAAGTGGGCAGTTGAATTAGGGGCACTCAACATCAAGTTCACTCCGAGGAAAGCTATCAAGTCTCAGGCCCTAGCTGATTTTGTCGCCGAATGGACTGAAATACAGTAGACTAGAGACAACGCTACTCCCGATCATTGGAAGATGTACTTCGATGGGTCCCTAAAACTCGGAGGAGCAGGAGCCAGAGTCCTTCTTGTATCACCGCTGGCGAACAACTCAAATATGTTCTGCAAATATTGTGGCCAGCCACCAACAATGAAGCAGAATATGAGGCACTGCTCCACGGACTTAAACTAGTAGTCACTTTGGGCATTAAGCGGCTATTAGTCTATGGCGATTCTTCCATGGTCATTCACCAAGTTAATAAAGACTGGGACTGTGCCAAGGAAACAATGAACGCCTATTGTGCTGAAGTACGCAAGCTGGAAAAACACTTTGCAGGACTGGAACTCATTCATGTTACCCGGGATCTCAACGTGGTAGCAGATATACTCGCGAAATTGGGTTCTGACAGAGCACAAGTTCCTAGTGGTACCTTTGTACATGAGTTATCCAAGCCTTCAATCCAAGAGAAGGAGGAGTTCGAGCCAGAACCCGCAACCCAGGTCCTGTCTCTAGCACCCGACTGGACACGAGTTTTCATTGATTACTTCAAAGAACATAAACTGCCAAGCGACAAAACTACAACAGAGCAAGTCACCAGGCATAGCAAAAACTATGTTCTAGTCGGGGATAAGCTGTATCGACGCGGAGCTTCATCAGGGGTCCTCCTCAAGTGTATTACACCAGAAGAAGGCAGGGAAATCCTGAATGAAGTCCACTCTGGGTCCTGCGGTAATCACGCAGCTTCAAGGACACTAGTCGGAAAAATCTTCAGGTCAGGATACTACTGGCCCTCAGCTTTAAAAGACGCGGAAGACTTAGTCCGCCGCTGTCAATCATGCCAGTTCTTTGCCAAGCAACAACAAGTACCCGCACATGAACTGATATGCATCCCTCCGTCATGGCCCTTCTCATGCTGGGGACTTGATATGGTGGGCCCTCTCAAGCGTGCCCCAGGCGGATTCGAGTACATCTATGTCGCAATTGACAAGTTCAGAAAATGGATCGAGTACATGCCATTGGTCAAATTCAATGCTTCCAAGTCAGTCCAATTCATGCAGAGCATCTTTCACCGCTTTGGAATACCGCATAGAATCATCATTGATCTTGGGCCCCCCTTTACGGCTATCGAATTCAAGTCATGGGCCAGCAACTGTGGAATCAAGATAGATTATGCATCAGTTGCTCACCCTCAGTCCAATGGCCAAGTTGAAAGAGCAAACCCCCTGATTCTCGCCGGATTAAAACCAAGGCTATTTGACCTCCTAAAAGATCACGGCAGAAAGTGGGTTGAAGAATTGCCTAAGGTAGTCTGGGGCTACGAACACAACGAAGTCGGGCAACAGGCCAAACACCTTTCTTTCTGGTATATGGCACTGAAGCAATCCTACCGGCTGACTTAATCTGGAACTCCCCATGAACGGAGCAGTACAACGAGGGCTAAGCTGATGATACTAGGCGGTTAGAAGTCGACAGCCTTGAAGAAGCCCGACTAATCGCACTCTTTCAGTCAGCAAGATACCTTCAAGGGATGAGGCGCTATTATGATAAGAACGTCCATCACCGCACCTTCCAAGTAGGCGACATGGTGTTGAAGAAAATTCAGAACACCGTTGGACGTCACAAGCTCATGAGTCCATGGGAAGGTCCTTATATTGTATCCAAAGTAACAAGACACGGGTCATTTGAGCTAGTCACTGAAGATGGATCTCCACTGCCAAATTCATGGAATATTGAGCACTTGAAGAAATTCCATACTTAAGGGCTACGCTACAATTCTGATTCAGGGCAATTGTATTTATTAGTCGGATATTATAAAGTTTGAAGTTCATACGACATAAGAACTTTTATCCAGGCTATTTTCTACACCTCATCACGACTATTCAGTCGCATAACAGTCTCTGCAATAGCAGGGCTTACCTCCGACTAATATATAATATTACTCGAATAGATTGGTTCAGCGGAAACCACACTTGAGTTACGAGCTTCGAGCTCAATACAACTCACAAGGCAGTACGGCTTAACACCCGGCTATCAGCCTATAGCGAATATGGAATCCACCATAGTGGAGACTAGTTCCTATTAGGCGTAACAAGGCGGGATAGTACTCACCCTGTTACATACATCCTGGGCAGAGGTCCACTTACCTTCGCACCCAAGCTGCGATCCCCAAGAGGATACGATCCACCCTGAAGGAACCAACATTACGGTCCTTCAAGAGGCGCCTGATCAGAATTATCCCTTGAACAAGGGTACTAAGAGTAGTACTCGGGCAAGACTAAGTTCTCTACACAATGATTAGAGAAATGAAGTCACACGACCCAAACTAAAGTGCTAGCGAGCACTGATGATAGACTCGTCTAGTTAGACGCCGGTCATACATCCACAACAATAAACTCAACCCATTGCAATAAATTTGCCGCAATATGGAGTTGGACATATTTGCAATTCACAAGATTCAAAAGTAACCAATATTTTTGATATCTTATAATAATTGTTTTTCAGGAGATACAAGCTGCAGAGACTGAGGAGTGTCTAGACTACTCTACAAGATCTAATATCTGGGTAACCCCCCTCCGCGGCGGCCTTCACCTCCTCTTGCATGCCGCAAGGTCCTCGTCGCCTTTGCCCTCAGGAAGAGTCATCAAAGCTGAAGGACCGTGAATGCAAAAGCAAGGCGACCAGAGGGGGGGGGGGGGGTGAATGGGAGCCAATAAAATTTCTCACGAAACTTTGGCCAAGTGTCCCAAAATCAATCCCCATGAGCTACTACCAAAAACGTGATGCCCACGACCCTTGGAAGAGGGTGGATGATCCCAGGGATCACAGCGAGGCACCACAAAAACTTCCTCACCCAAGTTCACGCAAGTCAACTAGTGACGGGATGGGTTTTGGGTAACCTCCAACCTCCCCCGAGCAACGCGAGGGGGATTCAGGCTATTTTGTAAAGCGGGAAGCCCAAATTCTGTAGAGCACGAAGTTAGGAATCCAACGCCACAAACGAATCACGAATCGAAAGACGAACGAACAAACTGCGGACGAAAACGCGTCGAACTGGATCGACCGGACTCTGGCCAGCGTCCGGTCAGCAGGGACCGGACGCGTCCGGTCAACAAAAATCGGCTCTGGACCTTACTGTTCGCGACCGGACTCACGAGTACGGAGCGTCCGGTCGAGAGCAGTGCGTCCGGTCAGAACGAACAAGCACGATGAACAGTGAAAGCGATGCGTCCGGTCAAAACGTGAACGGAGCGTCCGGTCAAAGTGAAGAACACGGCTACGTGCTGTTCATCGACCGGACTCACGGACCGAGCGTCCGGTCACCCCGACTGAGCGTCCGGTCGACTCGCAGCAGCCCCGTTCGTCCACCGATTTGCCTCTATCTCACCCAAAACAATTCCTCTAGGGATCAAACTTGGTGAGATGAGTCACAAGGAGTATAGTGAGCTATCTTTAAGAGATCATGGCTCGAACCTATCTCCAAAACGGTGAATCGAAGAATTTCGGGGAAGGAAGAAAACTTGACCCGAAACTAAAAATCGATCGATCTCCTAGACCGTGGGTTTGAGGATGATTCCTTCGATGGAAAGAAGTGCCTCACGATCTAGAACAACTTGGTTCAAACGGATTTGCAAAAGATGAACCGAGCAAAGAGATCAAGCGACGGAAAATCGTGGAGAAAAAAAATTCCGCGAAGAACACGAACACAACGGAAATCACAGCCACGAATTGCAAGCCGAAGCGCAAACACACGCTACGACAAGGAGGATACGGCCTCCTTTCCTCAAAATCAACAAGTACACAGAGTTCTTGGTCTCTCTGTGGATCTCAGCTACAGCAGGGGATGGGAGAGCAGGAAACCCTAGGTGCAGGAAGCAAATGAGATGGCTGAAACTGAAATAACTGAGATAGGGAGGAGGGTGTCTCCCCTGAACTACTTATACTAACCTAGACTAAGTCTATTTCCTACTCTACCCCTCTCTAAACTAATTACAGAGCGAACCAGCTAAACCCTAAGGCTATTCTGGTCCAACCCGCGGTGGTAGGTAGATCCGACGGCCACGCCCGCTCGAACCGAAGCGTTGCCTCGACGCAACCTCTGGATCGCCGCCACGTGCCGCCCTCGCTCTGCACCCCCGTTTTGTGGCCCAAACCGGGAAACCAGCCTTTTCCAGCAACCCCCGGTTTTGAGGCCCAAACCGGGAAACCAGCCTCCAGCCTGAGTTTTGTGGCCCAAACTCAGAAACCCGCAGCGCCCGAGTTTTGAGGCCCAAACTCGGAAACCGGCCCATCGCCCAGTTTTGTGGCCAAACTCGGAAACCGTCGCGCCCAGGTTTTGTGGCTCAACCTGGAAACCGAGCAGTAGTTTTGAGGCCCAAACTGGAAACCGTCCACCCCGTTGGTTTTTCTCTGGCTCAACCACCAAACCGGCTGTAGAGGGGATGCACCGCCCGTGCACCCCGTCCACCGACACGTGTCCCCAGGTCCTCGACCCGAGCAACACCGTGCCCCGCAAGTCTCCGCTCGTCGCTGTCCCAGGCTGCCAGCCACCACAGCTGATCCTCAGGCACTCCGGTCCCTCAGTCCAAGCCTCACGTCCGCCCTTCACTGCTCGATACATCGGCATGGCACGTCCGCCGCACGGCACGCCCATCCTTCATCGCACCCAGTCCGTCGGCACGGCACGTCTCAACTTGACCTTCACCTTGCCCTCGATCACTGTCTCCGTGCTCGACACCTGCACAACACAAGCCAAAGAACATGCGCATCAAACCCGTTGACAATCACTCATCACTCAGAGACTCGGCATACACCCATGTATCCGCAATCTCCCCCTTGATGAGTGCATTGTCAACTACACACACAAATCATAAAATGAAAGAAGAAGGTAGGAGGAAGGAGAGAAGAGAACTCAACCAAATGACCCAAAAGCATAGCAAAGCCGAAGAAGGTCAAGTGGAAGAAGCGAGAACTTGGTCCCCAAAGACATGGGCAACGGCTCGACGCGACCAAGCAAAGCAAAGCTAGCCCTCAAGAAGAGGTAGAACAGGCTCAACACCGCTAGCAGAAAACCAATTGAAAATCGGAGCTAAAAAATGGCAAAGTGCTAGTCCCTCAAGATAGAGGCACAGAGGCTCAACACAACTAGCACGAAAACCACTCCGAACCAATTGAAAAACAATCGAAAAGTCTTCGAACCAATCGAAATCAAACTCGATGCCAAATGAGGAAAATGTTTGCTAGTCCCTCAAGATAGAGGCAACGGCTCAACACAACTAGCAAACTCCCCTCGACAAGTGCAAGCAACCCGGGACTCCCCCTTAGGTCCAAAAGAGAAGAGCATAAAGATCTGAAAATCTCCCCCTTAGCAAAAACTCCCCCTTAATTGAACGCCAGGAGACATATGATTTGCAAAAACTCTCCCCCTTAGTTGAAAATGCACTTATCAAGCACAAACTCTTCCCTTGAGCCACAAAACTCCCCCTTCTAAAATGCATATGAAGTCAGAAATGCAAGTTAGCAGCTTCAGGCATATAATCAAAGAGTGCAAAAATGCTCTAATCGGTATAGCTCCAATGGCACAACTAAGCACTCAAATAGCGAAGGCTCAAACTGATCACACATACGAAATATGAAGCATATGAGCAAGTGAGCAGTTTTTAGCCAAAAAGATAGTCACCATCAGAATAGCACTACACATGTATAGATAGGAATCCAGACAAGTGCTAAACATGTATACAAGGTGAACTACCCCTAGCAAAGTTCAATCATCATGCATAGGAATGAAGCATATACTTGTGATTTCATTTTTATATTGGAGTTGCAGCGGTGAAGACTTCACAAGTTCAATTATTTAGCATGTGATTGCGAGAGGTTGAAAGCTTGTCTTTGCCTAACTTTTCAACCGAGCGAAGCCTATGCCGAAGCAATCAGAAGCTTGAAGCTACGGTTTCGGTCATACACTACACGGCTCAAGTTTAACTCAAAGTGCAATGAGAAACAGTCTCGATACCATGAGGTGTTGACAAGCAATCCCATCTCGATCTTTTCAATTCACTAAAACTTGGTTCAAATTTTATACATGATATGAACAGACCAAGCAAGTGAATGACTCATAACTAGAGACATAGCAACCTAGCATATATGAAAAGCACGAGTGAACTCAACATATCCTACACATGCTAGTTGCATATCTCAATGGTGAACATTTTCAGATTGTAAGTTATTAAGTAAATTCACCATTCCAAAATAGCTCAGCTCATAACATGTACTAGTGATCAGGAAGAGCATAAGCTACAAGCATCCATATAAGCATCGGAGCATACTAAATAGAGCATAGTTACATTCTAGTGATTATAAACATGAAGCTCAGAATGTAAATGCGTATGCTAAAATGCAAAAGAAAAGAAAGACAAAAGAGTCAGTCAATATACAAGATCCAAAATGTTTCCCCCATCTAAAAGGGGAAACACACACCAAGCTCACCCCTCAACCGATTAAAGGTTGATTCGTCTAAAGGCTTGGTGAAAATATCAGCCAGTTGATGATGAGTATCGACATGGCGAAGGTCGATATCACCCTTCTCCTGGTGGTCTCGCAGAAATGAAAGCGCACATCAATGTGTTTGGTCTTCGAGTGAAGCACGGGGTTCTTAGCAACGCTAATGGCACTCGTGCTGTCACAAAGCAAAGGCACGCGAGAAAAGCTCAAACCAAAATCACGCAAAGTGGCCATCATCCAAGTAACTGGGAACAGCAGCTAGCCGCAGCAACATATTCAGCCTCCGTGGTAGACTGAGCGACACTAGACTGCTTGCGAGAAGACCACGAAACAAGAGAAGAACCAATAAATTGGCAAGTCCCAGAAGTGGACTTGCGCTCAATACGACAACCAGCAAAATCGGCATCGGAATAACCAAAGGAGAGGGTGGAGGAAGCAGAATACCAAATCCAAACTCAGGCGTGAAACGAAGGTACCTGAAGATGCGCTTCACACGCCTGACGGTGAGAGGTGCGCGGCGACGCCTGAAAGCGCGCACACAGACACACCGCGAACTGGATGTCCGGGCGTGTCGCCGTCAGGTAGAGGAGCGACCCGATCATGCTGCGGTACTCCTTCTGGTCCACTGCTTCTCCATCCACATCTGCATCCAGGGCAGTCGTCGTCGACATGGGTGTTGGAAGAGGCTTGGCCTCACCCATATCGAACCGCTTCAGCAAGTCCTTGGTGTACTTGCCCTGGTGCACAAACGTCCCCTCTCGGGATTGCTTATTTGCAACCCGAGAAAGAATGTCAGCTCGCCCATCATGCTCATCTCGAACTCCCTGCTCATAGTATCTGCAAACTTGGCAACCAAGCGTGAGAAGAACCACCGAAAATGATATCATCCACCACGTAAATCTGGACCAAGAGTGTGTCTTTGCCTTGCCGGAGGAGAAAGAGCGTTTTATCTACACATCCCATTTTAAAACCCTTAGCAAGCAAAAAGGTTTTCAACCTATCATACCAGGCTCTAGGGGCTTGTTTCAAACCATATAAAGCTTTATGAAGTTTAAAGACATGGTTTGGAAACTTGGGATTTTCAAAACCGGGGGGTTGCTCAACATAAACCTCCTCCTCTATGTAGCCGTTTAAGAAGGCACTCTTGACATCCATTTGAAAAAGTTTGAAGCCTTTGGATGCAGCAAAAGCCAAGAGTATCCTAATAGCCTCCAAACGAGCTACAGGAGCAAACGTCTCCTCATAATCTATCCCCCTCCTTCTGACTATAGCCTTTCGCTACAAGCCGGCCTTGTTTCTAACAACGTGGCCATCCTCTCCTTGCTTGTTTTTGAAAACCCATTTTGTCCCAATAGGCTTACAGTCAGGTGGAGGTGGAACTAGAACCCAAACCCGATTTCGCTCAAAGTTTTCTAACTCCTCATGCATGGCATTAACCCAATCCGGATCCGTCAAAGCGTGTCCAACATCTCGGGGCTCAAAATTAGCAACAAAAGCAGAATGAGCGAAGTGCGAGATTTGCTGTGACCTGGACCGAGTGACCCGTTCGTCGATGTTGCCGATCATCTGCTGAGGCGGGTGCTGGCGCTGGATATGTCGTGGCGCCTCCCGAGCTGAAGTAGCCTCCCCCTCAACAGCAGCTGGTGCCTCCCCGGGTACAAATGGTACCGCTCGGGGTGCGGATCCCACGGCCCCCAGGAAGAAGAGGTGTCGGGGCCGTGAGTCGTCGTCGAGGCCGCTCTTTGCGGCGCGGCAGGTGGAGGGGGTGCTGGATCATCCATACCTTCAGCACCCTCGTCCTCGTCATCAAAAAGAGGCTCACCAACCTCATGATCACCTGCACGCTCAAAACGAGAAGAAGGACAAACATGGTCTCGTCGAAGGTGACATCGGATGTCTCCATGACTCGGTTAGTGTCAAGGTTAAGTACACGATAAGCTCGAGTGTGAGTGCCATAACCCAAAAACACACCGTCAGAAGAACGAGATTCAAATTGTCCAAGTTGCCCTTTTTGAGTATAAAACAATGGCAACCAAAAACTCGAAAATAACTCACCTTGGGCAGTTTGCCAAAACGCAACTCATAAGAAGTCTTTTTCAAGAAAGCTCTCAGAAAAATGCGATTGGAAATATAGCATGCAGTGTTCATAGCTTCGGCCCAATAGCGCCTAGGAGTCCTATGCTCATCAAGCATCGTCCTGGCCATCTCAACAAGGGTCCGATTCTTCCTCTCTACAACACCATTTTGGGGCGGTGTGTAGGGGAAGAAAACTGATGCTCCAAGCCAAGGCGGTTACAAAACTTCTCAAAATCCGAATTTTTGAATTCGGAACCATTATCACTTCTAATAGCTCGCATCGAGTTCAAAGGGAACTCGTTCTGAAGACGCAAAATCAGATTGCGAGCGAAGGAGAAAGTCTCAGTCTTCTCAGTCAAAAAGAAGACCCACGAATATCTCGAAAAGTCGTCAACAACAACCAAAACATACCACTTGCCACCAACCGAGCTCACCCGAGCCGGACCAACAAGGTCCATGTGTAAAAGCTCTCCGGGGTGCGAGGTCATGACCTTAGTCACTGGATGGTGGGGAGCGGCAACCATCTTCCCATGTCTGCAAGAATGGCAAACTAGATCCTTCTCCATCGAAAGCTTGGGCAATCCTCGGATTAGGCCAAGTGAGCTAAGTCTTGCAAGCAAGTCGAAGCTTAAATGACCGAGCCTCCTATGCCACTTCCAAAGATCGGAGGAAGAAGGACTAGCCAAAAGACAGCGAGAAGAACCAAACGACTCCGAGAAATTCGCGCGAAAGACTTTCCCAAAGGGCGAAATCAGACATACAAGATCGCCCTGAGGATCTAAGATGCGACTAAGGTTCGGTTTAAAACGAATCTCATAGTCATCATCAAAAAGTTGCGAAACAGAAAGAAGGTTAAAATGCAGGTTAGAAACAAGAGCAACATCGCGCAACACAAAGTGCTCATTAACCCGCACCGTCCCACGAGACAATACCTTACCTTTACTATTGTCGCCGAAGGTTATGTACTCCTTTCCGGCGACCGGGCTAAGGCTGGAGAACCACTTGGCGTTTCCGGTCATGTGCCTCGAGCAACCAGAATCCACCAACCAAATGTCCTCCAACCGTCTCACCTACATCAATAAAAAGACATAGGGTGAGCATACGGTCCAACACTGGGGTTAGTGAAGTAAGGGAATACCAGTGTTGGGCCGGCTGCTCAAAAGAACGGTCAGTGTAAAACCATTCCTAGCCTGTCTACGGGGGTAGCGATCACCACGCTGGGAAAACGTGGTCCGCTAGGGAAGAAGCGCTCACCGCGGTACTCAAACTGCGGTGGGGAAAGCGCTCAACTAAGCCTCCGCCACGGGGTCCATTACCTGCAAAAGCAGGCCCCGTCGGGCACGCTCTCTACGAGATCTACGCCTAGGAGCCTGGGGCTCAACTGCTCTAGCGTCTCTCCTCGGAGCTCTCTCTCTGCCTAGGCCTAACAAACTGAGGTGCTGGACCTCTAGGCCTAGTCTCCCTCCTAGGGGCTCTCATCTCCTGCCTAGGCCGGGGACCTTGACGTCCGGACCTAGCAGCTCTCCCCTGAGCCTTCGGCACATGTCCACCATGAGCTGGATGGTACATGTCCGGGTTCTCCATCTCCCGAGCACGGCGCGCCTCTCGCTTGCGCCGGAAACAGAACTCGATCAAGTGACCATCCCCCCAGAAATCACACTGGTACCTCACACGCACGCAAAGGGGGTTGTTGGTGACCAGGGCTGTGGGTGTGGTTCACTTTGCCCTTCTGAGGCAAACACTCCTCTCTAATGGGTGGCATAGCATCAAGCTGTTCTTGAGGTGGTTTGGTTGGGTGCCCAAATTTGGTTCTTGGGAGGAGCTCTCGGGGTTCCTCAACCACACCATCTTGGTGGTAGGCTTGGCAGGCTCTTTGGGTGGAAGTTTGGCAAGCTTGGGAGTAGTGGTGGAGTTAGGCTTCTCACATGGATTCAAACCACTCACCACTCGACTCTCCAATCTTCCCAAAAGCAGAAAGATCAACACCCTGAGCAAAACCTACACCAGGAGCCCCAGCAGCTCGCTTGAATTGGGAGATCATCATCCCGAGCTGCGGCTCACTACAGGAGACCCATGACAAGATGGTCCGAAGGTATGTGTTTTCTTCCTCGGTTTGCATCTTGCCATGCTTCACATTGGCAATCTCCAGCTCCAAGCCCTCGCACAAAACACGCACCTCGCCACTCCAGTGCTACCTGAGCTGCCTCCTCAAGAGACACAATCTTGGCATTCTTCTCTGCCAACTCAGATTGCAAGACGGGACAGGTCTTGCATGCACCCAGCAAAGAGGGTCTAGCCTTCAGCTCATCCAGCTCTCCAACCAACGCAGCATACTTACCTCTCAAAGTGAGAAGGTCAGTCATGTGCGTGGTGCACGACTCACACTCACCTCCTCCGACACAACCACGGTGGACTTGGCAAACTCAAGCTCCCTCACCGTGTCCTCCCACTTCTGCCTAAACTCCTTGCGCTCTCTAGCGGCACGCCTAAGCAACTTGTCCTGACTAAGGAGCGCGGCAGTAAGCTTCTCGACCTCAGCAGAAAGCTCGTCGTGGGTGAGAGATACCTGGGAGGTGTCGTCGTCGTCGTTCCGAGGGGTGTGCTCCAGCTTGCCGTCGACCTTCATCACCAAGCGCCATGGTGCAGAGGCCGTCGTCGTCGGCGAAGAAGCAGAGACCGTTCAGCTTGTCCTCGATTCTCTTCTTCTTCTCGGACTCGTCATCGCTTGAGCAAGCGGAGTCGTCATCCGAGCCATCGCTGCTGAGCGTGGCGAAGAACGCACGCTGCTCAGCCTGGGCCTTCTCCAAGTACTTCTTCTTGATGTACTCCTTGTCGAAGCCGCCCCTCCGCTTGTGCCTCGCGGGACGTACTTCTCCTTGCGCTTGCCGGAGTCGTACTTGTGCCCATGATCGCCCTTCCCAGATGAATGCTTCTTCTTGGGGCAGTTGGCGATGAAGTGGTCGGGGTCGCCGCACTCATAGCATCCTGAGCGTCCTCCACCGCGGCGACGGTTCATGCGGTTGTTGTGGAACCGCGTGAACCGGTTGGCGAGCATTGCCAACTCGTCATCCCCCAATGACTCAAGCTGGTCCTCTGTGACAGAAAAGAGTGAAGAAAGTGCAAAGCCAGCAGAGGGGTTAGAAGAGCCAGAAACCAAAGCCATAGTCGGGCCAGAAGGATTCGCATAAGAAGCCCTCGACATGGCGTCAATCTCACTGGACTTGAGCTTACTAGAGCTCGTCGCAGGTGAGGGTCTCATAGTTAGGCGATTCGATGATCGCCTGAACCTTGGAATCCCACACCGACCGATCAAGAGTGTGCAAAGCTTCAAAGCACGCTCATGATCGTCAAAAGGCAACTGCTCCTTGTTAGCCCTCATCCTGTTGACAATCACCTGAAAGCGAGCGAATAAACTTTCTATGCTCTCGCCAGGCTGATGTCGAAAGTTCTCATACTCACGCTTGAACGACTCGTAGAGTCGGTTTTGACTTGAGAGGTGCCCTCATGGAAACGCATGAGGGTGTCCCAGATCTCCCGAGCCGTAGCAAGGTGAGAAACACGATCAAACTCACCCATGCTCAAACAAGAAAAGAGAGCATTACGGGCTCGGCTATTGGCATCGTGCTCATCGATCTGTTGCTGAGAAACACGAGCAGCCAAGACCACGTAATCAGCAGAGTTGCAAATATCCCAATAGAAGCACCCAAACTCTGCAGATAGGCCGACATGCGTATCTTCCAATACGCATAGTTCGTCCCATCAAAGAACGGCGGTTTGCCCACGCCGCGATCCATGTCGCCTTCCTGTGGATCTGGAACCGGCTAAGGTGGAAGATCCTTAACCTGCTCCGATACCAATTGAAGGACCGAGAATGCAAAAGCAAGGCGACCAGAGGGGGGGGTGAATGGGAGCCAATAAAATTTCTCACGAAACTTTGGCCAAGTGTCCCAAAATCAATCCCCAAGAGCTACTACCAAAAACGTGATGCCCACGACCCTTGGAAGAGGGTGGATGATCCCAGGGATCACAGCGGGCACCACAAAAACTTCCTCACCCCAAGTTCACGCAAGTCAACTAGTGACGGATGGGTTTTGGGTAACCTCAACCTCCCCCGCAACGCGAGGGGATTCAGGCTATTTTGTAAAGCGGAAGCCAAATTCTGTAGAGCACGAGTTAGGAATCCAATCCACAAACGAATCACGAATCGAAAGACGAACGAACAAACTGCGGACGAAAACGCGTCGAACTGGATCGACCGGACTCTGGCCAGCGTCCGGTCAGCAGGGACCGGACGCGTCCGTCAACAAAATCGCTCTGGAACCTTACTGTTCGCGACCGGACTCACGAGTACGGAGCGTCCGGTCGAGAGCAGTGCGTCCGGTCAGAAACGAACAAGCACGATGAACAGTGAAAGCGATGCGTCCGGTCAAAACGTGAACGGAGCGTCCGGTCAAAGTGAAGAACACGACTACGTGCTGTTCATCGACCGGACTCACGGACCGAGCGTCCCGTCACCCGACTGAGCGTCCGTCGACTCGCAGCAGCCCCGTTCGCCACCGATTTGCCTCTATCTCACCACCCAAAACAATTCCTCTAGGGATCAAACTTGGTGAGATGAGTCACAAGGAGTATAGTGAGCTATCTTTAAGAGATCATGGCTCGAACCTATCTCCAAAACGGTGAATCGAAGAATTTCGGGGAAGGAGAAAACTTGACCCGAAACTAAAATCGATCGATCTCCTAGACCGTGGGGTTTGAGGATGATTCCTTCGATGGAAAGAAGTGCCTCACGATCTAGAACAACTTGGTTCAAACGGATTTGCAAAAGATGAACCGAGCAAAGAGATCAAGCGACGGGAAAATCGTGGAGAAAAAAGATTCCGCGAAGAACACGAACACAACGGAAATCACAGCCACGAATTGCAAGCCGAAGCGCAAACACACGCTACGACAAGGAGGATACGGCCTCCTTTCCTCAAAATCAACAAGTACACAGAGTTCTTGGTCTCTCTGCGGATCTCAGCTACAGCAGGGGATGGGAGAGCAGGAAACCCTAGGTGCAGGAAGCAAATGAGATGGCTGAAACTGAAATAACTGAGATAGGGAGGAGGGTGTCTCCCCTGACTACTTATACTAACCTAGACTAAGTCTATTTCCTACTACTCTACCCCTCTCTAAACTAATTACAGAGCGAACCAGCTAAACCCTAAGGCTATTCTGGTCCAACCCGCGGTGGTAGGTAGATCCGACGGCCACGCCCGCTCGAACCGAAGCGTTGCCTCGACGCAACCTCTGGATCGCCGCCACGTGCCGCCCTCGCTCTGCACCCCCGGTTTTGTGCCCAAACCGGAAACCAGCCTTTTCCATCAACCCTCGGTTTTGAGGCCCAAACCGGGAAACCAGCCTCCAGCCTGAGTTTTGTGGCCCAAACTCAGAAACCCGCAGCGCCCGAGTTTTGAGGCCAAACTCGGAAACCGGCCCACGCCCAGGTTTTGTGGCTCAACTGGAAACCGTCGCGCCCAGGTTTTGTGGCTCAACCTGGAAACCGAGCTCCCAGGTTTTGAGGCCCAAACCTGGAAACCGTCCACCCGTTGGTTTTTCTCTGGCTCAACCAACAAACCGGCGTCGTAGAGGGGATGCACCTCCGTGCACCCCGTCCACCGACACGTGTCCCCAGGTCCTCGACCCGAGCAACACCGTGCCCCGCAAGTCTCCGCTCGTCGCTGTCCCAGGCTGCCAGCCACCACAGCTGATCCTCAGGCACTCTGGTCCCTCAGTCCAAGCCTCACGTCCGCCCTTCACTGCTCGATACATCGGCATGGCACGTCCGCCGCACGGCACGCCCATCCTTCATCGCACCCAGTCCGTCGGCACGGCACGTCTCAACTTGACCTTCACCTTGCCCTCGATCACTGTCTCCGTGCTCGACACCTGCACAACACAAGCCAAAGAACATGCACATCAAACCCGTTGACAATCACTCATCACTCAGAGACTCGGCATACACCCATGTATCCGCAAAAGCAGACAAGTCAAAGGACGGTAGATGAAGCCGCAGTGTCGCCATCAGGCCTTGCACCACGGAAATCGACATATCTTTGATGTATTTGCCAGTCGTCCAGGTGCAGCCTTGGCCCGCTCAATCAAAGTCTCCTCGACTCCTGCTGGCGCCGGAATCATGTTGAGTAGGGGCTCGACAAGCATGCTCCAAGGCCTTCAAGGACTCCGCCGACTCCTTGTAGACTCCAAAGCCTGCAGAAGGTCCCGGTCAACACCCTCACGCATCAATTTGGCCTCTTGAAGAGCACTCTGCGCGTTAGCAAATACCTCTTGAAGCTCCGCCTGCTTCCGATTGAAGGCGTTCTGCCACCTAGAAGCCAGCTTATTTGCATCTGCATACAAAACAGTCAGTTATCATGTCATCCGACTAATATTATGGAGCAGAATGACACAGAAACTCCAAGTATACCTTCAAGCTACTTTTGAGAACTCTTCTTGAGCTCCTTCAACTTCTGTTCCATGGCAGCGAACTTGGATATCAGCCCAACCTCTCGGTCGTTAGCAGCGTCACGCTCCGCTACCACTTCCTTGAGGTTGCCTTGGAGTTCATTAATGCGATTATGCAAAACCTGGGTGGCTACCTTCTGACTAATTTGGTCCTGGGCAATATAGTCCCGGAGCTCCTGGTTTTCACGAGACAGCTCCTGGCAGATCCGGGTGACTTGATCTCTAACCTTGAAGTCAAAGGACTACAATACAATAATATCGTGAGTACTCAGATGAGTTTACAGTATAACAAGAAGAGATTGAGACTCTTACCTCAACAAATTGGTGAAGAGCTTCAAAAGAAGCCCTCACCTGATGCCTCAGCTCCTTCAGCCGAGTAAGATCTAGGTCATACCCGGATACGTCAAGAGTAGCTCCTTGGCGCGAGGACTCGGGTGCATCTAAAGATCCTCCCTACTGACAAGCTGAGCCTTCTGCATGTATATCCGTCAAGACCATGTCCAGGGTAGGTTCGTCCAGCTGTCGTGTACGAAAAAACTAGTCATTCCACACTCGGTCAAACTCCAATTGAGCGGGAGAACGAAAGATGGAGTACGGCCAACCAACCTGAGGCAATGGAAGAGCATCCACGTCAGGAGCGGCTTCGACCTGAGACTTGGACGCAGAGGAGTCAGGCAGCGGATCTACCTGACTAAAGGTCGGCGGCACGCTGGAGTCATCCTTGGCCAGCGGCTCCGACTCCTCCACCGCCTGAGGATCAGGAACGACACTCGAGGCTGTTGCATCTGGTTTTGCTTTCCTACAAGCAGACAAGTATTAACGTCAGTATCAGAACTCTGTGTGCACTCTACAAAGCAGAACACTTACTTCACGAGCTTCAGCGGCTTGGGTAGCTTCAAGAGAGGCTGTTTCAGAAGAGGGTCTGAAGCCGGAGATTCTTCAGGGACCGCGCCGCTTGAAGTCCCTTGAGTAGTTCCAGCACCTGATAATAGTGACATATATAAGACAAGAGATCATCAACACTCAAAAGGACTACAAAGTACTCGGGTTTTCCCTTACCAGGAGCACCCGGCTTATAGTGCTTATCAGACAATTCTTGAGATAAAAGAACTTTTCGACAAGCACGGCGATTACCAGTGCGAGCCCTCTTAAGGACGGGTCCTCTGGCTTCTAGTTGAGGAGTCGGCGACCTCCTTCGGCTACCCTCAGCCTCTGGGTCTATAAGCAGGACATCAGAGTCAGTTGATTCTGTGTCAAGCCAGTCAAGATCTTCAGGCGAACTTGGTTTGTTAGGAAGATCCTCACTTCTGACGGGACCTTCCAAAATGATGCCTCCGCCTTCTTCAGTCGCCGGAGGCAGTGGAGGGCAATCATTGTTATCTCTCCCCTAGCCCTATAAAATAGAAGGATATCTAGTCAGGTCAGAAGGATATCTATTCCGAACCTTGACGACACGACAAATTAAGTACTTACCTGAGGTGGAGGATTAATGGCGGAGAAGGATGTCATCACTGGAGCAAGATGTCCACGGCTCTTAAGTAGCCGGTTCACTCTCCAGAGGACTTTGCAGCCTGCCAATTGCTCGACAGCGTGGTGACCCGGGTCGTTCTTACCCAGGTATTCGAACCCAAAGTTGGCTCGCTGCTGAAGCGGGTGGATGTGCCAGGCAACAAAGTCTTGAACGACAGTGTATCCGGTCAGCCCATTGATTATCAAAGCGTCTATCATAATGAGGAGGGGTTGGATAGCCCCTACTTCTTCACTTGTGAGCTTCTCCTTCCATTCACGGCACTTCTGTGGAGGCCATCCATCATGACGACGAAGAGCTGGGGGTGGGTTACCCATATAGAACCACCCAGTAGCCCAGTCTCTTACCGAGTCTGACAACTCGATAGTGATATATTCACTAGCTACTTCCAATCTAACTTGGAGGCTAGCCCCTCCGACTACTTCGACGCTAATATCACTGGGTTTGACATTAAACCAGAAGAAATAGCGGAAAAGAGTAATAGAGGGGCATATCACCAGAAAAGCTTCACAAAGATGAGTGAAGATTGCAATATGAAGAACCACATTGGGAGTAATATGGTTCAGAGTCAAACCATAGTAATGCAGCAAGCCACGGAAGAAATCAGAAGCAGGAAGCCCCAATCTCCGCTCCACGAAGGACTTGAACATCACGATCTCCGTGGTGTTGGGGGCAGGAGCGCGATGATCAGTGGGTACCCTCCATCCATCAAGTGGTTACGCCCGTAGCAATTCTTGCTACGCCAGGAACGCCAGTTCCGCCAGGGTGGTGTCCGGTTTCTTCCATGCCAAGACATCTGTTGGCGGGTTTCGGATGCTTTGGTCTCCCCGATGGTGGTGATCCTAGGTCTCTTCTTCTCCGCTGCAGACTGCTTCTTGGGACCCATGTTGGTGACGAGATATTTTCTACGCATCCACTGAGAGTTGGCTAAGGGATCCCTAGCTCTGAAGGCAATGGCTTGATGAAAGCGTGAGGAAAACATAAGCCCGGCGGCGGCTTATTATAGATCTGTTTTGATAACCGTTCAGCTTTTTTAAATGGCGTCATGGCAACGTCTGTAACCCTAACGGCTTGGAACACGTGTCAGACGGCGTCAGAGACAGAGAACAGGAACAGTAAGCAGACAAGTTTTCCTTCCGCAAGATACATTTAGTACTCGGGAAACAAAACAGAGGACTCAGAAAATATTCCAAGTACCCGGATCTTTGTTATTATTACTCAGAATTACAACAGAGATACATGGAAACATCTTGAGATACAACAACTTTCAATAGAAGTACAATCAAGGTGTAAAACGCTACTCTAGTGAATTCAAGGTACATAGCCTTGATGCCTATTGCACCAAGGACCGGGTTCAGTGAGACGCAGTAAAGCAGACACAGAACCTTGGGTAGACACTATCTTTTCAGTGCCTCCCAAGGTGGGTCTTTGGTACCACCCCAGTACTCAAGGAACTATCTTGGGGAAAGTTGAAGGACCGAAAATGCTAAAACAAGGCGACCAGAGGGGGGGGGGGTGAATGGGAGCCTAAAAAATTCTTTTGAAATTATGGCCTCTGTCCCAACAAAATCAACCCCAAGAGCTTCGGACTCAAACGTGATGCCCACGACCCTCAGAAAGAGGGTGGATGATCCCTAGGATCACAACGAGGCACCATACAAGAGAGCAAACCAAAACTCTCAAAACTCCGAGTCAAGTTCATGCCTAAAAGACCCACTCCCAAATGTAAATAGAGGGCTACGTTGGGATTTCCCCAAATACTGATGCTAACAAGTAGCAAAGATACCTACAGAGGTTCGTAGGTGAACTCTAGGAGCAAACGAGAAGTCCAGAAGCGAAGCCGAAAAGCCGGGAGTGCAAACGCACTAAAACTCAACCTACAGCCGATTCCCGGACTGTCCGGACTTCAGGTCCCAGACTATCCGCACCAAGGGCGGACTGTCCGCGGATTCTTCCCGGACTGTCCGTCGGCTAATAGCCAAAAACAGCAAAGCTGCTGACCAGCCTCTGCTCGGGCCCGGACTGTCCGCGCCTGTCAACGGCGTACTGTCCGCCGGTCACCCGAGGGGGAAAACGCTGAGGAAAATAGCCACTGCTCCGGCCGAACCCTCGACGCGCGGACTATTCGCGGCTGGGGGGGGGCGGACAGTCCGCCACTGCCCAGAAAGTGCAAAAACTGCACGGGATAAATCCAAAATCGATTGGATCTTCACCAAATCGAATGGGGCTGCGACCAAACTTCTCCCAAGTGTTCTACTATGTGTTGGGAAGCTAATCCTAGGATATCATCGCTCCAAACCAACTAATCCATGAGAAATCCGAAGAACACTATAAAAGGGGAAGAACGAAGAACAAAAACAATTTCGATTCGACCCGATCTACTTGTTCGTGAGGGTAGAGATGAATTCCTTCGGTGGAAATGTTCTCCTCACTTCAAAGAACAAGTTGATTCAAACGGAATCGCAAAAGACGCAGCGTAGAGGGAGATCGAGTGAAGAGAAAATCATGGAGAAAAGAAGAACGCGAAGATCAAATTCAAAACACGAATTCAACCACGAATTTGATCCTTGGATTCAGAGGAATGGATGATTGATTAAGCACTCGGTGTCGGGCTACAAGCCACTCCTAGCAACACAAAGCTTGGATGGCAAAAAGCTCAAGAACAAGAGCCAACTCTCCTCTAACCCTAGCCTTCTCTCACACGCAGCGTCGACCATCCTTTTGGACCTTCCCCCGGTTTTGAGGCCCAAACCGGGAAACCTGCCAGCCCAGGTTTTGAGGCCCAAACCTGGAAACCGTCCACCCCCGAGTTTTGAGGCTCAAACTCGGAAATCGGCGAGCCCAGGTTTTGAGGCCCAAACCTGGAAACCGTCCATCCCGAGTTTTGAGGTCCAAACTCGGAAACCGGCCACCCCGAGTTTTGAGGCCCAAACTCGGAAACCGTCGAGGGTAGCTTTTTGAGGCTCAGCTACCGAACCCGCACCGTAGACGGATGTGGTTCGCACACCCCGACCCACCGGCACCGATGCCGATGCATGTCCATCTTCCATGCCGGGCACAACGCCTTCGCCTTCCTTCTTGACTCGGCCGACGACACTTGCGCTGCACGCAAGCCCGTGTCCGACCTCCCTCCCGCCAAGTTCCCACGACGCCATCGTCTTCCTCCCGACTCGGCCGATGCATCGCACATCCCCATGTGCTCGCGCACGCCGATGCCACATGCCAGCTACCATAGCTGGTCCTCTGGCCCTCCGTCCATCGGTCCCATCCTCCCGTCCTCCCTTCACCACCCTTCACCGCTCTGTGTCCATCGCATGGCACGTCGTCCGCCGCACGCCCCATCCTTCACCGCTCCCGTGTCCGTCGGCACAAACGTCTCTACTTGACCTTCACCTCGCCATCGACCACTGTCTCCGAGCTCAACACCTGCACATCAACACAACCAAGAGACACATGTTGCACATGCACACCAACACGATAACACCCCACAACTCAACGCCACCGGTTAGTCATAAACAATAAGCACATAGCTAGATATAGACTCAACCGGGTAAAGCCTGAAACCTTCCTCACAAAGTCAATCATTCATCATATATGTTCTCAATCTCCCCCTTGATGAATGCATTGACTAAAAATAAAACACAAAGGAAGGGTTTGAAGGCAAACCTCATTCAAGTGCCCGAAAGCCAAGCAGAGCAAACACAGGCCACTTGAGATGAGGAAGGATCATGTTAACTCCAAATAAAAGCTTTCGGTCCCGAAAGAAACGGAAAAGCGGGCAAAGCCTCCACACACACCAAGATCAAGAGAAACAAGAGTTTCATGAATCCCAAAAAGGCACTCAAAAACCAATCTCAAATAAATTGTCAACAATCATCACAAAGAAACCAAGGTTCTTATCCTCATGGGTTTCGAAATTTCTCCCCCTTGATGATTGAATTGACAAAACTAGGCACAAGAGATGGTTTGAGATACCAAAGCCAAAAACTTGGTCCCAAAGACATGGGCAACGGCTCACCGCAACCAAGCAAAATCTGAGCAAAACTCCACAAAAGAGCGAAAATTCAGACAATGAGCGAAAGACTTGGTTCCCAAAGACATGGGCAACGACCGACGCAACCAAGTCAAAATTAATGAGCTAGCCCTCAAGAAAAGGCAGAGAAGCAGAAAAGGGCTTAACACACTAGCTCCAGGCTCGATACCAATTGAAGCTGAATCAACGCATAAGAATGCAAAACTACTAGTCTCTCAAGATAGAGGCACAGAGGCTCAACACAACTAGCAGAAACTCGATACCAATCACAAACAGCCAAAAATTGGTGAAAACATCTAGTTCCTCAATACAGAGGCACAGAGGCTCGACACAACTAGCTGAAGGTTCCATACCAATCGAAATTACCAAGTAAAAACTGCTAGTCCCTCAAGAGAGAATCAAAACGGCTCAATACGACTAGCAGGCTCGATACCGACTGAGAAAAACACAAAGAAAAGCTCAAAACTAAATGGAGCACAAACATTCGGAGCACGTGAAGAAGTTGCAAAACAAAACAACTCCCCCTGAAAGGAAGCCTACACACAAAGGCTAGGACACAAAGCTCACTATGAGGATACCAATGGAAACACATAAAAAGAGCTAAACTCCCGCTAGCTCAAAGCTCTCCCCAAAATGCATGACCTCTCCAATTGTGGTCAACACTCAGCTCCCCTTGCAAACAGCTCGCCCCCTTGACACAAAAGGGAACATGCTGAGGGGGTTTTGACATTGTTCCACAAAGTTGACACAAATACAAAAACAATCATCAACCAAAAGCATAGGGGGTGACTACGAGATGTATCAGAGCTGGGGGTATGTACACTAAGCTAAAAATGCATGATATGCACAATGCAACAGCTTCAAGTGTATAGCAGTCAGAATGAAAAGATGCTCAAAAGGGTGCTGCCCTAAAAATGTAGCAACCAAACAAATGCTAGCAAAGGCTCAAACTGATCAAATGAATACAAAATATGAACAATTAAGCATATGAGCAGTTTTAAGCCATTTGAAAAGGGTTCACCACTAAAATAGCACTTAGCATGGATAGATAGGAATTCAACCAAGTGCTAACTCAAGTATAAAAGGTGAACTACCCTAGCAAAGTTCAATCATCATGCCATAGAATGAAGCATAAACTTGTGTTATTTTCAAAATTTATCGGAGATTGCAGCGGTATTAACACAAGTTCATATAAAGCATGTGATGTGTGAGAGGTTGAAAGCATGGTCATTGCCTAACTTTTCAACCGGGCTAAGCCTATGAAAGAAAAGCAATCAGAAGCTTAAAGCACCGGTTTCGGTCTACACCTACACGGCTCAAGTTTAACTCAAAAGTGCGAATGAGAAACAGTCTCGATACCGTGAGGTGCTGACAACATGCAATCCCATCTTGATCTTCTCATTTCACTTAAACTTGGTTCAAATTTTAAGCACAAGGTAAGCATGAACAGACCAAGCAAGTGAATGATTCAGTGCAAGAGACATAGCAACCTAGCATACAAAAGATAGCACAAGTGATCTCAACACATTCTATTGCTAGTTGCCACGTCTCAATGGTGAACAAATTAAATGTTTCATAGTTGATTAATCAAGTTCACCATTTGCAAAAATAGCTTAGCTCATAACATGTATCAAGTGATCAAAAAGAGCCTAAGCTACAAGCATCATCATGAATAAACAGGGCATACCAAAAAGAGCATAATCTCATTCTTATTGCTCTAAACATGAAGCTCTAAAAATGCACTAAAATACATGATGAAATACATGCAAAAACTAGTCTATCAAAGACAAAGCAAAACTAGCCTAAAAAGGAAAACCTAAAACAAAAGGGTATCGGAGAAGTCCAACTAAGATACAACAAGAAAAATGCTTCCTCAACTAAAAGGGAAACACACACCAAACTCACAAATAAAGAGCCAAGAAACGCTCAAGCGCACAGCCAGCAAAATCCACATAGGAAAGACCACACAACAAAAGATCAAGAAGGAGAGTACCAAAACCCGAACTCAGAAGTATGTCGGAGGTACCTCATGAAGTGCTAGACCGCCTTCTTGTGTGATACCCGAGGGGACGCCTGAATCTCCTGAAATCTTTGGGGCGCCTGCCTCGCCGAAGTTGTCTCCCCCTTGCCTGATGCTGTCGCTCCCACAGGTGCGGCTAGTGCCCGCTGGAGATGCTACTCGAACGAAACCCTAAGTCATGGAAGAAGTGGGATCGGGTCCGTGATCCGAAATGCTCTCTCCATCTCATGCTCCTGTTCTCCTGCACACTCAAAACAGAAGAAAAACACAAGGCATTGTCTCGTCCAGTGTGACCTCAAGGTCTCCACAAAGCGGTTAGTCACATAATAAGCATAAGGTGAACTCTCAACAAAAAGAGGTCTACCTATGAATGATACCGCAAGGAGATATGAACTCAAACTAGTCAAGACTACTATGCAACAGGATAAAGCACTATATAGCAAATGTAGCCTAAAGACATGATCAACCCAAACACAACACAGCCTAAACCTCAACACATGCTACAATGCAAGATATGATAGCAATAGATCCAAAAGCATGTAACATGACACAAGAGTGAAAGGCTAGTGCTCAAACTAAACATGTCAACAGGACACATGTAGCTAACCAAAACTAGCACCTGAAAAGTGACACCTAATGAACATCATACCTCTACAAGTAAAGCTCATGGAGAATATGATAAAGCATGGCATAATGTTCATGAGGATCACCAACTAGCATGAAAAGTGGCCGCTCCACAAAAACTGTACACAAGACTAGCATGACATGATATACAAGATAGCACATGCTAGACTAAAGCAAAACATGATACAAAAGAAAATGTACATGCAAGAACTATACAAGTGAGCACATGATAATCCATCTCATACCACACGAAATAGAACATGAATGTACAAGGTATGAGTGTATAAGAATGCTCACTGAGTAACAAAAGCCTCTTTGGAGGCAAATCTAAGCGAGGTGTAGAGAACCATCAACTCTTGATCACATCTAAAAGATCAAGCTCCATCAGGCGCATGTTCTCCGCCCCGCGTCCTCATATCTACACACAAGAGGACTGTTGGCACCGAAAGTGACGCACTGTGCCAATCACAGAGCAAGCCGGAGAAGCTAGCTTCAAACGTGGCCCGGGTGCTCAGAAGTCCGGTGCGTGCCAGTTAGTTTTTGCCCTGCAACTAACAAAAGAGAGAAACTGTTAAATACAAGCTAGAACATGCCGGGTATGACCAGACAGTTCCAAGATGTACGGGCCCTGAAGCCACTTACGACGACATATAGCTATGAAAGCTATCTGCCAACAGGTTTAAAGATCATTCGGCAATATGAACGAAGTTACGTGAGTAACAATTTGCCGAATACGTTTGCATGAAAATTGTACTTGCATGGTATATTAACTATGAATAAGGTTTAACCAATCTCGATTGTGCAACCGAGTTGGGTCCATGGGGATTGAACATACAAACCAAGCATAATTAAACTAATCTAAAGCCTGCGCCTGCCGCCGACGCACTCAGCCTTGTCATAGATCAAACATACTAACGTGCATGAACCCTCACCACGTGGCAATCTAGATATGATCAAATCGGCTATTACGGATAATAGATCTACTGCGTGGAAGACTTTACAATAATGAATATGAAAGAACAAGATAGATCTAAAAAGACAGAGCCGAACCGATCAAGATCTAGATTGGGCAATAAAGTGGTACAACGAAATAAACATAACAAACATATAACACAAGTTAACTTAATGAATCTATTAGATCTCGCCAAACCTAATAGAGCCGATAATTATCTTGTTTATGCTAAGGTTACCAAGTAAGTGCCTGCCGCACGGTACTTACTCGTAATCTTATCATAAACCAAGACCTCCCGATCATCGAGTAATGATCCGCCGCACGATCATTACCAACAAACGAGACTACTTGCATCATGCCTAAATCCGCCGCACATACTAGACATAATAGCAAGGTTGTCGGGACTTACAGAGGTCGACGGGTCGATGGCTCCTCTCGAAGAACACGACGACACGACTTGGACTCGAAGATGGCACGGGGCCGGTTTGGTTATATTGATTGTGTACCTATTTACAGTGGTTCAGGGGTTTATATTTATACCCTGGTGCTCTACGAGTCCTAGAAGGATACGATTACAACGATAATCAGGAAACTATCTAAAATATGATGCCTTCCGCTCTAAGCCTCCCTAATATCGGCACGCGCTAACAATGACGAGATCTCCTGTTGCCAACTCTTCTGACATGCCGTATTGTCGCAACCGACTTAGCCCGGGGTAGCCGACCGCAGCGCCATATTGCCGAACCCACTCCTCGTTTAACCAGTCGCCTCCACACCGTGCCGAATTGATTGGATTAGCCGACCGTGCTTGCTGTCTACCGAATCCCTCAGGTGGTGATTTCTCCCGAACCTGCGCCGTGCTGGCCCACTTGTCAGTGCAAAAACTCCGTGTTAACACATGCCCCCTCAATTTCCGAACAAAGGTATTTGTTCTGAAATTGTTCGCAAGTCCACCGCGCATTCTAGTCAGCCCGCCTCAAGCTCCGCGTCTTCCCCAAATTGCCAACAACTTCACCTCCATCCGAGCTCTGCAATGGCGACCCATGACGAGATTCCAGAGGTGAACTTCACTTCTCCTTTTAATGCATTCGGTCAATTTACTTGGTATTGGCTCATTTAGCTTCCCCCACACATTCTTCTTCTAGGCCCTACAGGACGAAATCCTGATCCATGCGATGCGGATCCCGATTCTTATTTCTTGGGCCCAATGGGGAACTCTCCAATCCAACAACATCATCGGATGGAAACCAACAGAATCCCTTCAAGTACGGAGTCCTTTCATCGAACAGGTGGCGGTACAGCCTTCAAGAACTGGCCCCTGCCTGCTGTCACCGGTTGGAGGAACTGGTATAGAAGAATCCAGGCGAAATTCGGTCCTCACTGGGAAACCCAAGACATTTATCATGCTCTGGAACTGTCTTTGGCCGACATGCCTAAAAATGAACCACTGCTCATAGCGGCTTCTCATTTTTGGTCAGACGCTCTTAATGCTTTTGTGTTCGGCCATGGCATAATGACAATCACTTTAGCTGATGTCTTCATGATGAGTGGTCTGAACATCGCTTCGACCATGAATGCTGATGAGCTATTAGAGAAAATCACCCAGAGGTCCATTGATGTCAGCGTGGGGTGGATGAAATATGTGGAAATCCACAACAAAGTATCAGGCCCGATAGCAGAGACAGAGCAAAGGGCTTTTTTTGAACATGTGGTTGTGCAGATTCATCTTCTATGGGAGATCCAACGAGCCACCCCAATACATTGCCTGGCTGACAAATTATCCAAAGGAAAACAAATCCCTCTAGGCAAACTCCTCCTGGATCTATATACCACATGATGCATCAAATCTCCACTCAAATGTATCATGCCACCCATGAAAAAGCACAGATAGACTGCCACCAATTGATTGTGTCAATGGTCCCTGGTGGTTTGTTCAGATGTGGTTTCAGCTATACATGCATCAAATCATTGCTGTGCCATTGGACAACCTCAGCTTTCCCTCCAGCAACTTTGCTGAGGGTGAAGAAGCCACAGAGAAAGCTTGCCAAACTTATGGGGAAGCAGCCACTGCTATAACCATTACAAGAATATTGGCAATCTCTTCAAATTATTCTTCAAGGGCTTCAATCAAGTGCTCTGGTTACCCTACAGAGAGAATGACAACCTCACTTTCCCTATCAAATTCAGCTTTGATGATGGCTGCATAGATGAAATGGCCACAGGAGTTTTCAACTCATTTATCAAACCCTGCATCCTACCAGCCGAATTCAACAGGGGAAGACAAGTGAAGCACACCTATGAATTCTATCACCCTAATATAGCAGCCAGGCAATTAGGTTGTGGACAGCTCCCCCCAAAAATCATCTTTTCCACCACAATCAGGCCCAGGGAGCAAATTCAGTCCAAAGAGCGGATCACAATCGGGATGCAGGCCCATCGAGTATTCAGCCTGGGGCAAGATCTGCTAGACTACAAACCAGTACCATTCCACTTGATCCAGTCTGCTCATCCCCTTTTTGAGTCCTGGTGGCAAGAATGGCATGATCACATCTTCAACACCCACATCAGTTCCCCATGTGCCTGGAAATCCAAGCAGATTTCAGCTCTGACAGTGAGGTACAATAACAAATCATTTGCTACTTTAGTATTTGATCTTTGAGATTTCTAACTCTTTCAAAACTTCCACAGGACTTCACACCCAATCCTGTCATTAGGCCTATCCAATATCATCAAGCAGGCCCAATCACTGTCCTGGGACACAGTGCTCCTTCATTGTCTCGGTTTATGATGAAATCCCAAGCAGCTTCATTAACCACCCTCTCAGCTAAAGGAGAGAAGAGAAAGGCCACTGAGGACACTTCCAGCTCCAGACAAGCCAAGACCAAGCAAAACACACCTCCCCCAAAGGTAAGATGTTTTGGTTCCTCCATCATTATTAAATTACTCTTGACTGGCTTGTATGCCACTACAGGCCTCCACCCCTGAGCAAGAAACTGTCCAAACAACAGTGCCTCCAATCTTTATTACCTTGGAAAATGATGAGCATGCTGACGCCGGGGAAATGAACACCCGGACCCGGATGATGCCACATTGGTAGGTCCCTCAACCTTCCCTTCAACCGGCAGATTTTTGCCTCTCTTGACTGACCAGCAATTTCACAGATAACACGGTTGATGAGACCTTCATTGGCTCAACTCCAGACCCTGCTGGCCCATCCGGTTCTCAACCAGACCAAGACTCCATCAATCAGCCGACCCGTCAAGTAAGAATCAATTTCTCACTCTATTCCTCCTTCATATCTTACCTCAGTCGGCTAACCTGTCTGAGTCAACACAGTCCTTTGCCAGCCTGGCTTCCAAATATGCATTTGATGTTAGCGAGTTCCTGAGCAAAAGGACGGTGGCCCAAAGACCATCGGCACTCGTCCAAGATGTCCTGAGCAACATAACAAACTTTCTAAATCAAGACATCTTGTCCTTAGTCAGAGACGCGATGAGGTCACAAACTTCCTCGAGCCCATTGTTGAGATATTCCAGAAAATCTGAGGCTCCATCTGCAAGCTGTGTCTACACTAGATGACAGCTTTGCCAGGGTGAAACGAGCAATTAGAAGCACTGACCTGCAGTCTGCCAAATCCAAATGCACCCAGGAGGTTAATGACCTGTATGCCCAATTCCAAGAAGCCAAGAATTCTCAGGGAACTCTGGAAACTCAGCTAAAAGAATGCAGGAAAGGAAGTCTGAACTGGAAGCTCAACTAGCTCAAGTCAACTCTGACATTCAGTCGTGCTCCTCTCAACTGTTTGGTCTGCCGAACATCATTGAGGCAGCATCCTCCAAACTGTCACTGGCTCGTGAGGACATCAAGCTTAATGCAAGGCTTTCACAAGCACAAGGCACCGAAGAAGAGGACCAAAGGCACTGGAGCATGCCAATCAGGTCAAGCCGATGCTCTAGCGGCTATAACCCAATTCTTGAACAACTGAGATGACTATGTAACAAACTTTTAATTTCAGCAATCCCTTCGATGACATCGTGATTAACCGCCTTCAAACCTGTTCGGCAATCTGGCAAGTGTTCGCCCCGAACATCTAAATCGTATTTTTGCCGAAGCCAGTTTGCTCCTAGACGAACCAGGTGACCCTGCTCCTGCCGAACACGCAAGCGTATTTCGACTTCGCGGTTCGCATAGCCCGTTCCTGTAAGGCCCATCTTGGAAGTGGGAAAACCCCAGTCCGCGCGGTTGATATTCGGCGTGTTACCCTGGGACATCTGCCACGATCACTGTTCCGCCTTTATAAATTGCCCCCGGAGGCTTGCCTTCCTCCCCATCTCGCCTTCGCTTCTCTAGTACTCTCGCCGCTTCGCCGTCCTTGCTCGCTCCCTCCGCCCTAGGAAACCCTAACTCTCCAAGTACAATGGCAAGCCACGATGGTCGCGGCAAGCGCCGGCGACCGAGGAGGCCGAAGGGAGTCGTGCTCGGCGCCTCCGCCAGCGTGGGTAGGACTTCTCGCCTACGCCCTTTGTGGCACCTCTTGAAAACCCCCGCTTACACCCTGTCACTGTTTGCCGGCAGGATTTCTGTCATCTCCACTGCGCCGGCGGGCATGCCAGGCCTTCTCCAGCAACGGAGAGGGCCAGGAGCTCCGCCATCGGTTCGTCGAGCTCCTCCGACGACCCCTCCTACCACTCCCATCCTTGGGAGGCGAATCCAGACCGGGACTCCGGCGACGACCTCTACGACCACAATGACGCCTTGAACTTCATGGCGCTGCGGGATGAGTCCCGGGAGGAGCTGGCCGCCGTCTCGAAGCAGTACGGGACCGATCAGCTGGAGTGGGAGGACCAGCGCCGGCCAGTTCTGTGACACAATCACGGTATGAACGCCCCAATCCTAGATCGGCTTTCGGTCGTTCTTGTTGATCTTTTATCCAATCCATTCCAACTCGTCATTCACAAAGGCGCTGTCTGAAGAGCTGGAGCGCCTGAAGATGGCGGCGAATGCCGTCGCAGATCGGTGAACGCCCCCAGGGCGACACTGCCGAGGCGCGCCTGGCCAATGTGCACGGTCGCGTCGAGCAAGTCGCCCTGCAGGGCGTGCATCACGGCGTGGCGCTGGGCTATCGGCACTAACGGTCCGCACGGAGAGGAGACTTCTCCGGGTGCCGTTGGCTTCCCCGGCGGACATTCCCAGAAAACATCACACAGATCAGCGATTTCTGGAATCCTACGAGGATCATGCTCACGCCCTCACCATAGTCACAAACCGCAGACGGTCATCAACAAGGTGTTCGGTAACTGATCTGCACCTTTTGCACAGACCCCCACTATGAACAATGCTCCACTCTACCACGTTCGTGCGTACAACCCTTTCTCCCGTTCTGTGCTTGTTGTTGAGTGTTTGATTTATCTAGCCGATTGCACACACCCGCGTGCACTTGGCCCTGTATTTCTACGTTTTTTTGCTCTAAAGGGCTACACATGCCGTGCCGGCTGTTTTTTTCTGAGGGCGATAGATTCTATCGGCCATTTTTGTGCTAAGGGCGATACAACTTCGTATCGGCCGTCGGTGCCCGCAAGTTCTTGATTCCACTATGCACTGACCTCCATGCTAGGATGAAATCTCTTTAGATAACGTCCATTAATTGCCCTAGCAACTCTTCCCCTTGGAGGGTTTTTAGAATGTACGCATTCCCCGAGCACGTTTCAGAACTCGAAAGGCCCTTCCCAGTTAGGGGACAATTTGCCGAATATCTTATCTTTGGTACCGATCGGCAAGACAATTTTCCAAACCAAGTCTCCTTTTTCGAATCCTTTTTCTTTCACTTTCGAGTTGTAGTACTTGGCAACGCGTATCTTGTTCTTCTCAATATTTTCTAAGGCCTTGAGATGAATCAAATGCAAATCCTCTAGCTCATCCATCATTAAATCTTTATAATTCTCTTTGGCTAGATCGTTCTGCAATGTAACTCGTCTTGACCCCAATTGCAACTCCCATGGTAGCACTGCGTGATGCCCATAGACCAACTCGTATGGTGACGTCTGAGTTGACCCATGATAAGCCATTCGGTAAGCCCACAAAGCTTCGTTGAGTACCAAGTGCCACCTTTTAGGTTTCTCTTCGGGATCTTCTTTTGAATGATCTTAATCATGATTTTGTTAGAAGCCTCTGCCTGTCCATTGGCCTGTGCATAATAAGGAGAGGAATTATAGAGCTTAATCCCCCATCCCTTCGGCAAAGTCACGAAACTCCGAGGAAGTGAACTGAGTTCCCTGATCGGTAGTGATGGACTGAGGAATGCCGAATCGGTAAATGATATGCTCCCTGACGAAGGACACCATGTTCTCTGACGTCACCTTCTTCAATGGGATGGCTTCAACCCACTTAGTGAAATAATCCGTGGCTAACAGAACAAACTTATGTCCCTTGCTAGATGGAGGGTGGACCTGGCCGATCAAATCAATGCCCCATCCTCTGAAAGGCCAAGGCTTAATGATCGGATTCATGGCCGATGCCGGGCCCTTTGCACATTGCCGAACCGCTGGCAATCCTGACAACCTCTGTAGTATTCAAAGCAATCTTCGAGCATAGTCGGCCAAAATATCCAGTCCTCCTGATTATCCATCTCATACGGTGAGCCGACTGGTGTGCACCACATACGCCTTCGTGCACCTCATACATCAGTTTCCTAGCCCCGTCTTGGTTCAGGCACTTAAGCAAAACCCCATCTATGGATTTGTAGTACAATTGATTGTCCAAGAGCGTAAACTTAAGAGCCTTGTACCTGAGTTTTCGGGATACTTTTCTGGATGGGTCCCTGAGGTAATCGGCAATGTTGTCTCTCCAGTATTCAATTGCCTGATTATCACTTGGGATTACTTGATCATCTTCTGGGGTTGTTTGCTCTTCCTCGAGTGCAAAAATGTTTTGAAAAATGTTTTGATTCTCCCTATACCCGGATGCTGCCTGAGCCAACTGGTTTGCTTCTTCGTTTTGCCCCCTAGGAATATGTTGCAAGGTTGCTGATCAAAACTGTTTAAGGAGCTCTTGGCAACCTTCGAGATATTCCTGCAGCGTGTCATTTTTGCACTCGTACTCACCTGTCAGCAGCCTGATTACCAACTCCGAGTCACCGAAGATCTCCACGGCATCTGCCTTAACGTCCACAAGCAACCGCGATCCTCGAAGCAGTGCCTCATACTTCGCTTGATTATTAGTCACCGGGTACTCGATCGGTATAGAGTATTTGAAAGGTGCCCCCTTGGGAGAAATCAACATGATCCCGACTCCACCACCTTTGTTACACGATGATCCATCAAAAAACAATGCCCAGAGGGCAATGGTTACTATGTTAGCGTTAGGATCACGATGGTGAGTGATGAAATCAGCCATAATCTGGCCTTTAACAGCCTTTGTCGATTCAAAACACAAATCAAATTCAGAAAGAGCTAAAACCCATTTACCGATCCTTCCACTTAAAATCGGCATTGATAACATGTGCTTGATTACATCAAACTCTGATACTACCACGCATTCGGCATCCAATAGATAGTGCCGAAACTTGGTACATGAATAGAAAATGCACAAGCACAACTTTTCCGTAGCCGAATACCTCGTTTTGGGGTCCAGTAGCTTTCGGCTAAGATAGGCTACGACTCTCTCTTTCCCTTCGAATTCTTGCATGAGGGCCGACCCTATCGTTAGGTTGTCGGCCGCCACGTACAACTTGAAAGGCTTGTCGAGTTGTGGAGGAACCAACACTGGTGGCGCCTTCATGTATTCTTTGATTTCATCAAAAGCCTTTTGTTGCACGTCACCCCACACGAACTCCTGATCTTTCTTGAGCTTCAACAGTGGAGAGAATGGTAGCACGCGCTCGGACAAGTTGGATATGAACCTTCTGACAAAGTTGATCTTGCCGAGCAGTGATTGCAGTTCTTTGAGATTGGTCGGTGGCACTACCTTATCAATTGCTTCCATGCTCTTTTTCCAACCTCGATGCCTCTTCTGTGGACCAAGAATCCCAGAAACTCACCGGCCGACACCCCAAATGCACACTTGGTTGGATTCATCTTTAAACCGTGTTTCCTTGTGCACTCCAGGGTCTTCCTTAAATCGGCTAAGTGTCTTTCTTTGCTTCCCGACTTGACCACCACGTCATCAATGTAGATCTCTACGATTTTGCTGATCAACTCATGAAATATGTAATTCATGGCTCGCTGGTAAGTAGCACCGGCATTTTTCAAACCAAAGGTCATGACAATCCATTCAAACAAACCTATATGGCCAGGGCACCTGAAGGCGGTCTTTGCCACGTCCTCTGCAGCCATGAAGATCTGGTTGTAACCCGCATTGCCGTCCATAAAGCTTATAATTTCAAAACCGGCCGAAGCATCTATTAGCAAATCGGCCACTGGCATTGGATAACCGTCCATAGGAGTGGCTTTGTTGAGGTTCCTGAAGTCGATGCAGACTCTCATCTTCCCGTCTTCGTTCTTCTTGTACACCGGGACAATATTGGAGATCCAGTCCGCATACCGACACGGCCGAATGAAATTAGCTTCTAGTAATCTTTCCACTTCCTTTTTCACGTCGGTCCAACACCTCCTCCTTGTAGATCCTACGTGGAGGTTGTTTATATGGGCGGTACCCAGGTTTGATCGGCAATTTATGCTCAACGATGGACCGATCCAATCCGGGCATTTCTGTGTAGTCCCAAGCGAAACAATCTTTGAACTCTTTTAGAAGATCTACTAATTGCACTCTAAAATCAGGGTCTAAACTGGAACTTACAAACATCGGCTTCTTCTTACTTGTGTCACCAACATCCACCTCTTCCAACTTGTCGGCCGACGTGAAGCCACGTCCCAGTTTGCCCTCGCTGTTGTCGGTTGGGTTATCCATCTAAAAGAAGCTTTGAGAGCCGATTGCTTGGATCGGCTGTTGATCCCTGCCGTAGACGTTGACAGGACCTTCTCCCCGCACACGATCGAGAGAAGCAATCTACTCCGTCGAATTCCCAGTAAGTGGGCTCAATGGTAGCAACACTCACCGAATCGTCAGCTTGGACAATCTCGATGTCGTCTCCAACCCACTGAATGAGCATTTGGTGCATGGTCGAAGGTATGCAGCAGTTGGCATGGATCCAATCCCTGCCCAAAAGCAGGCTATATGCCCCTTGCCATCAATGACAAAGAAGGTCGTGATGAGCGTCTTGGATCCAATCATCAGTTCCACGTGCACGGCACCCCGAGTGTCATAGGGATTGCCGGCAAAGTCACAGAGTATCATGTCCGTTTTGAGAAGATCTTCATCGTTCATGCCCAGCTTTCTGAAGGTGGCGTAAGGCATGATGTTGATCGCTGCGCCGCCATCAACAAACATCTTGGTCAGCGGCTTTCCGTTGACGTACCCCTTGACATACAACGGCTTTAAATGCCGATGCTTGGTTGGCTTGTCAAATTCTGCCTTCTGAGACAACACGAGCTGTGCCGCGAGCTCGTCGTGCTCGGCCTCGTCAGAGTCCGAATACACCTCGTCCTGTGCCCCCTGGCCGGTAGGAGCCATGAATTCCAGGGGAAGGAAGAAAGTCATGGCCACGTCAGCGCCTTTGTCAGTGTCGTCTGGTTTTTCCTTCGGGCGCCACTCTTGCTTCTTCCCATCAGCAGCTGCTTCTTCCAACTCCCTATTCTGGAGGCGCTGCACCCTCCTTTTCTGGCTCTTTCTAAGCCCTGGCGGGCACCACTGTCCCTTTTGCCACCTATATGGGCGGGGCTGTGCCTCCTCGCTGTCATCCTGGTGGTGCGCCCACTCCTGATCGGCATATCTTTTGGCTTGCCGATCCGGGCTTTCCATTTTTAGGCGCCGATTGTCCATTGGGATGCGTGCTCCCAATCTTTTGTGGATGGGACGGTGGTTGACTCGAGCTTGCCTATACCCCTTGTACTGATCGCTGCACTCCGGGCAGTTATTGACGGCAGGCAGCTTCAAGCCTTTGTTCCATCAGTGGCGGGAGAACGGGCAGCCCCAGTGAGCCTGCTCCTACTCTTGGCGGCGTTCCTGCTCCCTGCGGTAGGCCTGTTCCCTGCGGTAGGCCCCCTCCTCTAGATGGTACCGGTACTCCTCCGTGTGACCGTCTTCACGCTGATATTCCTCCGTGAATCTCTGTTCCTCGTGTTGGAGAAGCCTCCGCTTTTTCTCACCTTCCTGGCGCCACTTGTTGAGGAGATCCCTGTGGGTAGGCCTGCGCCTGGAAGATGACTCCCCGTGCTCATATCGACTATTCGTGGCCTGGGTACGCTGCCGGAATTCATCGCTGGTGATCTGCCGATCGGGGTCCACTGTGCTAGACTCTCGCGCTTTGTCGGAGGTGAGGACTTTGACTTTGCCCTTGCCCCTGGGGTCCCCTGGAGCTACAATGTTAACTGAGAAGAACACAGCATTCTGGGCGAAGGGGTTAGCATCGATCTTCATCTTGCCATTGAACTTGATGTGGCCATCCTGGATGGCCTTCTGGATCCTTGTCCTGAACACACGGCAATCATTAATAGAATGAGTGTTAGTGTTGTGGAAACCGCAGTACTTCTTGTCCTTGACCCCTCCAGGACGCAGCATCGGGTGATCCGGGGGTAGCCTGATTCTCCCTTCGGCGACCAGGAACTCGAAGAGCTTGTCGGCCTTGGTGACGTCGAAGTCGTATGCCCCCTTCTGTTGGCGCAGCCATTGCTTGTTGGCCTGGGTCGGCTCCTTGCCCCAGTTGAGCTCTGCGGCGGCCACCTCATCTTCAGCGTCGGTGTAGTCATCGGCTTCGTCCAAGAAAGCCTGATACATTTGGGCCGCGCCATTGTCCTTCTGGAAGCGCCCTTCCCTCCGGAAGCCTTGCGCTTGGATAGTCATCTCATTCAGCCGACGAGAAAGGTGACCCAAGTCTTCAAACTCTTGGCCGAACAGCTTGTCCCTGATGCTCGGGAGCATGCCTGCCACGACTAATGGTGGAAGCTGATCATCCGGCAGGTACATGCCGAAGCACTGGCTCTTGACTTCCCTGAACCTGCGCAGGTAGTCCTGCGGCGTCTCATTTGGCCTCTGGCGCACATACATGATGTCCACCAGCTTCTTCTCCTTGGTGCCCGTGTAGAAGTGCGTATGGAACTTCTGTTCCAAGTCTGCCCAAGAGAGAATAGAGCCCGGCGGCAGAGACGAGAACCAAGCGAACGCCGGCCCAGTGAGCGATGACGGGAAGTACCGAACCCTGAAGGCATCCTCGGTATTGGCCTCTCCAAGCTGGAGCAGGTAACGACTGATGTGCTCCACCGTGCTAGTGTCGTCTAGACTGGAGAACTTGGACAGATCTGTCGGTACTTTGACTCTGGGAGGCAGGGCCACACGGTGGAACCATTCAGGGAACGGAGACCTATAAGCATGAGTGCCCTTAGGCTTCAGGCCGAAAGTGCGTTGCGTCATGTCCGCCATCTTTTCCAGCATGACATCGACATTAGAGTCGGCAGCCTTTTTGGCCGTCGACCTCCCATATCCCGGATGTGGGGCGCCCTCTATGTTGTGAGGCTCAAGCATCTCGTGGTACCCGTTTCCGTAGTAGTCCTTTATGAGCCTGCAGGTTTGCGGGAGATCCTGCGTGTTGACTCTGGCGGTTGACCCCTGGCGCCGATCGTGAACTGACCCATGGTCGGCAATCGGCCCTCTGGCGTCTGTTTCTCTTGAACGGTCAGCCCGCTTGATTGAGCCCCGGGCGGGTCTCTTCGCCAGCAGCCCCTGCCCTCCTAAGGTGATTCGGCAGGTTGAATAGATGTGGTCCTGCTATAGGGCCAAACTCCACCTCCATGAGCTCGTCAGCCTTGGGGCCGAATTGGGCGATCATGATGGTGCGGAAGGTGTTGAGAACGCCCCATGCATGCGGCCGATGGTGCCAGAAACAGCTTCGTTGACCATGTTAGTCATCTTCAGTACTGCCTCCTCATCCCCGGGACTAGTTGGGTTGAGTTGAACGGGCTTCGGCAAATCATGCAGACGGCGGACCTTTCCGCTCTTGTTCTTCGAGAAGGCTTCTAAGCACTTGGCCTGAAATTCGGCGCAAGCGTTAAGCACCTGCTCTTTGTACTCGTCGGGTAGCTCGGCGAACTGCACCCGCACGAGCTCCGCCTTGTTGCTGGTTTCAGTTTCGACGACTTCAACCATTGTTCTAGGAAAAAGGGGTCCCACCGGGCGTGCCAAAATGTGTGTTGGCACCGAAAGTGACGCACTGTGCCAATCACACAGCAAGCCGGAGAAGCTAGCTTCAAACGTGGCCCGGGTGCTCAGAAGTCCGGTGCGTGCCAGTTAGTTTGCCCTGCAACTAACAAAGGAGAGAAACTGTTAAATACAAAGCTGGAACATGCCGGGTATGACCAGACAGTTCCAAGATGTACGGCCCTGAAGCCACTTACGACGACATATAGCTATGAAAGCTATCTGCTAACAGGTTTAAAGATCATTCGGCAGTATGAACGAAGTTACGTGAGTAACAAGTTGCCGAATACGTTTGCATGAAAATTGTACTTGCATGGTATATTAACTATGAATTAAGGTTTAACCAATCTCGATTGTGCAACCGAGTTGGGGTCCATGGGGATTGAACATACAAACCAAGCATAATTAAACTAATCTAAAGCCTGCGCCTGCCGCACGACACTCAGCCTTGTCATAGATCAAACATACTTAACGTGCATGAACCCTCACCACGTGGCAATCTAGATATGATCAAATCGGCTATTACGGATAATAGATCTACTGCGTGGAAGACTTTACAATAATGAATATGAAAGAACAAGATAGATCTATAAAAGACAGAGCCGAACCGATCAAGATCTAGATTGGGCAATAAAGTGTTACAACGAAATAAACATAACAAGACATATAACACAAGGTAACTTAATGAATCTATTAGATCTCGCCAAACCTAATAGAGCCGATAATTATCTTGTTTATGCTAAGGTTACCAAGTAAGTGCCTGCCGCACGGTACTTACTCGTAATCTTATCATAAACCAAGACCTCCCGATCATCGAGTAATGATCCGCCGCACGATCATTACCAACAAACGAGACTACTTGCATCATGCCTAAATCCGCCGCACGATACTAGACATAATAGCAAGGTTGTCGGGACTTACAGAGGTCGACGGGTCGATGGCTCCTCTCGAAGAACACGACGACACGACTTGGACTCGAAGATGGCACGGGGCCGGTTTGGTTATATTGATTGTGTACCTATTTACAGTGGTTCAGGGGTTTATATTTATACCCTGGTGCTCTACGAGTCCTAGAAGGATACGATTACAACAAAAATCATCAGGAAACTATCTAAAATATGATGCCTTCCGCTCTAAGCCTCCCTTAATAATCGGCACGCGCTAACAATGACGAGATCTCCTGTTGCCAACTCTTCTGACATGCCGTATTTGTCGCAAACCGACTTAGCCCGGGGTAGCCGACCGCAGCGCCATATTGCCGAACCCACTCCTCGTTTAACCAGTCGCCTCCACAACCTTGCCGAATCGATTGGATTAGCCGACCGTGCTTGCTGTCTACCGAATCCCTCAGGTGGTGATTTCTCCCGAACCTGCGCCGTGCTGGCCCACTTGTCATAGTGCAAAAACTCCGTGTTAACAAGGACAAAGTAACCTGAGTCTTGGATCCCGAAGGGTTGGCAAGCATATACTTGGGAACCAGACTTGCCAAAACTCAACTTATCTTGTGGGTTTGCATGATGCAAATGTTGGTTCAGATGCAATTGTGAAACACCCTTGGAAGCATTGCTCGAAGAACGAGTCGTACCATGGGAAAAGAGGCAAACATCTTCCAAGGTTTTTGTAGAAGAACCAATAGAAGCACCATGAAAAGCATGACTTGGACCGTGAGAAGAAGCACTAGAACCATGTCCACGACCATGACCTATCCCACTAGAAAAGGAGTCATAAAACCCATCAACAAAGAGGGGCTTCTTACTAGGACCACAAGCATTCATGCCATGAGAAGGGCTATGAACCACAATCTTCCTAGAAGAGCGAGCTTGGCGCAAATGTTTGGCACGCCGATAGCAAAAACTTTCTTGATGCCCATCTTTCTCACAAAAGAGCAATGGTACAAAGGCCTATTGGAAGGCACACATTCTCCGACAAGTGAGAAGTCCCTTAGGACTTCGAACAAGAAGCATCAACATTCAACTTGGTGCCAACACTAGGAGCACACGTGCCATGGGAAAGGCTACGTGGCTTCCTAAAAGCCTTAGCTCGAATACGCCGCTCGTGCTTGACACGGTGAAAGCAAAAATCAAATGAATGTCCATCCTTCTTGCAAAAGGTGCAATGGAAAATTGGATTGGGAACATGGGTCCCAAAAATGTGAGAAGCACCTTGGTCAAGGGAAGTCCATTGGACATCACTCGAAGAAACAACAAGGTTAGGAGTAGCTATGAAAGAGCTATGCGAAACCTTGACACTAATGCCACAGTCAAAAGACTCACGCACAACACAAGAATTCAACTCCGGTTGCAAAGATGCAAACTTAGAAATATCAACATCGGAGTTGCAAGAGATGCGTGACTCAAAAGACTTAGCACAAAGACTCTTGCATCTTTTGGCTAAAACCTCATTTTCAAACATGAGGTGATCACAAGTACCACAAGGAGTGTTTCTCAAGTTTTCCATCTCCTTCTCAATGCACTTGGCATATGTGGTACACAAGAGTTCAATTCTTTTCAAGGTTGGCACTCATATCATTGTGCTCAACCAACTTAGCGCTCATATCATCGCGCATTTGCTTCAAACCAAAACTTCTTTTTCTAAATCAATGCATGATGTGCACATGAGACCGGTGGAAGAAACATCACCATTTACATCAAGCAGAGAATCATGAATATCACTAGAAGTATGGCAATCATTTGCTTTCAAAGAGCATAAGCTACAAGGCCTAGAATTTATTTCACACAATTTCAGCCCTAGAATGCTCAAGTTCATCTACACATGTGGTGTGAGTCAATTTTAGTTCATTAATTTCAGCATGCAACGACTCACAAGCAACACATGGTAAAGAAGCTTTTGACCTAAGCAAGCTATTTCAGATTTAGCATAAACAAGGTCCTTGCGCAAGTCAAAGCAAACAAGACATGGTATGGAAGCATTTGATTTCAACATTTAATTTTCAGATTTTAAGCTAGCAAGAGAAAAACATAGCTCATCATTCTTCCTAACCATGTCACTACAAGAGGTTCAAGGTAAAGATGCACTAGACTTCCAATGAAAAAGCCACATTTCAACCTAGTGATGGAGCATTTCAATTTCTTGATCTTTCTACACAAGGTATCACAAAGCTCATCATATCTCATGTTATCATCACAGCAAGCTTCAAATTGTTGGGATAAAATCCCAAGACAAGCAGCAAGAATACCTTTCTTGACCTTGCCAAGTTTGCGTATACGATCCTCCGTTGAACGCTCATCATCTCCTAGGAAGCCCAGCAAAGCATCCACCTCGCGTTCCGCCTCAAGAGCCGTACTCCTCCTTCTCGCCAAAATGTCATCCTCGATTGTATGTCCAAGACTCAAACCTAAGGACAAAGAGACACTGGAAGAAGAACTTGGTGCCATTTCCAAAAGCACCGTTAGTGTTAGCCAAAACACAAGCTCAACACCTCAACAAGCAAAGTCAGAAACACAACCGCTCTCTAAAGGTCGCCTTCGTGGATCCGGAACCGGTTAAGGTAGAGAGATCCTTAACTGGCTCCGATACCAATTGAAGGACCGAAAATGCTAAAGCAAGGCGACCAGAGGGGGGGGGGGTGAATGGGAGCCTAAAAAATTCTTTTGAAATTATGGCCTCTGTCCCAAAAAAATCAACCCCAAAAGCTTCAGATTCAAATGTGATGCCCACGACCCTCGGAAAGAGGGTGGATGATCCCTAGGATCACAGCGAGGCACCATACAATAGAGCAAACCAAAACTCTCAAAACTCCAAGTCAAGTTCGTGCCTAAAAGACCCACTCCCAAACATAGATAGTGGGCTACGTTGGGATTTCCCCAAATACCGATGCTAACAAGTAGCAAAGAGACCTAGAGAGGTTCCTAGGTGAACTCTAGGAGCAAACGAGAAGTCCGGAAGCGAAGCCGAAAAGCCGGGAGAGCAAACGCACAAAAACTCAACCTACAGCCGATTCCTGGACTGTCCGGACTTCAGGTCCCGGACTGTCCGTGCCAAGGGCGGACTGTCCGCGGTTTCTTTCCGGACTGCCCGCCGCCTAATAGCCAAAAACAGCAAAGCTGCTGACCAGCCTCTGCTCGGGCCCAGACTGTCCGCGCCTGTCAACGGCGGACTGTCCGCCGGTCACCCGAGGGGAAAAACACTGAGGAAAATAGCCACTTCTCCGGCCGAACCCTCGACGCGCGGACTGTCCGTGGCTGGGGGGGCGGACAGTCCGCCACTGCCCAGAAAGTGCAAAAACTGCACGGGATAAATTCAAAATCGATTGGATCTTCACCAAATCGAATGGGGCTGCGACCAAACTTCTCCCAAGTGTTCTTCTATGTGTTGGGAAGCTAATCCTAGGATATCATCGCTCCAAATCAACTAATCCATGAGAAATCCAAAGAACACTATAAAAGGGGAAGAACGAAGAACAAAAACAATTTCGACCCGATCTACTTGTTCGTGAGGGTAGAGATGAATTCCTTCGGTGGAAATGTTCTCCTCACTTCAAAAAATAAGTTGATTCAAATGGAATCGCAAAAGACGCATTGTAGAGGGAGATCGAGTGAAGAGAAAATCGTGGAGAAAAGAAGAACGCGAAGAACAAATTCAAAACGCGAATTCAACCACGAATTTAATCCTTGGATTCAGAGGAATGGATGATTGATTAAGCACTCGGTGTCGTGCTACAAGCCACTCCTAGCAACACAAAGCTTGGATGGCAAAAAGCTCAAGAACAAGAGCCAACTCTCCTCTAACCCTAGCCTTCTCTCACACGCACAAAATGAGAGAGACACCGTACAAGGATCCGACTGCCCTAGCAGCCCCCTTCATCTATATATAGGCACACATCCAAATGACACAAACGCCCTAACATGAAGTACTAACCCAAATACCCCCCAGGGGTAAAACTGTCCAACCATAGCAGTTTTCATCCGATGCCCCCCGCACATCCGGTAGCTTCGCCTCGACGCGACCTCACCTGATGCCGCCACGTGCCGTCATGTTGACCACCGCGTCTTCCTTGTGGATAGCTTCGCCGCCGCGCCAGCATCTCCACGCCGCTACGCGTCGACCGTCCTTTGGGACCTTCCCCCGGTTTTGAGGCCCAAACCGGGAAACCTGCCAGCCCAGGTTTTGAGGCCCAAACCTGGAAACCGTCCACCCCCGAGTTTTGAGGCCCAAACTCGAAAACCGACAAGCCCAGGTTTTGAGGACCAAACCTGGAAACCGTCCATCCCGAGTTTTGAGGCCCAACCTCGGAAACCGGCCACCCCGAGTTTTGAGGCCCAAACTCAGAAACCGTCGAGGGTAGCTTTTTGAGGCTCAGCTACTGAACCCGCACTTCGATATCTATGCATATGTGCAAGTTTCATTTTCAAACACTCTAGCACATATGTAGGGGGAGCTAATACTACCAATTCAGATTTGTGCTACTTGTCCCAAATCCTTTACACATTGTAAATAGCTTGGGCAAGCAACATGATTAATCCAAACCAAGTTAGCAATTTACATTCTTTTGAAGTGCTAGTTTGGAATAAGCATAATTTCCATATCTTTGTGGAGTTGTCATCAATTACCAAAAAGGGGGAGATTGAAAGGTCCTAGTTTAGTTTTGGTAATTGAGTGACAACTTAGGTGGACTAATATGTGTTTGAAATGAATTACATAGGTGATTAGTCCATAGGTGATCATGTGTGAGCAACATATGCCATAGAGGTGAAATGGCTTGGAAGATGTTGCAAGGCTCACACATGTTATGAAGGAGCTTAATGCACATGAAACATGACATGGAGTCATGTGGCTAAGATGGTGAAGATCAAGGCAAGACTTGGCTTGATGGACCGGTTGCGAAGGTGAAGGGCAAGTTGGAGGCTTTGAAGCCGTTGGTACCGAGTGTCGGGAGGCTTAAGCAAGACTTAGCGCTGAAGGACCGAAGCGATGGTGAAGAGCAAGTGATGTCAAGATCGATGGACCATGG